>JAHLJT010000631.1:266497235-266880341 GCA_031308135.1 Acheta domesticus | reverse complement strand
CCCTATGAGATGACATAAACGCCATTTTCTCTATTCTTTTGTTTTTTTTCAAATTGCAAAAGTGTAATTTTTTTGATTTGTCTCCCACGTCGTTAATATTTACAATAGCGGCGACTTGTTCACATAATTCTATTTATGAGTAACATGTGCTTCAAATAATATCAAGTAAAGTTTACTGAAAACACAACCGTTTTTATGTGAAAACTAGCTGAAATTTCCACGTTTTTAGAAACGCTCAACCCCATTTTCTCATAACTGGCTAAAAAATTTCTTCAAACCTTTGGATCGGGTAGTGCTAATTGCATTCTTTAATATGTGGTAAGTTTATTGAGGATTTTTTTTTTGTTTTTTCAAAAATTAACAGTATGTAATTTTTTAATAGATTTCTCACATCTTTAATATTCACATTACAGCAATTTGTAAATATTATTATATTTGTGAGTGTATGTACTTCAAAATAACTTAAAATAAAGTATTTTGAAAACTCAAAAATTTTCTGTGAAAATGAGCTGCAAATTCGCATTTTTAATAGCGCTGAAATGCAATTTTCTTTAAAACAGCACATAATTTTGGAAATAAAATTGCAATTTAGGGCTAGGTTTGGTTCTTTAATATTCTAAATTGTAGTTTCGTTTTACCAATAGGATACGGAAAAAATTAAGAGAATGACAAAATAATGTACTTTTGGCGGTGATAGATGGTAGCTGGCAAGAAAGAGTAAGTGGCAATTCCGAATAGCTAGCGAAGACCCAAGGAAATAGAAACTAATACGGGAAAGTCTGTGATATTCTGTAGAACCACTAGTTTCTACTTCTATTATCTGCTACTATCATATAAGTGTACAAATGATAACATGTTAGATGATTCGAAAACTGTCTCACAGATTAATCCATGAAGAAGAATGATATTAGTGGTGAATGTTGAATAATTGTGTGTTGGCGGAATCTATTGCCACATGTGAGACAGTAACACTTCATGTATCATTTCTCACGTTACTTTAATGAATGTGACGATTATTTGTGACAAGATACAGAAAATTAAGTGTATTTTGACATAGATAATGGTATAATTATCACCTTTCGCTCTGCACTCGCTAAATATGTGCAGAGGGTAGTCATGCTTTGTACTTGTGAGTGAGTGAGTGAGTGTGTGTGTGTGCGTGCGTGCGTGTGTGTTGTTTTACGTATCCGTTACTGAATACTCACACTTCAAAGCCTGAAATGAAGGCTTCGTCAGGAAGCACTGCAGTGACGTCAGCTGTTGGGGCCGTCGGGCAGGATTCTCCATAACAACCAGCACTTGTGTCCGGGCATAGCGGTGATGGACGTCAGACCGTATTTCCAGAACTTTAATATCACCGCGCTGAAGAGAAAATGCGAGAAGGTAATCAAAGTGATGCTCTTGAAGCACTATACAGGGTGATTCTATTATCTCGAGACATCTAAATATCTTGAAAACTAAGAATCATATCAATAAATGCATCAAATAAATGTGTTTACCTCAGAGGGGCCTATTGGATGATACCAATCTCGACCTGCCACCTCCTCCCCCTGGTGTGGGGGGGTGGGGCAAACTTGCGAATTTCAAATGGGAACCCCTATTTTTTATAGTGGATTGAGATTCTCCGCAAAAAAATACGCAGATTTTGTTTGAAAACTACAAACTCCCAATATACTTCAGTAATTTAAGCTATGATTGGAAACTAGAAGTTAGACTATAAAGACCTACACCAAATCTTTTGTTAAAATAGAAAATAGGAAAAATATTCGCCATTTTCAAAAAAAGGTGGTATGACACGAAGTCGTTTTTAGCTGGTAGTGTTAAAATAAATATTCTTGAGACTCAAAGACTGTTGCATTCATTGTTTCTTATTTTCAAAAAATAACGAGTAGTGTGATGCGAAACGAATGTTTAAAAAATATCTTGGCAAAGGCTAAAAAGCACGAGTGCTCAATGAAACATATAACGGTATTACTGTCCAATCAATAGCTTTCATAACTAAATCAGCTATACTCACGATGACGCTTGATTTGTTGCTATCATATGACATTCTTCGATACAGCTCGCACGCAGAGAGGATTGCGAAGTTAGAATCTGCAATCAGATTAGAATGATTAACCGTCAACTGGTTGACGTGCCTTCGAACATCTGTTGCCGTGACGTGCGGTCAATCTGACCGGGAGAGTTTTAGACTGAATATATTCGTTATTTCATTTCACATCGAAATTCACAATTTTTTCACGTTCCACAGAGAATGTAATAAAGAGAAAAATCGAAGAGTTTGTAGTTTATAAAATAACAGAAAATGATATATTTTTTAATGACTCATTGACAGAATTTCAGGTCATATATTGCTCCATACTTTTTTCACAGCTGGCTATTGAAATACCATAGGAGGGCTTTGAAATGATATTGACTACATTAAACAATCTTTATTTTAATAATAAATTCACATTTAATGAAAATAATTTACTAGGTATAAACGTGCACTAAGTATAAACGTCTACTAGTGGTGAGGTGCGGTCATCGAGACCGATCCGTAATTTCAACCGATTCTCAGAAGCGAACGGCTGCAACTAGATAAGCTAGCCCACGCCGAACATTATCTAGAAAGAGATAAGAAGGTACTGTTAAACCAAAACTTCCTGCGTTGCACCGGTCGAGAGGACAGTGAGTTACTTTTCCTCGCCGGTCATTGTGACCGCACGGTTACCGCCGGGGTCACTTTTGACCCCAACATTTTAACACAATAATTTACAAGTATTTGATCCAGGAATTTTTATTTGGAATTATTAATTGAGAGATCGATGCTATTTATTTGCTTTGTTTATTATATTGTACTAAATAACGAACAATAATGTTATTTTCAGAAAGAAATTATTCGAACATATCCTCATTACCATATATAGGATCTATCTTCCCAGCATGGGAATGTTTGAAATAAGGGTACCAAATTGTAATAGATAAATACATCAAATGATCACTCGGAAAGCGCAACATATTACAAAACAGAAATGGAGACGTTTTTATATTATTCTTGTAATTTAGATGTCAAATGAGGCATTTTTGACTATTTTTGACCTACTGCATAAAAAATCGAATTATATCCACAAAGGAAGTGCTACAAATGCTACTGACTTTCTCGTCTGAGTTAGTTCCCTCTCTAATGAGCCAGAGCTATCTCTCCGGTTTTGCTTCACTCCTTCTCAGACACCACATATCGACGTCGGCCCCCCTCCGCGCGGAAAATACCCCTGCCTCCCGGGTCAATTTGCCACGAAGAGCTTCCTCGCTCCCTGAACACCGCGCCCACTTGCTCTGAAGCAGCGCCCTGCAACTCTCCATCAAAACCGGCGGACAAAGCTCGAGGGTGCTACTGTAGGAAGCGCTGGTGTCGCCGGGTGCAGGCTCGCCAACATCGGCACCTAAAAATTGTGGACATACGAAAAGTTTCTTCTAAATGTTCAATTATTCAAAAATATATTCATATCAGAACCGATGAAGAAAGCGCGAACATCGACGCTATCTTTTGTACATTACGCGCCTGCTTGAACGTAATGCGAACCTACGTAGCAGCCACACACGTTTGAAGTATCGTTGACAGTATTCGTATTTTAGTTCCTGTAAGAAGTTCTGCTGGAGAGGGCGAAACTGTAATGGTCTTCACCACGTTGTATGGGAGTTGATGGGCCCTGGCCCTTAAGGCAGGGGTCTTCAACTTTTTAAATGGGGGGCCAGTTCACTGTCCCTCAGGCCGTCGGAGGGCCGGATTATATAGTGCGATTTTCTAACTCTGCCTCTCAAGCCCCTTTGGCCGATCACAAGGCATTTCGCGTCTTTCTTGGTCCTGCCGCTAGATGTTGCATGGTCACAAGCACTGCTTGATACGGTCGCGAAAGCGGCATAACTGAGAAAGACTCGAGGTACCGTGACATATTCCATCGTGAAGACAGGCCTTGAGAGACAGAGTTCAGGCAATGACAGGCATACCGATACATATAGTCATAACGCGAGCAGATCCCAAACTCCTCAGATTGCGCTGGCAAAATGTACAGGGTGGTAAAGAGGATAACGCAAATAAATGCGCAAAATAAATTAACAATATTATTGCTTTATAAAAACAATTTTTAAAAAAACACAGATGTTTTGGCAACAAAATATCGATATGAAGAAAACATCGAAAGCAAAATATCGATGTTTCTGGTAGAAAAACATCTTTGTTTTTAAAACCATAGATTTTTTTGCCATCCCTACACACACCCAAACACATAATAAAAAAATGTGCCAATTTTAAGAAAAAAATTCTTTAAGGGCCGTATAAATGTCCTCGGCGGGCCGCATGGGGCTCTCGGGCAGACCTGCACAGCATTTTGCACTTTCACTGACCTCAGGAGCTGCGTGCGGGCCAACTCGGGTGCAAATGAGGAAAATCGATGAAGGGTGGGGATGAGACCAATCTAGGAGTGGGGACCACCAAATCAGAATGCGCAATTCGAAAGATAGCGCGTAAATTAAAGAACAATCGGCAAGAACATGACGGTCATATACCGTTCAAGTAATATTGTCGTTTGTATTATATTGCAAAGTTTGTTCTCGGTATATGACAGGGAGAAAATATGAAACTACAACGAATAATACATATTAGATTTCGACACCAAGTATTATAATTGCTTGTAGGGCTTATAATGTAATTCGCTTTTGCTACGATGTAAATCACAAATTAGTGTTGTGCTAAAAAACAAAATTTTGATAGAGAATTGTTTTTGTTTGATGATGACAGCAATAAACTATTTTTATTAACTATGTTTAAATGAGCAAGACGGTTCTCTCAAAGCAAAAACATATGTTCTTAAAAAAAGTAATGATTATTTTTCTGTTCTAATATCTGACAAGAGTGTAGAGTCGTTTACGACATCGTATAAAAAATATAAAGCCCTTTGCATTCTATTTAACCAATACCCATGATTATCTTATGATTGCCCATAACATATCGTCACAGAAGTTTGCTCGTTGATCTCTTTTATTCAGTTTCATATGGGGAAAAATTGCCACAAATGTGCTATTTAAACATTACCCTTCTTGGAATTGTCACATATTCTATTTTTATGTCAATTCTTGAGTGTGAGAGATCGCTCTCACGATTTTGTTCATTTTTCTATGATTTGGAGATTATAACACATTCCTGGTGAACAATCAATTATTAAATTGCAATTTTTTGTTAGATAGAATTAAATAATTTTTTCTTATATATAAGCATATATTTTAAAGCTATTGCTTTAAAATAATGCTTAAGTCACAATGAGCATGTTTTCTTTAAAAAAAATTAGAAATGAAAAATACATACAGTGGTGGATACAAAGGTGGATATACAGTAGTATACACAACGTAAACAGTGAATTATGACCCTGGTAACTTGAAATACTAGACCTAATCCATTTAAACAAATGGGTATTTAGTTTTGAAGCATGGATCATTATTAGACGCCCAGGCATTCAATCTAGCGCGCCGCGTCGTGCTACGTCAGACTTCTCCCCTCCGCGCAAAGCTTCCTACTCCTCACTGCTTGCACTTTCGGGCTGCCACGGGCAGACGATCGGCTCGCAAGTGCAGAATGCCCCGGGAGCAGGCGTTGTGCAGGTCTGCCCTCGGGCCGTAGTTTGAGGACCCCTGCCTTAAGGCGTCTCCACACTTTCGCTATTCGGCGAACTGCGAGCAACCGCTCGCCGAATCCCGAGTAGTGTGGACGGATCACTTGCTATTTGCCGGATGACGAACATTCGGCGCTCGCCCCACCAGCCGCGTGTCGGTCTTTTGGACACATCAAGGGAGCGAATATTCGCCGAAACAATCAGCTGGTCGGGATCGGGCCGCAGCAGTAGCTCGCTGCTCGGCGAATGCCGAACGTGTGGAGCCACCATTAGGCCCTTCTCGGTGCTGAGCCATCTTTACATGAATGCCCGTAGTAACTCGTGGCCCCATCGCAGGACTTTAACTATTCTTCTTAGTACAGAAAGCTAGTTTCTTTCGTTACACGCACATACCGATTGCATCCAATTACTTTACCCGTCCAGGTAATTATTATAGATGAATTAGGGTGTGAGAGTTCTACGAGACACTAGAAATGTCTCACATGTCGCAAACACAACAAATGGAACATGCACCTGCCACAAACACAATTTACATTATTTATATGAATATTAGTATTATTATTACTTCATTATATTATTACAATTTTACGTATAGGCTCATGATTACAAATAGTACAAGTCGGTCGGCCTTGTAGGATAGGGGTTTGCGACAGGAGTGCCAACGTACGAACACAAGGCGTAGGTTTGAAACCCGCAAAAGATGAATGTTTTCAGTTGTACTTACGGCGGGGGGAAAATTCCCATTCTGTCCTATCACATCAGTTCCTTAATCCTTCCAGCCCTGACCGGATGTGCGGCAGTGAGATCTGCTTGCGATTTGCGATTCAGGAACTCGCTTCCTCACGCAAGACAATGCAATGAGATGGAGCCACAGGTTACCACGGCCATATGCATAAATGGGGCAGGACCGACATGAACCTAACCCTCCGGCAGGTGCGTCACTTCCCACCGGCAGGCGCGTGCCGCATTCATCAACTTCGATTTCCGCGTCAATGGTTATTACTTTTGTTATTGAATGTAAAGGAAATATTCCTTATTTATGTTTTATACATTTATTTGATAATAACTAACTAAAAAGCATACGAAATAACAAAATCAATAAGAACTTGTTGCATCACACGCTCCCTCCATGTCTTGGTACGTGTTACATGAAGGGGAATGAATACGGCGCAAACGTGCCTTCTAACGTTTCTTCAGAAACAACGCATTTAAATTTGAATTAGTAGTTAGTACTCCAAAATCTATGACCTAAAGCTCAATAACAAAACAGCCGTTAGAATTCTAGTGGATAAAATACTCAAATATTATTCTTACATGACAAAGCACGTGCGGTACGGAGTGCCGCAACCGTTGCAGAGTTTGAATTACTAATGAATAATAATCGATTAGCAGTGTCTAAAATCGTGATTTGAGTGTCATCCGGTTGAAAATATAAATGAATGAATAATAACTATGAGCTTGCGATAATAGTGCGACACCAATTATTTACATGAAATCAACAATAATGAAAAATTGGAATTAGACGTAAGGGATAATCAACCTATTTTAAGATTTTATTGTTTATTAATTCAACATATGCCCACAGTCACTTTCGGGATTAACATTTCACATCTTCAGTGGGCCTCTAGCAACAAAAGGAAAAATGAGATGAAGTAGCAAAAAAAGAATACAAATGAATTGAGATATTAATGCATAAATAAATAAAATAAAAAATACAAATTACAAATTTCTTACTGCCCTAAGTAAGTCTTTTTTGCTACTTCTTCAAAGGAAAAGGTCCATCTGTCTGTCTGTCCGTCTGTGAACACTGCTAGCGCCTAAACCATACGTAGGATTTCTTCCAAAATGGACATTTTCCCGGTCAATCTGGTTCTAGTCAAAGCTTTGAGATTTTGAAAAAGATTCTTCAAAATTTGGGGCTACTTTATATGAAGCCCCGGGAGACTTTCAAAATTTTCTCAAAAACGGATCCAAATCTTTTCTTTAAATTTCTTGTCTGAATAGAGTGAAATAACATGGCATATGGCATATGTCCGATTTTTAGATTAGATTTATTTAAACTGCAATTGGGCATAACCCGGTGGCAGCTAATTACAAAAACATAAATATACACAGCCTTTCTGTAATATAGAACTCCAAAACCACTAATAATAATAATAATAATAATAATAATAATAACAACAACAATAATAATAATAATAATAATAAGAAGCAAATTAATATACTAATTGTAATGGTAAAATAATGATAAAATAATGATAATAATATTAAAAACTGACTGATTCATAAAACATTAAATTACATTAAGAGAGAAAACACACACACAATGCATTAGTATTACACTGCACTTCACTGCACTTCACTTCACTTCACTAAGACCTGAAAACATTTCCTTCTTCATTTCTCTGCTACACACTGCACTACACCTCACTTCACAATAGAACACTTATGCATCGCTATATAACCCACTATTCTCCCTCATTTACTTAATAATACCCTAAATTAATTTCCTAAACTGTTGAACACTTTGAGGAAAGGGTTCAAAGGCTTTTGCAGGCAATCTATTCCATTCCGTAATCGTTCGCTTTGTATAAAGAAAATTTCCCGACATCCGTTCTCTGCTGTCTTAAATTTATTTTGTGCCTGTGATCCACTCTACTGATGTATGTAGGAATACATAGCCGCCGATTAATTTCTTTCCAAGCTGGATGACCATTATAAGCTTTATACAAGGCGCAGAGTCTTGCTACTGATCGCCTGTTTTTGAGTGAATCCCACCCTGCCGTTTTCTTGTCCCTGAAAGTAAATTTAGCTGCCCTATGCTGAATCCTTTCCAAGTGTTTACACTGCATAATCTTGTGCGGATCCCAACAAATTGTTCCATATTCCATTATTGGACGAACAAGAGATAAATAAGCAATTTCCCTCGCGTTTGCCGTACTCTTTTTTAGGATGGCGCATTACAAAGTGAAGAGATCGCCAGGCTTTCCCTACAACAAAATCTACGTGTTTTTTCCAACTTAATTTACTATCGAAATGAATTCCTAGGTACTTGCACGAGGAAACTCTCGGAATAAATGTTCATTATTTAAACGGTAATGTGTTTCACTGTAATTATGACCCTGCCAAAAGTGATGAATTTACTTTTAGAGCTATTTATGGACATTCCGTTATTTTCCGCCCAGTAATGTAACGCATCAAGATCCTTTTGCAGTATTTCTTCATCTCTTTTCGAGTTAATACTACGATATATTATGCAATCGTCTGCAAATAGCCGAACATTTGAGGTTAATTGCGCCGGCAGATCATTGACGAAAGCTAGAAATAGAAGGGGTCCAATGACACTCCCCTGCGGTATTCCTGACGTAACGCTTGCCCCGGAAGATAACTCTTGTCCAATTCGGACTTTCTGTTTTCTATCTCGCAGAAACTCGCTAATCCACGCCACCACCCTGGGATCTATGCCTGAATTCATTAATTTCTGTACAAGCCGATCGTGTGGAACGACATCAAATGCTTTAGCAAAATCTATAACTACTGCATCTACTCTCCCGCCCGCGTCAATTTCATCTGCTAGATCCTGAAATAGCGTGACTACCTGACTTTCGCATGAATAACCACTCCTGAACCCGTGTTGCCCATCGTAGAGCCATTTTTTAATTTCCCATTCTTTCTTAATGTAACTCCCAACTAGATGCTCCATAAGCTTGCACACCACTGTCGTAAGACTTACCGGCCTATAATTGCATAGTTTAGTTTTGTCACCACTTTTAAAAATTGGTACGACAAAGGCTAATTTCCAATCTTCCGGTACTTTTGAATTATTCAAAGACACGTGAAAAATTCTAATTAGGTACGGTAATATTGCCTTTCCTGCCAGTTTAATTAAATCCGTAGAAATGTCGTCTGGACCCCTTGACTTACCATTTTTCATTGACTTTACTTTATTCCATAGAACGTTTACTTCAATATTAAAACTGATTCGCAACCGAACCTTGAATAAATGGATGGTCCGTACTATTTTTGAAAACCGAACTAAAATACTTATTAAATGCATCCGCTTTTGCCCGATTTGTCAGTAATTAGCGTGTTTCCATTTTCGCGAATAACTGGGATATCCTCTTTATTTCCTTTCCTTCTACGAACATATTTATAAAAGCCTGTCCAGTTATTTCCCTTCCCACCTAGAATATTCTTTAAAATATGCCTCCTGAGCAATTTTCTTTTCGCGCTCCAATTCTTTTGAATGATTTCGAAAAATATTCATATGCTCGCTACTACGCTTTCTGTTCGTAAATGCATTTCTCGTTATCCTCTTCATATCTCCTAATTTTTGCATTGTAGTATTCTGGATCCCGGATTATTTTTAGAATTTTGCACGGAACAAACTTTTGCAAAGCTTCGTATATAATATCTTTAAACACGCCCCATATTTCTTTCATACCGCCCTCTGTTCTTAGAAAGCGGTCATATTGTTCCCTAAAGAAACCTTGAAGCCCGCTTACATTTGCTTTCCTTGTATTGCCGTACTTTCGTTCCTATTGTAATGGCCTTTTCCTTGAAATATTTCCGTCTAAGTCAAGAAGAACCGCTTTGTGGTCACTAATACCCTCAACAACTTCACAAGATATGAAAAGTTCTTTCGGCCTAATTAGGTAGACATCCAAAATCGCATCCTGTCGCGTCCCGGTCCGAACTACCTGGATAAAACCCCCTTCCCAGACCAGCCCGTTTACTAAATTTTGGACTTTCCCTTCGCTAACGGTTCCCTCCCAGTTTACGCTCGGAATATTTAAGTCGCCTCCAATAACAATAGCATGGCCATTTTCGTTTCCCGTTCTCTGAATGATGTTATCTAAAATGTCATATCCATCGCTCGGAGGCCTATAGCATGCAATAATTTCTAAAACAGTTCCTGACGTAATAATTTCTATTCCCATCATTTCAAACTCTCTACTGACCCACTCTAATCTAATATTAATGTCCTCTTTGACGCAAATAAAGACTCCGCCCCCTCTGCTAATTCTATCCCTCCTAAGGATCTTGTAATGGGAATGAAAAATTTCAGAGGACCCGATTTCCTCAGTTAGCCACGACTCAGTCCCTATCACTATGTCGGGATCGCAGGCATCAACTAGATTCCAAAACTCTATTTCTTTATTGATTATACTACGACAGTTCACCTGCAACAACCTAAGGAACCCCTTCCTCACCTGAAAGTGTTCTTGAATGGGCGCGTCCCTCGAAGTCGCTGCCTCTGTCGTCGCCTCCGCCGCCGTCGTCTCCGCCCTCGTCGTCTCCGTCGCCGTCGTCATCGTCGTCACCGCCGCCGCCGCCGCCGCCGTCGCCGTCGCGGCCGCCGTCTCCCGCCGTCGTCGCCGCCGCCGTCGCCGCCGCCGCCGCCGACGACACCGCAGTCGCCGCCGTCGCCGTCACAGCCGCCGCCGTCGCCTTCGCCAGCTCAGTCACCGCCGCCGTGTCCGCCGCCTCCGTCGTCTCCGTCGTCTCCTCCGTCCCCCGCCTTCTCCACCGTCACACACGTCTCCGCTGAAGCCACCGTACGGAGTGAAACCAACAGCCCCCGCTCCTATCGCCGCTGCCGGTAGATTTAATTTGGCCGCGGAACGCGAGACCGGCGGTCGCTCACAGCGTCAAACGGGCGAACGGAGGGCGTGTGCAGAATTCAGCTACTCTAGTATAGAGGCCACTGAGCTCCGCAAACGCCCCTCCGGTTGAGGTGGACGCCGTCCTCGACCTAGTGAGCTCTCTGAGGATCCACCCGTTTGGATCCACAAACATGAATCCGAGAGCTTTTGCCACAAAGTCCATGTCCCGATTTATCCTCGCCACCTTACGGGACCAAACATCCCGGCGGCGAATGACGCCACTAAGCACTATACGCGAGGATGGAAAGCGCGTTTTGGCTGCTACCCCAAGTTCGTAGATGTCGCCCATGAGGTGATCAAATGAGGCGACATCTCCGTAAATTATTGGAGCCTCCGTGAATGATAACAGTTTCCGGGGCTTCCACGTCACTAGCTTCACTTTGCGATTTCAGCTGTTCCACGCGGATTCCCGGAAAGCATTTAACTTGTAGGTTTGCGTGACCTACGTGACGCACAATAGAGTCACCGAACACAACACATTTTTTAGAATTTTTCGTTGCCGCTGAATCCTTCACAACCGATGCAAATGTGGTTGATGCCGTCACCGCCGTGGACACCACGTTTGGGGAACTCGCCGCCGGAGTTGGCGACGTCACCTCTACTGTCAGAACAGCTGTGGCCGGCTGAGCCACCAACGTCACTGCCTCCTCCGTCGCAGTAGCTGCTATCGCCTCCACCTCCGTTACTCTTGCTGCTGCCTTCAAAACTTGCAGCTCCTGTTGAGTCGCTGCAAGCTTAGCAGTAACCTGCAAGAACTCCTGTCGAAGGCGCGACAGTTCACCTCGCAGACCGCCGTTGCAACACTCGACGCACCTCCATGAAACATCCACTGGTGCGCCACGTCGCGTAGATACCGGGCCAGGATTTATCTCCACGCCACCAATTACTAACATCACTGCTATAACTAGCAGTGCAAAGGCGTCCAGAGAGGGAGCAGGGACGCTACCCTTTCTCAGCACGCACGCCACGCGGGCGGCCCAGCCGCCGATGCGGGCCCGGTACATTTCCACGTCGCAGCCCATTATCCCTTTACCTGCGCGAGAGCGATCCCCAAGGCACGTCCGCTCGCTACAACGTCCAGGCACAGACTGACGTCCAGGCACAGACTGGACGTCAGTTATTTTCACGAATAACTCTGAATTTTCGAAAATTGTGGAAGTTTGAATTTTTTTCGACGTCTTTCTCCATCTACAAAATTGAAGATAGAGATTTTTCCTATCAATAAAATTTGTGCTGCGTATTGAGTTCTTTCATAAAGGTCATGTAAATGTTTTTCAAAGTTTTAGACGTTTTCGCGCAATATTGCGTGCAATATGTACAATTTTTAAAAAAATTACAAAAACAAGTTTTTCTCAAAAAACCACTACAAATTTTTTCTTTAAACTTGTGGTAGGGATAGTGGTAGATGTACTCTATCAGATGACATAAAAGCCATATTGCTCTATACGTTGGTTGTTTAAAAAATTACAAAAATGTAAATTTTTTCGCATGTTTTTCACGTCGATAATATTTACATTAGCGGCAATTTTTTCACATTATTATATTTATGAGTACATGTGCTTTAAATATGTCAAGTACAGTTTCTCGAAAACACAACCGTTTTCTGGAAAAAGTAGTTCACAATTTCGCATTTTCAGAAACGCTCAAATGCAATTTTCTCATTTATGGCTGCAACTTTTTTCTTCAAACTTTTGTAACGGATAGTGCTAATTACACTTTTTAGTATAGCGTAAAGTTTATTTTGAGTTATTTTTTATTTTTTTCAAAAATTACATAATTGTAATTGTTTTGAAAGATCTCTCACATCTTTAATATGCACATTACCAACAATTTGTAAAGATTATTGTATTTGTGAGTATACGTGCTTCAAATAACTTTAAATATTTTTATATTAAAGTATTTTGAAAACTCAAAAAATTTTCTGTGAAAATGAGCTTCAAATTTTGCATTTTAGTAGCGCCAAACACGCCATTTTCCTCTTGAACGGCACATCCTTTTTTAAAAGAAAATTGCCATTTATGACTAGGTTTTTGTGTTCTTTAATATTCTAAAATTAATATTTCCGTTCTACCAATTGGAAAGGGAAAAAAAAGAAAATGGTAAAAAAAATGTACTTTTGACCGTGATAGATGGTAGCTGGCTTGAAAGAGTATGTGGCAATTCCAAATAGCCAGCAAAGACGCAAGGCAATAGAAAACTAAAACGGGAAGGTGTGTGACATTCTGTAGCACCACTAGTTGATACATGCTTCAGAAATATTTGTAATGGTTTATGAAAGTTATTTCATGATAAATCAAATATTGGCAATACCCGACACATGTTTTGAAATTCATGACAATATGTTTCAAATGAGACTGGGAAAATATTAGGTTATACCTTAAGTCCAACTAGTCGAATGTAACGAAAAAAATTATAACTCTGTTATAAAATTTGGAAAATACGTGAAAATGGTTTGGTACCTGTTTAATAAGAAAGCGAAGGCATTTCTGGAAGACTAAAATTCTCCAGCAAATATTTATGAAATATTAAAAAATTAATGATGATGGGGTACAAAAAGACCCCAGATTATGGTACGAGGGTTATTTTTTCGGTTTGAAATGATTTTTAGATCTAATCTTCCTTAAATTCATAACGTCATGGAAGTCAAAATTTTCCTGTTCACAGAAGTTCAGGCGAATATCCACAATATCAACTACTTTCTTTGTTTGACTCGTTTTTTTCTTTTTTAGATCCCGAACTATATTTGTCATTCTCATCGTCCTTTTAATCATTATTTTGCTATTGAGCTGGCATAAGGAGCTTCTGCTTAGACGTACCCTTTTCCTTAAGTTACGTTTGTGGCTAATCAAAATATCGTCTTTATCGAAGATCGTGAAACCCGAAATTGATGTGGCGAGCTCTAGAAAAGCTTCTCTATGCTTCTTTTTGCACCTATGCATCTTCTCTCTTCTGCACCTTTCATCTAAGATTTTTGTCCAAAAAGTCTTGGCGTACTTGCAGGTACGTTTTGCCCAGCATCACTTTCTGCGAAAATTGAATATTTTTTGGTCGGAATTCTCAGAAATTCTTTGAATCAAATCATTTTCTTGTAACAGAAAACGGATGAAACAATTAACAAACATATTGAGGAAGTCATATTGGTTTTAGTTACTAGTACACAAAAATTTGGGACGTTCTCTATTCTCAGGGAAGATCCAGAGGTATGAATGGGCATTATCAAACAGAAGATCAGATCTTTAGGCTCCCCATTTTCACCGTGAAATTTCGTTAAAGATGGCAAAAGTACGTTGAAAAACCCATTCGCGAAAAAATAACCTGGTTAATTCAAAATTTTATACGATTGTAATGTCACATGGACAACATGACATTGGATAGTTGTTCCTTTATACGACACTTCAAAAATTAAAGGATTTAAAATCCCCTTCATACATTTTTGTGAACTAGTGTTCACGATTAAGAACGAACACAGATAATCGATACAGGGTTAATAGGTGATAGGTGAAATATTCGATGTTTAGCCCTAGACTGTTCCCTTTTTTTCTACGTCATTAATACTCTCCTGGGGTATTCTGTAACCCACGTGTATATTAATTTTCTGATGCGCGGGTTATAAATATTAACGAAATGACAATTATTTTTAGGAAGATTTTGTTATCACTATTTTTCAAGTAAAAAGTCTACGTTTGACTGATGATAATCTTTTAATATTCTGTTCAACCTAATACATCGTACAAATCGTTTACGACATGTTTTAGTCTCTTTAAGAACACAATGAATACATAGTTACGCGTTACATGGAAGCGCCTGCATGTCTTCTTTTTTTTATGTCTCGCGCATCACCAACAGTTTTAACTTTCTACTTGTGATAGTTAATTTGAAAATGGAAAAAACATAGAGTAATATGAAAAAAATAAAAGGTCTGCCAGGTTTAAAAAAAATAAAAGATGCATCAGTCATGCCAGTAGTAAACAATTTTTCCCAAGCCTCACTTATAGCCTTCATATTCTTTGCTGCTCCCTTTGCTCCAGGAATTCTCAAAACAATAGAGAGGCACGGGAGTAGTGGAATCATGGTCATCTTCTGATGCACTTTGTCTGAAACACAATCGTTACCAACCTCTACGACATTATCATGATCATCATAATTTCCTTCACTGTCGTACAAAGGATCATCTTTATCCAAAATTTAATTTACGAAGCCACTAAAACTTTTATCGTTAACAGACCTATCCATGCTTTCACTGAAGCTTTATACAAAATTAATGTGCTCTCTGGAGTGTCTTATCTCCCCAAACCGCTCAAAACAACTGACAGATACAAGTACGGGCTTCGCGCACAGAGCCACGTTAACAACAATCAGTTGTATGTATAGATGGGTTCCTAGCCATCTGCCTTCGTGCGAAACGAAAATACAGAAGAAAAACGAAACGTCTGGGGTGACGCATCACCCCGAGGAGCATTCTAGGGTTAAGACAGGTTCCAAACAAGTTAATCCATTTGTAATTTTCAAAAATTTCATTTAGTATTATTCGAACAATTACTATTTACAAGCGCATTGTTTAGTGCTCGAAGAAAAAAATAAAGATGATATTTGAAGATATTTTTAGAACACTTTGGAAATGACCAATGGGCAGACATACCCACAAAAATTAAATATCTCTTGCAAAACAAACGAATATCGAGTTCTGCACGATCATCCAAAGAAAATAAAACGTTTTGGGGACAATCTTATACACAGTTTTGGCAACGAAGAATCTTTTTATAATACGTTTGGTATTAGGGAAATCAAAACATGTTTTACTTCAAATCTCTGTATTCATTTTTCATAGAATTTCACTATGCTACATATGCAGGAAATTACAACACTCTTCTAATGGAAAATCTTACAGGAAACCGAAGAAATATCTTTAATGTTGGTAGGCACACATTAGCGCAACTATGGAGTAGAGTTAGCTAGCGATTCCCACTTACCCACATCTTCCGAATCAAAACCGCTGGTGCTCTCATAACACCTCGGGTGAGCAGCTGCGATCATACATTCGGAAGAAAAAGTATTGTCGTAGAGGTTGTACACCTTAAGAGAGTCCCATGGCTGCACTGAAGACGAAGCTAATGATCTTAAAGCAGCCACTGATGACGATGAGGATATTCTGTGTGATAAATGTTGCAAAATCAGTGAATCATTGCCAGTATCAGCATAAACGATGTAGCCATTACGTACTTAATTATTATTGTTATCAATCAAACAGATGCAATTTTTGTGGCAAGAAACATGATAACGATAGTTATACGTTGTTCGTCTAACATACAAGTAGAAACTAACGTAATCAAACCTCAAAATATTTGATACCATCCTTTGAAACTGCATGAGACAATTCTTCGGCATTGCGCAGTTTTAAGTACGATATTGTTTATTGAGTGTTACTGAGGTATATTTCATTGAAATAACATCTATTTTGGGGCAAGAAACATGCACATGAATGCTCGTCGTCCTTCCCCCCGGTATAATCCTTTTATCCCGATAAACGGAACATCATCTAACCTGCAGAAACGAGGGGACATTGACCTGTGACAGAGCTCATGAGCAAAGTCCACTGGGCTGGGAGGAGGGGATTCGTCGGCATCGCGCAGGTCGGGGCCGACCGTCTGGTCGTCTGGCTTGACGACGACCAACGAGGTGACGGACGTGACGAAGGCGTAGCGCAGCGCCAGCTCTCTCGCCCGCTCCTTCGCCTGCGCGTCGCCCCCGTCTGCGCGCTCCAGCAGCTGCCGCACCTGCCACACGCACACACACGCACAGCGCTCACGCCCACGCCCCCCACAACGCCCCCCACGCCACGCCCACTCACCGTGAGGTACGCCCACAGGCGCTCCACGAACGACGCCTGCTGCGGCTCCAGGCGCTGCACAGCCGCCGCCCTCTCCAGCGGCGCCCGCCCGCCCGCGGCCCCGCCCACCGCCCCGCGCACCGTCGCCCGCAGCCCGCTGCCACCGCCCACGCCCACGCCCGCCCCCGCCACGGCCAGCTCCGCGCCCGCCAGCAGCACGGGGAACGCCGCCTGCGTCAGCGACGACGCCTCCACCTGCGCACACACACACTTGACGCCTCTGCGCAGCGGCACGACAGCTGCAGGGCGTCGCGCAGGCGCTCTGCTCACCTGGTCGTCGGCGTAGTGGAAGGTGACGTCCGCCAGCAGCGGCGACGCCACGCGCCGGTAGAAGTTGCGCAGCTGCAGCGCAGCGTCCGCCGCCTCGTAGATCTTGCGCGCGAAGCCCTTGCCGCGCAGCGACAGCTGCTTCAGGAGGTTCAAGTCGGCGTCGCGGCCGAACGCCAGGCTGTAGAGCGGCGCGGAGGTGGCGGGGTCGCTGGTGGCCCCAGTGACGGCGCGCAGCAGCTCTTCGGGGGCGCAGTGGGGGCCGTTGGGCTGGCCGTCCGTCAGGAGGATGACGAGCGGCTGGCGGCCTCCTTCGCCTTGGCGGCCCGCGCGCACCGCTGCGTACGCCGCTTGCAGACCCTCGTACAGGTGCGTAACTGCACACGTAATTAATTTTGTCTTCCTGTGTGTCGTTGATCACGCGCCGCCTAGAGCATTAGGTGCACGGGGTCACTGGAGCGGCCCGCGACACCGCAGCTCTCAGGGCCCCTAACGAGTTCCGCCGCTCGCCGCCAGGCGCAGCTCGATCGGAGACGGCGCACTGCCGGCAAAGGGTCCGACCAATCGTAAAGGGCCTCACTGTTCCGCTACCTCAGAGAGCGGAGGATTACGCTTCGTTTTTTTTTCTTTCTTGGCGCGTTGGGGTATGTAATCTAAATGGAATATCTTACTTTATTTCGCGTCGTGCTCGGTTGTGCAGCTGTCAGACATGATCACGACTGTACTGAGCAGTGCTGGCGATCATTCGACTCCCAGGTGCACAACCGAGAACGACGCGAAATACCGTGAGATATTCCATTTTGATGGCACACCCCCACGCGCCAAGAAAGAACAACCGAAGTATAGCTCCGCGTGAGGGCACTGAGCCTAGACTTGCAATGTGGCCGCACGGTCTTGTAAGCGAACGACGCCGAGCTCTAAGCAGAAGTTCGAGCGGTTCAACGAGTTCAGGGAGTTCGACCACAAGCTTGAGGAGTTCGAGGCTGGAACTCAAACCAACAATTCCTGTCAGCAGTTTCGACGCAAAGCCGTACGAGCAGAGTACGGATCCGGGCTGAAGATAACCCCACGACGCGGCGACGCACGAGTGGAGTTCGATTGATTGATTGATTGGTGTTTCCGGGCGCGTCAACTACTTTGGTCATTAGTCCCGTCAGAGTAGTGCGTGTTTTCCTCGGGAGGTGACGATGAACTTTTTCCCCACTGGATGGCGAGATCTGGCGTCGACCTTCCCTTGACTAGCGGGGTTTCCCCTCAGCCAAGTATCTCCCACTAGCGGGGCACCGCCCCAGCCGGGACAAGCTGTATACCCCCGACCGGTCTCCCGGCATAAGTGGTAGTGTGATGCGTGTTAGTTTAAGTGTGTGTGTAAGAGGAAAGAAAGATCGCGCGCGGTCCGTGACCCGTTTGTTACGGTACTGCTCCGGCATTCTCCTGGTGTTGATCGGAGAAACGACGGAAAACTACCGATCAGAGCAGCAGGCTGCCAGAATTCCCCTCCAGACAGCGACTGAATTCAACCTAGCTGACAAACTAGGTCACGCAGCGCAGTACGGCCAGAGCACGAGACAAGAGCTCTCGGCGAAGACGGCCACACGACGCGACGCAATGCAGCATGGGACTCACGAGGCCACGCCGACCACAGGGGATCTCAACAATGCTACGATGACACGGTTTGTTGTCGGATCACTCTTAGATTTGATGGAAGAAATAGTAGTTATACTGAGTCTGTCATTGTTGCTGATATCCTGCCAGTCCTTTGGACAAAAAACTGGCGCTACAGGCTGTTCATTCGCTATGAGCGTTAGTCCAGAAAGTGTAGTGAATGTTATATATCGGTAGGTGGGAGTGTTCTCCTGTTAGGACGTGAGATCCGGCGCCATGTAACACGTCCTGTAGGGTTTCTCCTTTCCAGGTATCTCCGCCTGCGGGAGACCGAGACAAGCTCGAAGCTCTGACATGTGCAGTAACGTTCGGTAAGTGTAACTCTGTGTGCGTAAGTGGGGTGGAAGAGACAATGACGAGAAATGATAGACGGCGCGCGGTCCTTCGTTCTTCTATTAAGGCATTTGGAAGAGATGACAAATGGAAGCAAAGGATTGGTTGTAAATGTAAGCAATGACTGACCACTTATCAACAATAGCTTCTCGAATAAACAGTTTGTTTGTGGTAGCGAACGTACACGCTGTCAATTTCTGAAATAAAGCACATAATATTCCAGAAATTTTGCTATCATTTCGGTGATTCAGAAATCATTACTTGAAATGAGAGATATAATTAGAGTGAATAATTGTTACATGAAATTAGTTGATTAAATGCACTCTTTTTAGATTGTTTAAATGACTTAAACACCTCAGGTGTTTTTAGAATTGAAGTGAACAGATTATGGGAATGGATAGATGTTTTAGAATTGAAAATATTTTAGAACAATGACAATTAATTTGGTTGCGAAAGAAAAGTGACGACACAATACATAAATACAATAAATATTGATGGAGTTGAAAAAGAGCACAACGATGTCAAACGCGTGATACATACGCTTAAATGAATAATCATTGCGCACACATTACACTTTCTTCTTTCGCTGCCACTCGTAGGGGAGGGGGTTACGCCTCGCACCCGGTGACGTCACATGCACGCCAGAAGGCGTGAGATGCTCGCAGTTGAGAGCGCAGCGAAGGGGGCACTGCGTAGTATTGCATAACTGCTATATGCACTGTGCATGGAAAGCGATATGCATGGTAAGCGTGCATAGTAAAGTTATTATCATGCGCGCCATAATTTATGCCCGGGATATTGATATAGCCGGGAAATAATCACATGATGTGATATTAAGGTGCTGGCACGCAAATACACAGTTCATGAAGTTGAAGCACATGAGTTTAACCCGTCATTACTCGCGACTTATATCCCCACGTACAGAGCGTACAGGCTGTACATAGCATTACGCAATGTACTCCGGAGCAACGCAGGGCTTATGAATTTAATTAAAGCACGAGGCCCGATAACCGATATCTTGGAACCAGAGAAAAGGCGTCTTTTCGTGTCCCCGATAATTTTTACGCACTTCTATCTTAAGCACTTAACAAATACTAATAAATTTCATCTCAGTTGCGCCCTGCGCTCAGATAAGACGTCGAAGGCTCCAATAACTAACGCCTGCCCCTTAACCTCCATGTAATCATGAAAATCACTTCGGGACACAGTCCTCGTGATACCAAGCCCCTTGCCTCGGAGTTCCCCCTCCGCCCGTGATAAGGGCCACCCGGAGCGCGTCCGCGCCTCTGACCATAACAAGTGTCTCCCCGTCCACCATGTACTTACAAACAGGAGTGGGGATGTAGTCTATATAGTTTGTAAGGAAACATTGTAAAGGGTTCACAACCATTTTCGACTTTTTAATAGAAATTTGTATAACCTGTATTTTGTTCACTTCTGTAATAAACTCAGTGTGTTCTCGCTCTCTGAGTTTCATTTCACCAAGTCCGTCTGGAGAACCGTCGACTTGCCATCGACGTATTTTACTCGCGCATGTTTTTGTAACGCGATCACTCGCGTGTTAGATTTTTACCTAACAACTGTTTATATTGTATTTATTGTTTTATTATGAATTAAATTCGTTCATTAATATTCCGAGTTATTTGTTATTGATTTTTACAACTTGTGCAATGTAATAATGCATAAAGTTGACATGCAGTCTCATAATTTTTAATTGCAATAAACACTCGAATCAAAATCACAGTCATGAAGTGAAGTATTATATAAAGCAAATTTATTTAAGAATTGCAAATAAGAGTATTCAGTTATTGCAATAAACAAAGTAACTTCACCATAATGAAATATACGGAGACATTTATGAACTAAAATAATCTTCCTCAGAACTACATTCATTGCAAACAAAAAGTCTCTCTTGGGTATACTTTTCAGAGGAATTTGGAGAAAATATAACAGTGCTGCGTGAAACTGTTTTGCTTCATCAGACAATAAGCGCAACTTCTCTTCTCTCTTGGTTGTCCCCCAATATAACTTTTTACTCTACAAAGGAAACAAAACTAAATAACATAAATTTCAGTGAAGGGATGGTGGTTCTTGCTAAATCCATGTATCTTACCTTTGATTTTAGGTATAAAAATCACGATCAAGATGAGATACTAAGTTTTTATGATCTTCATGCACGTATTCAAGACACAAAAGAGTGCGAATAACTGTCAGAAGAGTGAATGTGATAATCGTATCGAAATATTAATCGGTTGCTCGCGAGTGAGAATATCTAACACGTCGCGCCGCATTAAGCAGCGCCTTCTCATATCGTTTCCCTTCGCAGGACTAATAAGAGCGGAGAACGGATGCAGAGTTGAATCGTGCAGAAAAGCATTCCTGGAGCGTTATCTCTGTGTGTTGAAAGATGTCAATTATATTTAAACCAGAATCGTTATATTTTATCTAACAGCGCGGGTAACGGCGTGTTAACAAATGCTTTTCACACGTAATTCACTTCTAACATTAGTATATATTAGTACAGATTAACACATTGTCCACGGGCCCGAGCGAAACATGGCATCATGTCGAACAC
Source organism: Acheta domesticus (assembly GCA_031308135.1). Taxonomy (NCBI): domain Eukaryota; kingdom Metazoa; phylum Arthropoda; class Insecta; order Orthoptera; family Gryllidae; genus Acheta; species Acheta domesticus. The sequence continues at coordinate 266,858,300 of JAHLJT010000631.1, read as the reverse complement.
GTGAATGTTATTCACAGTCAATTTATAGTTCGTCAGCTAAAAACATAGCCGTGCGTGTGCAACACATCGTACATAGGCTATGTGCCTTTACACGCGTACTACAGTCATTATCGCTGCCATTGACATGAATTATGGCTTGCGATGTGTCGTTTGACCATCGCAATCGCCACCCGAGCGTCACGCCACATCAACAAGAAGCTCGCAAGGACAACGCGTCCCTCGCGCCGCTTGAATCAGTTCCGCACAGCTGCGTAGGCCCCCCGAAACCCTCCACCATAAATTCAACCCCCTTCGTCCACACTACAGAATGATTGACTTCTGGAACAACTACGTTAGGGTCTTGGCGCTAGCACGCAGCAAGATAATCCCTTAAGTCCTATAAACATATCAAATGCCGCGACAGAAGAATCATGTGCGCACTTCTCTGTGCTAAACAAAAGACATCCAATGGCCGCGAAAGGAAGAGATCATTTATCCAATCAGCTCACAAAATAACATAGAAAATTCTGGAACTCTACAAACCGACCTATGAGAGCGCTAGGGCAGGAAGCACGTGATAACCCTTGCATGGTGCGAGAGAAAGAAGGGGGGAGAAACACAGCGAGAGGCTCGAATGCCAGACGGGCGAAAAACACGAGAGAGGGTGGTCGAGCAGGAATAGCATAGGACAGTCGAAATCTTCAACAACTTAAAAGTTACAGTTAGAGAGCGGCCGAACATCGGTTTTTCGAGATCATTAGTGAGAGCAACGGTAAAAAGACGACAATAGCGGTTGGTGAGAGGCAAACATTGAGCCGACCACCACGAGACCTGCCCGGCCTTCGTCCAACCGCGGAATTTATTCCAAACAGCCAGATTTTGGCTTCCAACGTCATACGCGGTCCAGGTGTCGTGTGACGGCCTGAGACGCGCGCCAGCGCTACGTAATTGCTGCGCTGACATTCATCGCTGACATCCCGAGCGCCGGCGCCTTCATCACGAGGGACAATTGTGGGGCTGGCGTTACAACGCTCCAGCGGCGCTCCTGTGGGTCCTGCCGCATCAGTCCATCGATCGGTGAGCAATCCCGTCGCGGTGACGTAGCCATTACGCCATCATCAACTTGTAAGTCCTCTTCATCATCATCACTTATTTGATAGCCAAAAACAGTAATTCAGTGTTTGCAAGAACAGTTTTCATAATAAATGTGTCCCCGCCATTTTGGACGGGTGAAAAGGACTAAATTCTGAGTCAAGTGTTTATTATTTCAAAACAAAGAAACCATTGCAATCCCTCGACCCAGGGCACTCACCCCTGAGACGCTCAACGCCGGCAGCAAAATCGCAGGTAAGTGGGCGTGCGCTTGGCGCCCCTTTTAAATAAATTTAGCGCATGTCCCCACCTGCTACAACGGAACGGACCGTCATACCATCAGTGTGTCGGCGCTTCCATTCTGTGGTGTGACCCCCTTCCGATTCCGTTCCAAAGAATCTGCATCAGACGTGGGCGGTTGCATCACAGGCTTAATAAAGAAGAGCGATACATCGCGTGTGATTCGTGAGAGCATCCGTCGCCGACTAAAAATTAGGTTAGCGTGTCGCAGTGGATCAAGCCTGCTACGCGCAGACTGCCAAGGAAAAGGTTATTGCATTTAAAAAGGTTTTAGGCTGTATTTAGATTGTAATGTGAACAAGTGATATCATTATTGCAAATTGCAAATTAAACATTTCAATGAGTGTTAGGAGGCTAGCATATCAGGTAAATAAAAGTAAATAACACAATGTGTCTGCGCGGCGTAATAATTCGGCGAGAAGCGCAGCGCCGTGGGCTGGCGAGTGGTGGTGCTCTCCGTGGGTGGAGAACAGGAGTTCGCGAGCGGCTCGCAACCGCCTGCAGCAATCACGCAATTAAGTAGTAAGTTAGTAATAATTAAATTAGTCAGTATGCGATAATTAAGTTAATTAGTAGAAAATTGTTCGAAGGGGCGGTGGTGCGGGCGATCTTCTGTGGCGGTGTTTGATTTCAGAGGCTGAGGAGGCCAAAGACTGGATGGAGAAGATGCCCACGCCAGGAAATAAATAAATAGTTTAGAAAAAAAACAACTAGTAGTTTAGCTTGTACTCGTCTTCTGACGGCAGGTTTTTCCCCCTTCAGGGTTTTTTTCCTCAGCCGTACCTTATGGTCTCCTTTTCGCGGCTTTGATGCGATGAAGAGACCATTAGGGGTGAATGCCAGAATTCGAAAGGTTAGAATGCGGTAGGATGTAGGTATTGTAATGGCTTAAAGGCCTTCAGCCTAGCCACATAGTTAAAAGAACTGAAATTTTGTATCAATGTGTTATAATTACCTATTAAATAAAAAAAAATTACGCAACCTGTCATGAACGCGGCGTTGCGTGTTGCAATATAAAATACAGAATACAGTATAATGCAATTATAATACAATGCAAAACAATTAGAATTATGCTTTGTTTATACAACACCTAACTACTGTTCTATGGCAAGGTGTGCATGTTAGATTACGCATAATATGCTTATAAAATAACGTATATTGCAACGGGTGCCCGTCCGGCAGAGCATGATCGCGGTTCCTCGAGTGGTGGGGGGGAAGTGAGGTGCAGGGGCGACAAACTATATGAAGAACAATTTGCTATAATTGGGTAATAGAAAAAGAATAAACATTTATTCTCGATCTACGATCGGGGAAGTTACACTAAAAGTCCCATGAGATGGGATTACACACTACCTAGTGAGCTCGGGAAAATATGATCTAAAAGAATAATATTAGTAATAAAAAAATAACCAAAGACAACCATATTTAAACTACGTTACAATAAAAATGCCATGGCGCGGTACCGCTTAACTCAAAAAAAGAAGAAAAACACATGAAGATTGATAATATTGTTCTCCGCCTCGTTTCGAGGGGAACGCCCCAATGCGCGGGCGAACGACTGGAGTCTTAGCTATTCGTTTAGACGTGTGCCGGAGGGGCACGACGCGGTCGATGACCTCGGCGTCTGCGAAGATTGTAGACACGCAGCGAGCCGCAGTGTTGTAAAGGCAGGCGCCTCCAGGAACCGCTGGGGTAGGCTTCTCGGGTGCCCATCAGGCAGCGGCGGCGAAGATGCGGAAGCCTCCCTCCACTTTCACCAGGGCGCCGTTGCAAGTCAGGAGTCGCCCTTCGTCGCGGCTCGGACGCGCGGCGCGGGAGTACTTAATCGCGAGCACGGATCAGAAGCCAGATCACGGTATTCGTGACTCGTACACTCGCATTTGGTAAAGAGTTAATAGTTCATCGAACACACGAAATCGGTTCGGTGACCGGTGCCTTCAGGCATTATTCGCTCATAATGAAAAGTCTCTGCAGTGCGAATATGGCAGACAAATCTTGTCGCACGGCCTCGCGATCGGGAAGTAAACGGTTCACTGTTTAAAAAAAACAAAAACAAGTTCACGGCCTCCACGACCATGCAAGAAGTTTCCCCTCTCGCGACTAGCTCTCAAGTGTGTTTTTCAAAGTTTCTGAGAATCCGTTCCTATTCGGATCTCCTGCCCTCCTAAGCTCGTCTTGGGCTCGCTGGCCTACTTTCGGGAAATAATTGTCGTCTATTGGCCGGAGCTTACTGCACCGCGAATCGTGGTTCGTAATTTTGTGGATATTTCCTCGGATGTTCTCTCTCTTCTTCCGTCTCTTTCGGACGAAACGCAGCTGCCCCGTTTGACGGTTTACATCTCCTGGGAGCAATTATCGTATGGCGAGGGTTAGGATTTCTTCGTATCAGTGTGGCAGGCGTGACGACGGGAGCGCGCCGGCGAGGAGAGCTCGCTCAGGGGAGGGTGGGGGTATTCACTGCGAGGGGGCACGGTGCGGTCGAACAGGCGGATGGTTGTAAATTTTTCTCCCAAAGTAGGCGAGGGGACGCTGGAAGAATGCGACCGTGGCGGCGGAGAGGCGGGTGGGGGAGGCGCGGTTTGGCGCACGTGCGCGTGCCAGCGAGTATGAAAAACAAGTATTTGTTAAGAATTTATTAGGGCGTCGTTACACGCTGCCACCATATATAGGCTTGTGCCCACAGCACTCTTCTGGTAGTCGCCTGATTTTGTTAAGAGAAACCACGGAAAACGTAGTAAAAAGAACAACCGGCCTCTAGACGTCTCCCAACAGCAGCTCGACTCAATGAACCAACTGTCGAGAATCCGCATCAGTCGGGACACGAACCTCACAGCGTCCCGGTCGGAAACGCTACAGTAGCAACTGCTGCTGCGGCCGTAAGCCAACTGAACCGGCGCATTTCCCCACATAGGGATTGTAGCGAAAGATAATGTGTAAGTACTCGAATTAAAATTAAGTACTCGTATATTTATTCTCGTTTATTGTTTTCAAAAGAATGTGGTATTCTGAAAAGTATATAACGGCACGTGGCTGATAGCACATATATTTTCTTGGTGTGTTACGAACTTTAACAGCATCCGCTATTGTTTTGCTCTAAAAGTGAGTCACAAGACTTTTTCATCCGTCGAACTCGTGTTCCTTTGTCAACCTACATTTCTGTGCGTGAAGGGACCTTACTGCCTCCTGTGCCTGGGCGACCATCTCTGGGCTAGCGACCACCACGCCCTGGCCGAGTCCTAGGTCCGCAGGTAGATATCCTCTCCCAGGCACCCACACAAAAGTGTTCGTGGAGAACGGCAGCAGCGAGAAAGTGTCGCTCTCTCGAAGCTCCGACAGGATCGCTGCCATCGCCTCCCTCACCTGGAAATTCACGGTCCTAGCGATAACAAACAGCATCAAACTTGAAACACACATGAGCTATTCTCTTGGGAAGGATTTCTTGTTGAAAAATACATGAACTTAAATTACACCCAGCAATTCACGGGTGCCACTTTTTTCATAGATGGAAATGGAAATACAATAAGACAATTGTTGTCAATGCAATAAGACATCAATGCAATACGACAATTGAGATCAGATAAGGTCATTACTTTATTAAGAAGATCTATTGTGAACAAAATAGTGTGAAATCTCAAATGTCGGAACTGATTTTTTAAGCACGTGAATATGAAATGCACTTTTACATTAATTAGAAAATTGACTAATCGTTACATATCCTTAATTTTGCTTAAATCGTAAATTGTGGTATTCCACTGACCTGCTCTATCTTGCGACCATGCATTGAACTACTGACATCTAGCAGGAAAACAGCATGTTTCGCCATGGGTGGCAGTTCGTCGTCGGGAAGGGAGAAGAAATGAACGAAATATCCTCCGTCAGACACCAGCAACTGCGAGGCGGCGCTGTGATCCACATCGTACTGCACCTGGTGGACAAAATAGGGAGCTACGCAAATGCTAATAGTGGTTACACAGAAAGCATTTTACAGGATTACATTCCCTTACGTCTCAAGGAAGAAATTCCATTCTTACCTTGGTGATTGATAAGATGGATAGCAAACCACAGACACGTGTCTGGTGAAGCAGTGCGTTGGACGTACCTCGAGCAGTCCCTGGAGCCCTTCGCCCGACGCCAACCTGCGCTGGGCGTCCTCGTCTGGCTCCCACCGCACCAACGCTTCCCCCGGCGCCAACCGCTTCACCTGCACCAACAGAGGCACCATCTCCCACCACACACACACAGCGCCAGCTCAGCCCTCGCCGCGCGCCTCGCTCACCGTGGCCAGCGGGTCGTCGGGCCCCTCAGCGGCGGCGTCCACTTCGCTGTCCGCTGCCCGGAGCTTGGCCACCCGCACCAGCGTCAGAGGGGCCGAGTCCCGCACGCGCGCCTCCACCAGCAGCCGCTGCACCACCTGCAAGAGGCACCAGTCCCTGGCTGAGCGGGCGTGGCTGAGGGTGGTGAGGGGGTGAAGGGCGGGGCTCACCTGGCCCGGGTCGAGCATGAGGCGCAGGCGGTAGCGGCCTTGCTCGCGCGCCAGCAGCTGCTCGTAGGTGAGGTTGAAGGCGGCCTTGTCGCGCGCCGCCACGTGGAGCGCCACCGTGAAGAGGTTGGCGTGGCGCGCGCTCAGCTGCACGTGCGCCGCCGTGCGCCCCGCGCGCACCGCCTGCTGGTACTCCGCTCGCGCCTCCTCGCGGCCCTCGACGCGCGCGGGGTACACGCGCCCGCCCACCGTGCTAAGGCACACATCAACCACGCTTCCAATTGATTCAAACAGGTCAGTTCTCAAGCTTTAGATGACCTTTCACATAAAATGTACGTACCGACTGGACTCTGACGACTGAAGGAAAAACAACAAAAACATTGTTTTGCGTTTAGCAGAGATATTGGCGTATTATTTAGAGAACTTTAAAAGTCAGAGGTAGAAGTAAGGATCGATGCAGCTTTGCAGCTTTGAGGACTTCTCCACTTAATAAACTATGTTGCAAACATTTCTAATTGTCCACTCGGTATGTATATTTTACCTGGATATTTTGTTTTTTGTCAATAGCGTTTTAACTTTAAGTACTGAAGGAAAATAATTCAAATCAATTTTTCAGGGAATAAAATTTCATACTATTTCTGTATTTAAACCAATAATATAACCTTTCTTTTGTATAAATTAGAAGCGAAGGGCGTACATTTCTAACTTACCGCGTCCAAAATAGGTTTTTCATCCCCCCCCCCAAAATCACCAACTTAATCATAGAGAAAAATTAATCAAATTTGCCAAAGAATACACTCGAACTGCTTCAAAATGTTGCCGTCAGAGCGCAGCACCTCTCCGAACCAAGTCGACGCCAGCAAACCATACAACACATTCAAATAGGAGCAATATGGCATTGTCGCTATTCCAAGAAATCCTGCGTCTTTTCAAGGTTAAGACGCCACTAGCACGCACTGTTACAAATAAACGGCCAAATCAACTGTGTGGCCGATCGCGTTGTGCAGAAACGTGAGACATTCGCGAATACTTGACGCTCGTATTAATGGACGCTCAATGCTTACCACATTTCCATGACAATTAGTATTCCTTGCGCAAACTGGCGAGATTGGCGGTAACGCAGGAAAAAATATGCAAGATCGCAGACGAATATGTTGAAGAAATGTTAATAACTTCCACAACAGGTAACACTCTTAAAACGATCAATGGTGAAAACCAGCTTCTAATGGCATGTATGCTGACTTGTTGCTTGTTCTTTCGTTTCATAATTATCGTTTGCACGTCCCAGGAAGACAGTTATGCCCAAGGTTTTAGTCCCAACAAAGACACTCACTCTCCCACACTAAGAAGGCGCAGTAAATGAGACGGGCAAGGCTGTTTAATAGACGATTGTTATAAATAAATAAGCGGACAATGCAATACTGAAACGTATCATCCATAAATTATGTAACTCGAAAGGGGGAGGGAAGGGGCCTGAGGCAGCGTTACGTTGCGTTACATAGAAATAGGGATATGCGTTACATGGGGAGGGTACATTGAAAATACTCTAAATTTGCATTACGTAACTTACGGACTGCCCCTAGTATGTGTGGTACTTAATTATTGATTCAATCTGCTCCGCGCTGGACAAGCAATATCTATTTCCCAAAAAAGTGATGCTACAGAATGGCACAGACTTTCCCGTATTCGTTTTGTTTCCTTGGCTCTGGGCTAGCTATTCGGAATTACCACATACTCTTGCCAGCTGCAAAACTGTTTCTATACAATTAGAGACTATACTGATCGTGAAAAAGAAAAATAATGTTTAATGTAACAAACAAAGATATATAATGAATTAGTTTACGTTTGCATTGTCTACATTAAAAAAATATTTAATACGCCTGTAACTCAGTAATGTACTTCAGCTTCCGGGTCAATGACCCCCATCTCGATCAGGTTTTTGTCCAGTTTCCCTGATCCATTGAGCAAATGCTGAGATGGCCCCTTGTTTTGCTTCTGGACGTAAATGTAGCTTCACTGTGCGCACGTTTTGTTGAGCACTCCTTTTGCTTGTAGTTCATTTACAGTTGAAATTGATTTTCTATAACTTGGGAACATTTTTCGAATATTTTAATTTTTCTAAAATAATTATTTCTAAATTGATTTTTTTTGTTTTTTTTTTAATTTTAATTCTGGCCCTCAGAAAATGTGCGCAGATAAATCTCTTTCCCCACACGTCATATACAGTTTTTACTGTTTTTTGACAATAAATAAATAATAAAAGCAATTTCGAAACGTTCTTACATACACCTATTTTGATATCGGCATTTAATTTAAACTCAACAAATCCCTTTTGAAAACGTTTCTTAGTTATGTTCAAAAATACTTCAAATTTATTTATTTAATTTTTACTATAACTCTTATGAAAACTCCAAATCCAAAATTCTTATTTGGATGCGTAATACTTACGTAAGTATTCTCTGAAACCTTTGTTAAAATAAAGTGTTTGGTGAGCAGAGGTAATTATTAAGTGCATCAGCCTTATTTTTCCAATAACATATTCACATCGTTTGTTGACATTGATGTTGACTTAACAGGACTTTGTTATTTTCTTTACACATTTCACTTTATACAAATACTCCTATGGGCATGTCATAAATTGAAATATAAATTTCTCTGATCTCCAGAGCTTTTGAATGTTCATCTGATCATCTCTTTGCAAGCCATATTAAATTTATTTGAATGACGTTTTCTGGGACGCCTAGGGCTCGTGAAGACGTTGCAGCCGCGACCACATCGAAGTGACGTGCCACGAAGAGTCTTGAATGCCACCGGGAATCTTCTTGGAGTTCTTGTATCTTGGTGTTAACATTATAAATTGTTACCATTTAATCCGAATATCTATTTCCCGAAAAAGTTATGCTACAGAATGGCACAGACTTTCCCGTATTAGTTTTGTTTTTCCTTCGCTCTGGGCTAGCTATTCGGAATTACCACATACTCTTGCCAGCTGCAGCAACTACATTTTTTTGACATTTTCTTAATTTTTCGGTTTCCTAATGGTAGAACGAAAATATTAATGATAAAATATTAAAGAACAGTAAAACCTCCTCCTAAAATGAAATTTTCTTGGAAAAATTTGGAGCCGTTTTGAAGAAACTAGCGTTTGCGCTACTCAAATTGCGATATTTTGAAGCTCTTTTCAACCGAAACTTTTTGAGTTTTCGAAAAACTTCGTTTGAAGTCATTTGAAGCACATTAACTCAAAAATACTATAATGTTTACAAATTACTCGATAAGTGCATATTAACTGTGAGAGAGATTTTTCAAAAAAAATACATTGATGCAATTTTAACACTAACAAAATAATAGAGCAATATGGCGTTTATGTCATCCAAAACAGTACATTTATCACTATCCCTACCAAAACTTTAAAGAAAAAATTTTTGCCATTTTTGAAAAAATCTTGTTTTGTATTTTTTTAAAATTAACATATTGCACGCAATATTGCGCGAAAACTAATATTTTTTTAAAAAAAGTACATGACCTTAAAGAAAGAATTTACTTTGGAGAACAAGTTTCATTTGAAGGAAAAATCGCTATCTGCAATTTTTTAGTTGGAGGGAGACGCCGAATGAATTCAAACTTTCGCAATTTGCAAATACAGTTATCCATGATAATTGGACATATGCCACTTTCATAAGTGTATTTTACTCTATTCTTGCAAGACGTTTAAATAAAAAGATTGGAGCCGTTTTCGAGAAAATTTAAAAAATGTCCGGGGGGCTTCATGTAAAGTACCCCCCAAATTTAAAATATCGGTTTCAAATTCAAGGGGCCACAAGATCTCCCAGATCGATCGGGGAGTATCAATTTTGGAGAAAATTGGGTGAGCGGTTTAGTCGCTAGCGGTGTTCACAGGGAGACGGACAGACGTTTTGCTTTCAATTAGATTTTCGGTATCAAGGACCCAAAAAAAGGGATTCTGGCTGCACCACGTGTTAGGAGATTTTTATTTCCTAATTTAGCAACTGCATTTGTCAACTATGTTGTTACTAGGGCCCTGTAATAAGAGTTTTTCTGCCGAAAATCCGCCGTTTTTTGGCGCCGCATTACATACTTTCCCTGTACTATACGTACGTACGTACGTACTTATAGTGTAGTGAATGATTACCAGGGATGTGTTGGTAATCTTCTATTGCTTGATAATGAGATCTGACGCCGATCTAAACGTCTGATATAGTTGTTTCTCCAACCAGGAATCTTCTTTTAGCGGAGAACTGCCCTTAGTTTCCAACTGGTCTCCCGTCATTTGCTGTAATATGGTGAATATTTGTGTATAAGGGGTAAAGATAAGTCAAGGAAGAGGAAGGATAGATCGCGTGCGAAAGAAGGTCCGTGGCGCGTTTGTTAGGGTACTTCACTGGTATTAGCCTGGCGTTCATCGGAGAAACCAGAGAAAACTGCCTATCAGAGCAGCCGACAGAAAGTATTCTCCTCCAGAAAGCGGCTGAATTCGTTCTATTTATCTAGCCAGTGTCGAAAGTCCTGCCACCGTCAAGACTAGAATCCCCTGTTCAGAGGTCCCGCAGTAACATATTAGATCCCTGTGCTACCTCAGCAGGTCATTTCTTGAAATTGTCATCCACTTCGAGATATTCCCCTGTACTCGTTGTCACTCCGCCCATTGACTCATTCGCTTTCGACGAGACTTACCATGGTTCTTCAATGTATGTGACGTGACCTTATGAAAAATCCTGCCATGACCGGGACTCAAAATCGATGTTTTGCATCATCATAACCCGTTATAAAACAAATGTTAACTTTTAGACTGACATAAACATGCAATATTGTCAAATAATACGTTGATATATAGGAATTAAGCGTGAGCAGTGTCCCTGACCGCCGATACCAATTACAGGTTTTGAAAAGCGATACCAATTAAAGGTTAAACCTAATAATAATATAACACAAACTAAATCATATCCCGAATGTCTGGGTTAGATATTTTTATTTTGATTTATCTTTAAAATCACATTCCTAAACGTTCTTGCTACATGAACTATTTGAATTCCTAATAATTGTATGTTCTGTATTGAAATTGTCCATACAAACTACTCTGACCTTACCGATTTTAAATAACTTCTACGAATAAAACAAAGTAGGCTTTCTCGGATGAATATATTCTTAAAAATACCTTTTATTTCCGGGCTGTATTGTGAGTCGTCTAGGATTTTGCAACGGGCCAATACCCGTAAGGGCAACTTTCCCAAAACGGAAAAGACAGCCCTGAGAAACTTAAAGAGCAACAAGGACATTCTCATTCTATCGGCTGACAAAGGTAATGCAACGGTTGTTCTTAGCACTGCTGACTATCAAAGGAAATTGAAGGACATGTTAAACCCGGAGACTGACTCCAAGCTTTCTAGGGACCCAACGGCTCGAATATTAAGCTATACCATCCAGCTTCTCAATGCGTCATCTATCCCTGCGGAAGAACAATGCAAGATCAAAAATTCAGAAGCATTGCCACGGAGACTGTACGGACTTCCAAAAATATACAGAACAGAAGTATCATTACGCCCCATAGTCAACACCATAGGCTAGTGGTATCAAGGTCTTCTACTAGTGGCAGTGACACGAGTCGTGGCATGCCGCGAGATTCTCTGTGCAACTAGCATCGGGAAAGGAACTATTACGAGCAGTAATCCTGCCGTTTTACAATAGGGATGGTGTTCTCTCTGGTGGCGGGGTAATCAACTGCGTGGAGGGACGATTTCGTCATGGAACTCGTGCCACGGACTCCCGCTCGTGGCATCGACTTTGAAAACAATGTCATAGGTTCTCCGACATACACAGTCTCTAAATATATCTGCAAGATATTGAAACCCTTCATCGGTAAGACTAACTCTTTCATCAAAGACACTACGGACTTTGTTCAGAAACTTAAGACAATAGTAATATGACCGGAAGACCTTATCAGCATTGACGTGGTTTCTCTTTTCACAATGGTGCCGGTCAGTGATATTTTAGCTAGACTACAGAAGCTATTCCCAGTTGAGATTATAGCGTTACTCAAGCAAGTGCTCACCACCACATACTTTATGTGGAATACTGAATTTTATGAGCAAAAGGATGGTGTCGACATGGGTAACTCCCTTAGTCCGGTAATATTCAATTTATACATGGAGAACTTTGAAGCCGAAGCTCTAAGCACCTAATTTCGTTCTGTCGATTGAACCTTTGTGATATGGAGCCACGGAGAAGCTACTCTAAACGAAAAACTGACATTTTTTGGATGTGTTGGTCCGCAGAAAGGCAGATGGTTCTCTTGGACACACGGTGTCCCGAAAACCAACATATACGGACAGATATTTAAAAAAATTGTCTAACCACCACTCAAACCAGAAAAAAGCGATGATAAAAACTCTTTTGAATTGCGCAACCCGGTTATGTGAGCCAGAAAACATAAATGAGGAACTCAATCACCTGGAGAGAGCCCTTCAATTTAATGGATACAGTTCTACTGATGTTAAGAGAGCTCTCCACCCTAATAAAAAATGTGAACCTCCCACTGTGAAAAATAAGTAAAAAAAATCATTTTTCCGTACTTAAATGCTATTAGGGAGCGTATAGGAGAAATGCTAAAGAAAACACGAAATATACACCATCTTCAAACCTTCAACCCAGCTGCGCAACTCTTTTCGGTCGGCTAAGGATGCAAGAGACCCACTAACGTCAGCAGCGATCCATAGAATTCCCTGTTCGTATGGGGCGGTGTACATCGGGACCACTCAACGAAGTATCAACAACGGCCTATCTGAACATAAGAGGAACTTCCGCTTTGGCCAAATTGAGAAGTGTAATTATTATCATGTCCAATATGGCTACCCCATGTCCTTTTTATTGTGATGATTTATCACAAGGCGTATATGAGAGTTGAACAAATTCAGTAGAAAATATAAATGTAATGATATGAACAATGGGGGACATAAGATAATACATTTATGTCATCTCATGGAGTAAATTTATCCCTAAAAAAAGTTTTAAGAAAAAATTTGGAGCCGTTTTTGAGAAGATCTTGTTTTTGTAATTTTTTAAAATCGCATATATTTTGCGCAATATTGCCAGAAAACTACTAAAGTTTCAATAAATGTACATGACTTTAATGAGAGAACTCACTATGAACAAATTTATATGGAGGAAAAATCTTTATCTTTAATTTCCTAGTTGTATGAAGACGCTGAACAAAATTCAAAATTTCGCAATTTTCGAAAATTCAGAAAATTCAGATTAACCTTGAATACGGACCTACGCTATCTTTACAAGCGTAATTTACTCTATTCTTACAAAAAATATTAAAGAAAAACTTTGGAGCGATTTTTGAGAAAACTTTAAAAATGATCAGGGGGCTTCGTGTAAAGTACTCCTAAATTTTGAAGAAAGAGTTTCAAATTTGCTGCGCCTCGAGTGGAACCAGATTGACCGGGCAATATTCATATTGTAAAAAAAACATACTTATGGTGTAGGAGCCAGTGTTATCCACAGACTGGCACACGGACAGACGGACAGACGGACAGACGGATAGACAGAAGGATAGACGGACAGACGGACGGTCGGACGGTCTTTTGATATAAACACTTTTTCGGTATCAGGGGACCCCAAAATATGTACTTCCTTTAAAATCTCGAAATCGATTTTCCTCAGCTTTACATAACTTTCCCTCTACTATGTACATACGAATATACGTACGTATACTGGAAGTAAAACTGATTTGACCGCTTCCTCTTGAGCAAAAGTTTGATCGATAAATGAAATCTCGTCATTTTGAGGGAAATTGTCACAAGTTTGCAGAGAACTTTGGCTAGAGAAGAGCACTTTATTTCAGATTTTCTGTTCCTGGCTTAGCACGCCATTTGGTTTAATGAAGTAAGAGTTCTTAGAGTGGATTTCGTTTTTTTAAAATAGAGGTCGAGTGTTCTAGATGACCAGTCCCAATCCTAAGAAATATTTTTTCTTCGCAAACTTTATGGTTGGTGCAACATGCATGTTAGCGCGCTGAATCACGTGAACGTGGATCTATGGCAAGACAAAACGTACGTTTTATCGCCGACTTTGGAAGCACTTAGCAGCGGAGATTGTCCTGTGCTCCCATGTTTATCGTCTATTAATCGTAAAAATCTACAAAAATAGTTGGTCTGCTTTAGAAATATGTACTGTTGTAGTTTCTGTGTGGTCACACGTCACATTTTAGACAAATTGCTGTTTCCTATAACCACTGTAGTATATTATCCTATAGTTTTGACGGGTTAACTTATCACATCCAATTAAAAGAACGAAGGGAAAAGCATGTGATCTGGGTGAATAATTTTGATAAATGGGATTTTCCCTTCTTTTTTGCACATAAATGTCTTGATAAGTAATCTAATTCTAGCAGACGGAATTCCCCTATGAGTGTGCACCTGGGGTCTTGGCCTTCAACCGCACCCCCGTCCGGTGCAAGACCACCTTCAGGCCTGCATGTGGATCCCGCCTGAACGCAGTTATTTCCATCGGGACTATCCCCGTTAGTGCCGAGTCGCTGCCAACTCACAGCTACTGGTTTTCAGGCCAGTAATGGAGTCGAATTGAGCGCCACCACATGTCTCCTTGCGCAGAGCAGCGGGCCACCGCCACGACGAAGCCAAGAGCCCAACTGGGAGCCACGCGCGCAAAGGCCCGGGGGTCTTGGAGACCCCAACGCGTCTCCTCACTGCTTCCATCTTGAAGCGTTCGAAGGGAGTGCCGTCGGAACCTAGGCAAACCTGACGGGGAGTTCATGCTTCCCGTCTGCCCGTTTATGTGTGGGCTAGAGATCGGCCGCCAGCTTCACAGAAGATGCCGTCTAACGAACCCCACGCTCCGTTCTGCCCAAAGGTCCGTGGCATGCCACCTACTCATTGCCCCCACCTTGAAGCTAACGACGTGAGTGCCACCAAAAGACTCAGGACAAGGGAGGCGTCTCCGTCTCCACTCAGAACCTCAGGGCTTGCGAGTGTCTGCCACCCATTCTGCGGGAGAGAAAATCTAACCAGCAGGAGAAAGTCTGTGCCATTCTGCAGCACAATTAGTTTCCTTTTGCTTTGGATTCAGCAACGAGCGAACAATTTGGTGGTAGTTCGCCAACAATGTTTCTGTGTTGAGCGTCATTTGTTTGAATTATTTTGCCTTTTGTAGCTCCGGCCAGGAACTCAGCACCGTTAGTACGACCGGCTCCCAGAAGGTAACCTATCCACGAACCATGGTGACTCGAACTTGGTTAACGTCAGCGGCCTAGCCCCTAGCGGAGACGTTCAGCTATCAAATCTGCTTTCTTTAGGAAACTGAAAAATATGTGACAGTAATGCTGATTTACAAAAAAAAATATCATACTGACAAAATCTCACATTGCGAAACTCGAGACGAAAGCTTCATCTGGCAGCACTGTCTTGAAAAGCACCTCCTGCGACTCGTCGGTCGTGTTGACCACCACGCTGTACACTTCTGTGCGAGCGTAGCGATGATGAACATCCGACCGAATCTCGAGAATTCTGATGTCAGACCACTGTAGAGAAAATGTAGAAACATTAATCTGAATTAAAATGGTGGTTGGTATTTGGTGTAAAGATATAACGATGTTGAGTTTGAAATTCAACATCAAAATATGTAAAGAAGGTCACCCACCAATTTTATGGGTTTATGATTTTTATTTTAGATTCAAATCCCATGAAAAAATACATTTCCTACTAATTTTATTACTAGACTTTTACCAAGAATGATGACAAAATTCTTTAACGAAAACAGATTAGTTTTACGGTGACAATCCACTTGGAAAACATTAATATGCTAATTTTGTATGGGTTCTCGCCCCTTAAACAATCTAATACCGATTTTGAAGACTATGTTATAGAAGTTATCCATAAATATTGAAATATTCAATGCCGTTATATCATTTCTTCATTGCTTTCCATTATTTACAAGAATGTTTACTTACCGTTCTTGCTTTTTTCTTATTGAGGTTGTTGAGAAGAGAGATGAGTTCTGGAATAAGAATTTTTCATGAAAAGCAAGATTTACACAATTTATAAGATTAATAAATAATATTCTGAATATATTACACAAGAAATGAAACACACACATACCATTCCTAAAACTCCTCAGAAATTTTAGTTATTTGAGTCACTAAAAGATTCTGAAAAACTGAACTACTAAGTATTGAAAAATAAATTTTGCATCTTTTATATAGTAAAATATAAATTTTAATTATATTTTTATTGGTGTACAAATGAATGATTATTGTGAACAATTATTAAAATCCTGCGCTGATTGCCCGTCGTCATAAATCCTATTCTCCATTGATCTCAGAAAATATCGAATCGAGATCGGTAAAATATAAATCTGGATTAATATTAATAACAAAGAGAATGTGTATATTGGCAAGGTTTAACTTTTTGTTAAACTTTTGGTAAGGATAGTTCCCAATGCAGTCTAATAGATGACATAAACACCATATTGCGCTATTGTTTGTTTTCTCGAAAAATTACGAAATTTATTTTTTTTCACTTGTTAGTTACATCGCTGACATTTACGTTAACGACGTAACTGAATGCATATGCTTTAAATAACATCATATAAGATTGTTCGAAAACTCAACCATTTTCTTTGAAAACGAGCTCAAAATTCCGCACTTCCAGAAACGCTCAAACGCCATTTTCTCAAAAATGGCTCCATATTTTTCCTTCAAACTTTTGGAACCGATAGTGCTAATTTCACTTTTTAATAAGACGCAAAGTTCAATTTGGGGAATTGTTTGTTTTTACAAAAATTACACAAATGTATTTTTAAAAATATCTCTCATTCCGTTTATATGCATATTACCAGCAATTTACAAACACTAATGTATTTGTGATTTAAAGTGCTTCAAGTGATTTTTGATGAAGGTTTTCGAAATCACAAAAGATTCCTGTGAAAAAGAGCTTCAATATTCTTATTTACAATAGCGCTTAAAAGCCATTTTTTTATAAACGACTCAACATTTGTCAAAGAAAATTGCCATTTAGGTAAGATTTTACTCTTCTTTAATGTTCTTAAAATAATATTTCCGTTCTACTGTTAAGAAACGGTAAAACGAAGAAAATGTTAAAAAATAATTTGGGTGGCGATTGATGGCAGCTGGTGAGAGTTTATGGCAAGTCGAGCTATTTGGAATTGCCACATACTCTTGCCAGCTTCCGTCTATCGCCACCCAAGTACGTTGTTTTTCACATTTTCTTAATTTTAAGGTTTCCTAATGGTAGAAGAGAAATATTATTTTAAGACTATTAAAGAACACTAAAACCTGGTTCTGAATAGCAATTTTCTTTTAAAAATGTGAAGCTGTTTTTAAGAAAATGGCGTTTAAGTGCTACTGAAAATTCGAAATTTGAAGCTCTTTTTCACAGAAATTTTTAGTTTTCAAAAACTCATGTCAATGTCATTTGAAGCAATACACTCACAAATAAATAATGTTTACAAATTGCTCAAATTGTGCATTATCAAAATATGAGATCTTTAAAAAAATTATGTTTGAGTACCTTTTTAAAAAAAGAAAAGTACCCCAAGTTGAACTTTTTTCATATTAAAGAGTGGAATTAGCACTATCCGTTCCAAACATTTGAAGAAGAAAAATTGAGTCATTTTTGAGAAAATGGCGTTTGAGCGTTTCTGAAAAGTCGGAATTTTGAGCTAGTTTTCACAGAAAACGGTAGACTTTTCGAAAAACTTCACTAGACATTATTTAAAGGGCATGCACTCCCTAATATAATAATGTGAACAAATCGCCGCCAATGTAAATATTAACGACGTGTGATACAAGTCAAAACATTTCATTTTTGTAATTTTTGAAAAAAAGGGCATAGAGCAAAATGTCGTTTATATCGTCTCATAGAGTACATTTATTGCTATCCCCCAAGAGTTTAAAGATAAAAGATAGAACCGTTTGTGAGAAAATCTTGGTTTTGTAATTTTTTAAACAAGCACATATTGCACGCAATATTGCAGAAAAAACTACTCAAATTTTTAAAAAATGTGCAGGAACTTAATGAAAGAACCCACATTAGAGAACAAATTTTATTTAAAGAAAAATCTCTATCTTCCATTTTATAGTTGTAGGAAGACGCCGACAAATTCAAACTTTTGCAATTTTAGAAAATTTAGAGTTTTCAACCAACATAAGACCTGCGACATTCTCTTAAATGATCTTCGAACTTTTCACCATCAAAATTTTGTCAAAATTGTTGGTGCCATTTAAAAAAATTAAAAACGTCCCAAGAGTTTGATGAAAAGTACCTCTCAAAATTAAAATATCAGTTTTAAATTTAAGGTGCCACGAGATCAGTCAGGTGGATTGGGAAATATCAATTTTGAAGAAAATCGGCTAAAAAATTTAGTCCCTAGGGTTGTTCACTGACGGACAGACATACAGGCGGACAGACGTTTTGCTTTCAAATGGTTTTTCGGTATCAAAGACCCACTAAACAGAGATTCTGGATTTCTTTTATTAATTTAGCAACTGGATTTAGCCACTTTTTCTTTATCAGGACCCGCCAATGATTTTTGTTCGACCGAATATCCCCCGTTTTGTCGCACATTATTACATAACTTTCCCTATACCATACGTAAGTATAGAATATGGGAAAGTAAAAGTAATACGGGAAAGTCTGTGCCATTTTGTACAATCACTAGTTCGTTATCATGGCCCGGGAACGAATTTTTTTCTGCCGAAAATTCTAATAATGTTCTGATATATGTGTTTCTGTTTCTTATCCAATTCTCACGCATTTAAACTTTGCAGAGACTTGGAAATAAATAGGGCTGGATTGCCCCCTATGGGGTAACATTGCCACTTTACTTGGTTTTAAAAACGTAATAAAATCCTTCAAATTATGGAAGCTGAGACTTCAATATTTTGAAGAAACATTGTACTTTTTGTGAGGATTAAATTGTCAAAATAATTATTGTGAAGATTGAAGCATCAAAGAACAACTTTAAAAAAATAAAGATGTGTCAATGTTACCCCCCGTTTCCTTATATCTTGTAATTTATGCGTGATTCAGTCAGGAGTTACATAATCACATAAGAATATCAAATGATTCAAACTACTGCTTGGCGATGAATCAACACTTTTCTTAATATTAGTTTTCCGAATTTTTTATGAATTCACATGCCAAAAAGTATTTCCTAATAATATTTCAGTATTTGCTGATGTGTATATATATTACATTATTAACTGATTAAATTTTCGTTATAATTAAACAAAGTGGCATTGTATGAAGTAAGGATCGTAATTTTTCTTTTAATCATTTAACTTCATCATTCACTCCTGTTTCTTTTAATTTTTTCACGTAACAAACTTTTAGAAATGCTCATACCTGTTGGAGGCATGAATAAAGACGAGACCTGGAATACTGATATTTGGTGTTTCAACAACACATTAAACATTTACATTTATTAAACTGATGTTATAAACGCCCGAAAATAGATGCGTTTCTGGCCTTATTCCATCTTTAATAGTTTTAAATGTGAAACAAAGTCATTAGGTTAGATTCACATTCATGTATTCAGATTCGCAATTTCAGTAAAAAATTCTAATTAATCGAGACTATGATTTATAATGATTAAAATACTTCAGAAACAAATATTAGTAACCAGAAACATCCACTTCCTTAGTCCGAAAAGTCAGAATTGAATGTTAGCAAGATAATGAATTGAAGGCACAAACGATCTTTCTAAATACCATCAATAAAAAATGCTCAGACATTACAATTTATTAAACTACAAACATTGCTTCTAAATCTCTCTGAAATTCATTTAATGTGTTTTTATTTCTCTTTCACAAACATTATCGTTCTCTACAACGACAATTCCATATCAGAAGTCATTTGATATGAAATTATTACCTACATTTTTACTTTCTCGCGCTTCAGAGGGAACTTCTTTAGAAGGGAAAGTTATGTAATGCTGCACGAAAAAACTGCGGATTTTCGGCAGAAATATTCTTATTACAGGACCCTGAAACGAAAAAGTGGATAAATCCACAGTTGCTGAATTTAGAAAAAACTCTAACACGTGGTGCAAACAGAATCCATGTTTTATGGCTCCTTGATATTGAAAAATCATTTGACGGCAAAACGTCTGTCCGTCCATCCGTCCGTCTTTCTGTGAACAACGCTAGCGGCTAAATCGTTCTGCTAATTTTCTCCAAAATTGATATTCCCCGATAGATCTGACTAGCATCGTGTCCCCTTCAATTTGAAATCGATAGTTTAATTCTGGGGGATACTTTACATGAAGGCCCTTGGGCATTTTCAGAATTTTCAAAAAAAATGGCGCCAACAATTTTAATTAAAATTTGTTGTTGGAAATTTTCTTGAAGGACATTTAAGAGAATTGTGCAGGTCTTGTATTGGTTGAACACTGATTTTTTGAGAATTGAAACAAGTCGAAATTTTTTCGGGGTCTTCCTACTACAATTATGAAGATACAATTTTTCTCTTAATGAAATGTATTCATCAAAAATTAATCTTCAAATGAAGTCATGTCCGATTTTTCAAAATTATAGTCTCATTAGTAAAAATTTTTATTCTCATTAGTAATTTGAAGTATTACTTGAAGAAGAGAAAAACCAAAAAAGAAGAGAAAAAACCCTTAAATTACCAAAAGTAGTATTACTTGAAACAATTTTATTTTCGCACCAAATATTCTTCATAATTACTCATTATTCTTCATTATATATCTTCCTCATTACAATTTCAAATGAGTTAAACAAAAAAGTATGACATGTGTTAATACGGAGAGAAATTGTGGTATAAATAATATTACATAACCATTACTAATTGCGAGAAAGTACGTGCTGTTTCAGCTCCACTAGTTTATCTTTAATTTTGCATCATTATGTATTTTTTTATTATTACTTTTACTTGAAGTTTGTTGGGAAGACTCGCTGCCACCTTTCCCTCCAACTTTCAGTTGCTTGTTGTTTCTATTCCCCATAATACCATTTGTCTCTGGGACTGAAGATCTAAAAAAAATACGACACAGCGTTATACAATCATCATCATTTATCTTCAATCATATACATAATATACTATAAATATACAATGACAATAGTTTTTACAAATACATACTTTTCCCGTATAAAATTTATTTTAATTCATTTATCTTCAGTATAACTACAAAGAGAAGCCTTTGTAATATCGTGTATCCACAGTGTTCACAAGTGCAAGTTGTCTTGTTCAAGAAAACTAATACTGCTACGCTTTCAGTTAAGTTAGAAAGTACATTTTCAAAATAAATACTAAGACTACAATCACAGTTCGTGAACAGGCGCTGCTAATTCACCTCTCGATACTTCAATAATACGGTTGATGTATAACTAATAATACTAGGAGAGTAAACCCCCGTCTAGGGAGAATGTGACCTTGTCGTTCCTCGAGAGCTAAGCTGGCTGTAACGTAGCTACTGGTAGGGACCCCCCTTGCCGGCCAGGTCGAAGGGTAGGGATCTGACTAAGAAGTATTCCAGAAGAGGACCTCAACGGCGGCTTCAAGAAAGAAGAGGCAGAAGAGGAACTCTAGACGGGGCGAGAGTCCTCGAAGCCATGGAGACGGCAATCCCTCTAGGACAAGGGAAGTCCGAAATAACCTCCCCCCTCCTCGGGACAGAGGTTGTGCGGAGAGGGCTAGTAACCCACCCACGTAAAAATGATTTACTAGCAGTGTCCACAATGATGGCCTCGGAATAAAAACAATGGCGACTAAATCAATGAAAATACGTAAACGGATATCGGAATATTTTAAAACTGCTACCTGGAATGTGAGGGAAAAAATGTGAACTGGCTAACATTTTTGGAAAGATGAATGCCAACCAAGCTGTAGTAACCGAAACAAACTAGTGGCGATACAGAATGGAACAGACTACCCCGTATTAGTTCTCTATTTCTTTGTGTCTGCGCTAGCTCTTCGGAATTGCCACATTCTCATGCCAGCTGCCATCTATCGCCGCCCAAATTAAATTTCTTGACATTTTCTTAATTTTTCGGTTTCCTTATGATAGAACGGAAATATTAATTTTAGAATATTAAAGAACACAAAAAGCCATTTTCTTTAAAGGATTTGTAACTGTTTTTGAGAAAATTTTTTGGCGCTTAGCATTTTAGCGCTACTACAAATGCGACATTTGAAGCACCTTTTCACAGAAAATTCTTGAGTTTTCAAAATACTTCATTTGAAGTTATTTGAAGCACTTACACTCACAAATATAATAATGTTTACAAATCGCTGGTATTGGGCATATTAATTGTGAGAGATCTTTCAAAAAATTTTATGTAATTTTTTAAAAAACAAAAAAGTATCTCAAAATTAACTTTAAGTCATATTAAAGAGTCCAATTAGCACTATCCAATCAAAAAGTTTGAAGAAATTTTTTTAGCCATTTAAGAGAAAATGGCGTTTGAGCGTTTCTGAAAATGCGGAAATTTGAGCTAGTTTTCACAGAAAATGGTTGAGTTTTGGAGGAACTTTATCTGACATTGTTGAAAGCACATGTACTTTTAAATATAATAATGTAAACAAATTGCCGCTAATACAAATATTAGCGACGTGAGAGACAAGTCAAAAAATATTTTTGCAATTTTTGAAAGAACAAAAGAATAGAGCAACATGGCGTTTATGTCATCTCATAGAGTACCATTAGAAACTATTCCTACTAAAAGTTTAAAGAATAAATTTTGAGCCGTTTTTGAGAAAATCTTGTTTTTGTATTTTTTTAAAATTGTTGGGCGTTGTTGCGTGAAGACTATCAATATTTTCAAAACAATATAAATGATCTTAAAGAAGGAACTCACTATGAAGAACAAATTTTAATTGAAGGAAACATCTCTATCTGCAAATTTGTAGTTGGAGGAATGCGCCAAATATAATTCAAACTTTTGCAATTTTCGAACATTCAGAGTTAGCCCTGAAAATATGATCTATGCCACCTTAATATGTGTACTTTACTCTATTCTTACAAGAAATTTAAAGAAAAAATTTGGAGCCATTTTCGAGAACATTTTGAAAATGTCCGAGGGCTTCAAGTAAAGTGCCCCCAAAAATTAAGGAATGTTAAAATGTACATTTTGAAGAGAGGTGAAAATAGAAAATGAATAAATATGTAATTAAATAAATAAATGAATTAGTAAATTAATAAATTTAGGTGAGCAAACTGACATACCTATCAGAGGCGGCTGTGTGCTCTTCAAAATGTACATTTTTATTCAAAATTATGTTTCCATTTATTATACTTTTCCAGTTTTCTTTCACTCCAGTTTGCTTCATAATATTATTTGTAATAGATTCCATTTATTTAATTTAATTTTCATTTGTCATTTTTAAAAAAAAATTATATGTCCATTTCACATTTTACATTTTCTTACTAAACCAATTCTTGACAATATTCTGTAAAAAGTTTTTAATTCTTTAAATTTTTTTAAATTTTTTGTAATTTAGATATATATATTATTATTATATTATTATTATTATTATTACTATTATTATTTTTGTAGCACTGAAGATGGCCGCAATGCGGCCGAAAAAGCTTCATGCCACAATAAACTGTTACGATGGAGAGCCTACATCTAATATTGATTTCGATGATAGCATCGTAAATGCCACACCATTTCCTACTAGTATGTGGGAAGTCCTAATAGTTAGCGGAGACTAAAGAAAATAGAAAACTAGTACGAGAAAGTCTGTGGCATTGTTACACCACAAGTTCAATTTACAATCTCTTTCTAACTTTATTTCTCACTCGCACGTCTGATTGTGTACAACTTTGCCTCTTTCCAAATATAGCTTACCAAGGAATATTCTGATTTTTCACATGAAAATATTCTGTGTTCATACACTTTTTATTAAGTGAGCGTATGATAGAAATATTCAAAAGGTCGACTTATAACCATTTTCATTACAAAATAAATTTCTTTCTGCAGTTTCTTGATAAGCCCTGTTAATGCGCACTATTGCGCGACAGCGTTAGTACACTGCCTCTTCAGTTAACCCGGGACCGGTCGCGCGGGTCAGCATGACCCGCAGCTGATATTTTGTTATCTCCCTGTCTGTTGTCGGTTGCGATAGAGACGTGCCGATTGCAGTAGCTTCTTATCTCCTTCCCCCCTCCATTGTGGCGTGCTAGTTTCTCAAATTGCTTCCACAGCCCAGTAGGGTCACTGTGACCCACCGCGACCGCTAACGTTGCTATACATATTTTAACGTTTTTCTGTGTTTAAGTGTGTGACAGTGCTAGTGTGAAGCATTTGGTTATCATAATGAATCAAAATGAGGTGGATAGAATACTTCGCATTTTGGACGAGGTAACTTCAGACAGTGACGATGTTTTTGGTGGTGAAGAGAGTGATCTTGGAAGTGACGTGTGTGAAGAAGAAAATGAAGATCATGATACGGAGACAGAACAAAGCGACAGCGAGGATGAAAATGCAGTTTTTGATTACACGACTTCAGATGATGACATTCCCTTAGTTGACAGAGGTTGCTACACAGGAAAGGATGCCTCTAAATGGAAAATGGCCGAACCATCTCAGTCGCTGCGCACCAGGAGGCATAATATCGTCACTCATCTTCCAGGTTGCAAGGGCGACGCGAAGAATGTGAACACGCCGCTGGAGGCATGGCAGTGCTTCTTTCCAGATTCTCTTCTTCAGAAGATAGTGGATTACACTAACCTGTACATTGAAACGATACAAACTAATTACTCTCGTGAGAGAGATGCAAAGAATACTGATTTAGTGGAGATCAAAGCGCTAATCGGGCTTTTGTATTTTGGCGGTGTGTTGAAGTCATCTCACTTGAATACTGAAGAGTTGTGGAGTGATGATGAAACAGGAGTTCCTATTTTTCGAATCGCCATGAGTCAACAGAGGTTCAGATTCTTATTGAGAATGTTGCGTTTTGATGACAAAAGAGATCGTCAAGCGAGAATGGCACTTGACAAGTTTGCTCCTATACGAGAGGTATTTGATCCTTTTTGTTGAAAATTGCAAAAAGAATTTTTGTCTCAGCGAGTACGCCACTATTGATGAAATGTTATGGGGATTCCGAGGCAGATACCCATTTCGTCAATATATGAAGAGCAAACCTGCTAAGTATGGTGTGAAGGTTTTTTTCCCTTGTAGACTCACGGACCCTACTACGTCCACTCCATGGAAGTATATTTATGAAAACAGCCCAATGGCCCATTTTCTCTAGATCGAAAGTCCTTCTGCTGTTGTGAAGCGCCAGATCAAATCAATATCAGGTACTGGTCGCAATGTAACATTCGACAATGGGTTTACAAGTGTTCCGTTGGCAGTTGAACTTCTTCGCCAACACAATCTCACAATAGTTGGAACAATACGAAAGAACAAACGTGAGATTCCACCTTGCTTTATTACCAGCAAGAACAGAGAACAACACTCGTCTCAGTTTGGTTTCGGGAAAGACTTTACAACGTTGATTTCTTACATTCCAAAGAAGGGAAAAGTTGTTACATTGTTATCAACTATGCACCACAGTAAAGCAATCGACCCGCAGTCCGGTGACAAGAGGAAACCCGAGGCTATAACGTTCTACAATGCAACGAAGGGCGGAGTGGACGCCGTCGATGGGATGTCGGGTAGTTATTCTGTTGCTAGAAAGAGCAACAGATGGCCCTTGACAGCGTTCTACAATATCCTAAATGTAGGAGCAATAAATGCATTGATCGTGTCTACATGTAATACCAAAGAAGAAAATCCGGGGATAATAAGGAGAAAGTATTTGAAGGAAGTAGCTACGCTTCTGGTGAAACCATATATCAAGTCTCGTTTGAGTACACCAGGGCTTAACAGAAGACTAAGAAATGACATTATTGAAATATTAAAGGAACCAGTAGGGTGTAGTCACATTGCAAATGAAGATCAGGGAAGTTCTGGAAAAAGAAAGAGATGTGGAAAGTGTCCGAGGACTGGCAACAAGACCTCCAACTACTGCCCACTATGTGAGACACCAGTCTGCGGAAGGCACGGCAAACTCACCTGTGATGACTGTCTGAAAAGTGTTTAAATGAAACTGAATGTATAAATGTGAAGTACATTTAATTGTTTCTTAGAATCCGTTATAAAACATTTTCCCATATATTTTTTCTAGAAATAATTTTTCAGTTTGAGACACGCACAGAAATAGTACAAATATTTAGCGTGTATTTTATATTATTATTAAAAATATTAAAAAAATATTATATGTGATGGCAATATTTTATTTTGGTACATAATGAGAGTTAATATAACACCCAAATCAGAAAATACAAATCATTAAAAATATCTCGACAAAAAATTTTAGGAAATTTGCGGGTCATCCTGACCCACCGCGACCGCTTTAAGATGTCTTGCATACGCGACGTCTCCCGGGTTAAATTTAATTGTAATACTTCGGTATACAGATTTTTTAAACCGGAAATTGCAGAAATGAGCTTCAAACACGTCGCCACCCACGCCAAGCGAAGGCGCGTGTCGGCTCATAGCCGTGACGTTTGAGGCGCACGAGTGCGAATGACGGTTGTGAATCAACAGCCGTAAAAGGACAGAGCACGCCCTGACCTCACCTCACCTCACCTCGCGTCGTGGCTGCGGCCGCAGTCCAAGTCGAGCGCGTGTTCTTGGCCCCGCAACTGTCAACACTGTGGCGACCTGTTCAACCGACCGGGCTGGCGGCACTGCACGTCTCGAGCCAGCCTCCTCGCGTCGATTGTTTACGCATTCCGCCAGCAGCGCCGCGACGCACAACGCGCCGCGACGCACAACGCCCCCGCGCAAGCGCAAGAGGGGGCGACCTTGGCGGTCCGCGGCAGCTGCGATATCACCAACTCCCCCGCTCCGCTTCGCCGTTAAACCATTGCAGGAATGAACGGTATATACTGCGATGTTCGTAACTTCGCCCCTGACAGGAATCAGCTGTCGATCCAATCGGGAGCTTGAACGTCACCATAGTGACATCACTGTCGGAAATATAAGCTCCTGATTGGATGGCAGAGAAACAGCTGATTCCTGTCAGAGACAAAGTTACGAAAATCGCAGTACAGTTGGGAGCTCACTTGATTGCGAGGCTGAGGAATGCGCTCCTTGTTCTTGAAAGAGTCCAAAGGAAAAACATTAAAACGGCATACGAGAATAAGTAAAGCAAATAAGCCAAAAAGTAGAGCTACCAATAAAATTAAGCACAGTGTACTGAAAGACGACATTATTAAATTATACAAAAACAAATAACTATCTTGCTTTCTTACCTCAGTTAAGTGGACGTGCACGGTCTGCATCTGACAAGGAACTGTCGTCAGTGCTGCTGTCATAAGTATGGCCGTATGAACCGTGACGTCACGGAAGATAAGCAATTCGATTGATTAGTTGATAAGTGATTCCGGGCGCACGCCAAGTGCTATCTGCTATCGAATGCTGAGATTCGGTGCCGACCCATCCGTCGGCTATTGGGGTTTTCCAATACCAGGTATCTCCCACCGGTTGGACACCTTAGCTGAAACCAACTCGAAGCTCCCGACTGGTGTCCTGGCATGTGTGATAGTGTGGTGCATGTAAGTGTGTCTGTGTAAGTAACGTGTGAGGTTAGATCAAGGAATGTAACTGAACCAAAAAGCTTTTCTTTCAGCTAAATTTTGAAGACTTCATTTTCCTTTTCTCTGCAAGGCAACCAAAAATCTAAAAACTCTAACAGAACCAGTAAAAGCACTCAAGCAGGTCGTACACGAACAAAACACGCCGTTTTCAAATGCATACTAGGTCGTAATGGCACGTTCACCACGCTTGGTCGAGAATAGCCTTGATTGTACGTAAGAAGCGATGACTGGAGGTGCACCGTGCAAAGGAAAACGTCACAAATCGGCCGGATGAGCCACTGTGAGCCCTGATGCGTTAATATTTCTCTCTCTCTCTCTCTCTCTCCTAACTCATTTTTCTTTCTCCTTTCTCTCTCTTCTCTTTTCCTTTCTCTCTCTCCCCTCTCTCTCGTCTCTCACTCCTCTCTCGTCTCTCGTTCCTCTCTCCTCCTCTCATTCCTCTCTCCTGTTACTGTTACTGAATTTTAGGTAACTTCTAATCGATTTCATAGAGGAGATGGTAAACTCGCATTTCTGAATTTAAATGCATACAATGCTGAGTCTTATCTTGTAAAAGGTGTACGATGTCAAGTATGTATGTAGAAGTTCTTATATTAGACTTTTGACCAGGTTTTCGGACTTTGTCTCTAATGCGCAGCAGGGGCGCTGCCGGTGTGGTGGAGCGAGGCGAACGCGGACTTTATTTCCGGACGTCACTCAGCCAAGAGAGGTTGCAGTGGCGTGGCGCCGCGCCGGCGCGGCGGGAAGGGGAGGGGTGGGAGGGGAGGGGAGGGGATGGGAGGGGAGGGGAGGTGAGTCTGCCGTCCACCCTCTTCCCTCCCCGCCCACGCGCCGCGCCCGCCCACGCGTCGTGAGGCCGCCTTCGCTTCTGCTTGCTATGAGGTCGAGTTCAGTCGATGTCTGGAGGCTCATTCTAGCGGCCGGCTGCTCTGATCGGTAGTTGTGGTGGCTTCTGTGATCAATCCAGGCGAATGCCGGAGCAGTACACTAATAAACGGGCCACGGGTCGTGCGCGATATTTCCTTCGTCTTCCTTATCCTATCCACGGCTACTTACCTACATTGCACTTACATGCACGACACTACCACACATGTCGGAATACCAGTCGGAAGCTTAAAATTTGTCCCCTAAGGCGGGAGATAGCTGGTTGAGGGAAAGCCCGCTAGCCAACGTGTAGGTCGGCAACGGATCTCGTCATCCAGCGGGGAAGATCACCGCCACTTCCCACGAAAACAATTACCAGGGAGTAATGAAATTAGCAGTTGAATCGCCCAGAGACATCAATCAATCTATCTGCTTGCAATGCTATTGCTATTTTTGAGCCATACAGCAGGTCCTTTTCTTCCATTAGGATTGCACCGGGCATGACAAACTATCCCCTCATGCGCTACTTGCCCGCCTAGAAAGGCTGGCGTTCCTGGGGGAACGGGATACTTCCCCTGACTCCGCTCTCAATTCCCTTCCAAGTCTAGAAAAGGGTGTACATGCTGGAGCTGGGAATGTAAGGTCAGAGCGTACTCGAAATGTAAAGAAAAATATTGTTTTTTTTGTATGGAATGGAAACCATTCCAAGATGGAAGTGCATTGATTTACAGCGCGATAATCTCTGAATCTACTGAACCAATACTAATGAAACTTTTGTACGAGCTTCCTTTAAAGGTCTGGAGTACTATAGGCTATGATTTACAATCACAAACCTTAATATATTTACAAAATAATTACTTTTCTGTACTGTTTTACATCCCAGCATTACATCACAGATCCAAAAGTGCATCAACGTGCAATTGTTTAGCTGCGCGTCACTAGAGGATGACGACTCAGATCTTCGATTGTGTTCATCTGTGCACGAATTGCGTATCTATTGGAAAGAGATTATAATATAATATAACCTTCTTGGAGAGGGCTTTTTGTTGATTTGTACTTTCCATTGCTTAACCTGAAATGTTCAGATTTAGAAAAGATAATGGCAGTTTTCTTTATATATACAAGAAACGTGCATATTGATATAAATTGCATCTAGACATGAATGTATTAAGTGTAGAAGAGACATGAAAACATTGAAAAAAATTTACTGACGGAAGTGTTTGATATTGTCGCAAAACGGTGTAAATACACACATCTGTTCTGCATGAAATAGTTACTGGGTTAGTGGCAGTAAATTAAGCATGATTATTTCGTTTTTGCGAGTTGAACGAGCAAAAGTGAAACATACTATGAATGATTTACGTGTTATGCTTAAACTGTGACAAATGGATGAATTTTCGTTGGGAAGTGTTTTATTATTGTAGAGAGTGAAAAAGCGTGCCTTTGGATGGTGAAGAAATTATTATTTAAATTCACGAGAGTAAATTCGGCAAGAAGTATAATTGTAGTAAAAGAGGAATTTAGAAACTTTTCTTTATAAATTCGCGAGAAGAATAGAATATGAAAAGGAGTATGTTTTACAATGTAGCAGTTGATAGAAAGTATTGGTAATCTATATCTATATCTATATCTATACTAATATATAAAGACAGAACTGTACTGACGTACAGCGCGATAATCTCTGAATCTACTGAACCAATACTGATGAAACTTTTGTAATAGCTTCCTTTAAAGGTCTGGAGTAACATAGGCTATGATTTACAATTGCAAACCTTACTATATTCACAAAATAATTACTTTTTTGGACATTTTTCGCCTCACTTTACATCACAGATTCAATAGTGGATCAATGTCAATAGTTTAAATGCGCGCCACCAGAGGATGAGGTCTGAGATCTTCTACTGTTTTCATCAATGTCCAGAATCAAGGCCGTCTAGAATAGTATATTATCTATTCTAGACGGTCTTGCCAGAATTATTACGAAATTCGTTGGGGTTTGAACATGTGCTATGTAAAGTCCGTGAGTGTTCGTTGGTGATTTGTTTGTTTTCAACATTTGTGGAACATTTCAACGAAATTTCTTAAAGTGGTAAAGAACGTCAATGTACAAACATTATCCTTAGTCCGTTTGGTACACAAATTGTGGCAAGAAAACATGTGTTTTTTAAAGTATTTAGTGAATTTAAAGTTCAAAAATGTACAGTACAAAATATACAATAATGTACAATGTACAATATGTAGACATCGTATACAGGTATCGTACATTTTCAAAACAACTTCTTCTTTTACAGAATTTGTGAAAATTGAATTGTTTGGAACAATGCCGAAACGAAAGTTACAGTTGTCAAAACAGAATACAAGTGCTAAGAGATGGGCGGCCTATTAAAATTCGGAATGGGCTACTCAGAGGCAAGAGCGACTTGCAAAAGAACACGCACCATTCAAAACAATACAGTAAAAAGAAAGCAAATGTGAATAATTCTCTAGGAAGCAGGGCAGCTTTTCGTTATGACTCTCTATTGGACTATTTACACATATCTCATGTTTAAATTGGTAAAATGGAAAATATTTGTATGTTTTGGTCAACTCTGTTGAACATTTTTCTTCAATATGAGCCAGTGGTATGTAATTAAGTAATGGTCCTTTACTTATTAAGACTAATCTTGCTGTTGCTTCGCATGTCAGTTGCTCCCAGTGAATTAATTCATCTATATTTTCTATAAACTGGCGAAAATTAATTTATCTAAAATAATTATGTCCAATCTAATAACAAAATTCTGAGACTCCTTGGTTTCTATAATTCACATTTCAAAATCCGTAGTATCTCGCACTTCAAATCAAATAACGAAGCTAATAGTGTTTTGTTAGGTGGTTCAGTACATTGTCAATTTATTATGTATACATAACGTACAGGTTCGTGGATCAGTATTGCTGTTATGTTGCGATGGTATGATGAATTGATTTTCCTAAACAAATAAGTTTTATACTACATGTTACTAGCACATAGATCTTTAAACATAAATATTTCTGTCATCTTCAAAATAATTATAAAAACCGGCAATTACCTTTCTGCATAGATATTCATTTACTTTTATTATTACGATTCATCAAATACGTTACGACATCTATATCTATTTGTCCGGATCTGTCTACTAGCGTACCCATCCGAGAACTCTCGGATGTTTCGCATACTCTACTTAAAACTGTGAAGTCCCTTCAAGGTCACGAGTTGTCAGCAGATAAATTTTTAATCTTTCTTTATAAATACTATAGAAGCAAAAATATAAAAATGAGTTAGTTTTACAATTTGGCAATTTATTGAAAGTGTTGGTATAATAGATAAAACTCCGTCTTTTGGCTCGACAGCCTGCTACGGCCTTATCTGACCGGCGGTGACACAGCCTCTCGGCCACGGGTGTTCGAGTGGTTAGCACGAGGACATCTCTTTACCGTATACACCGCTCTTCTTAACCTTAGGATGGGCTTTCTCATCGTCACACAGCAATCGATACTGAGACATTTGTAAGGAAACGCACAGTACAAAATTTACCCGGCCAGGAATCGAGCTCGGGGTTGTTTCATGGAAAGCGAGCGCGCTAACCAATAAGCCACCGAGGGCGGGATATAAAACTCCACAAAAACAATACATGTGTGTCTACAATTTGTACAAGTATTTTACGAATGTTTTGTATTAACAATTTAGATTTGTTATTGTTTTTATTTATAAAGTAAGGAATGTTTGGGAGCTGAAACTCCCAATTAGAAAATGCAAACTTTCTTTAGTAAGAAAATGAACGAGGCACACCGGAAATTTCCAAATAGGGGGAAAGACATGACAGGGCTAGCTTGGCGGGGCAGATATAAATTGGGAGAGAAGTAGGCCCCACTGCACGGCATGAATAAATGGAATACCTTTTCATGGCTACAAATTGACTGTAATAAATGCCTGGGCAACGCCGGGTAGTTCAGCTAGTTCAGTATAATACACAAAATTTCACAACAAAGTATACACGTGAGTAAATATATTTTATTTTGTGTTTACACTTTTTGCTAATGTTAGTTATAAAGTGAGTGAAATTGGGTGGTGGGAAGCACAGTAATAAAACCTATAAATATCTTTTTAGTGAGAAAGTCAAGAGCACAGGTTATTTCCAGTTGGGTGTAAGGCGGAGCAGGGCGGAGCAGGGCGGAGCAGGGCGGAGCAGGGCGGAGCAGGGCGGAGCAGGGCGGAGCAGGGCGGAGCAGGGCGGAGCAGGGCGGAGCAGGGCGGAGCAGGGCGGAGCAGGGCGGAGCAGGGCGGAGCAGGGCGGAGCAGGGCGGAGCAGGGCGGAGCAGGGCGGAGCAGGGCGGAGCAGGGCGGAGCAGGGCGGAGCAGGGCGGAGCAGGGCGGAGCAGGGCGGAGCAGGGCGGAGCAGGGCGGAGCAGGGCGGAGCAGGGCGGAGCAGGGCGGAGCAGGGCGGAGCAGGGCGGAGCAGGGCGGAGCAGGGCGGAGCAGGGCGGAGCAGGGCGGAGCAGGGCGGAGCAGGGCGGAGCAGGGCGGAGCAGGGCGGAGCAGGGCGGAGCAGGGCGGAGCAGGGCGGAGCAGGGCGGAGCAGGGCGGAGCAGGGCGGAGCAGGGCGGAGCAGGGCGGAGCAGGGCGGAGCAGGGCGGAGCAGGGCGGAGCAGGGCGGAGCAGGGCGGAGCAGGGCGGAGCAGGGCGGAGCAGGGCGGAGCAGGGCGGAGCAGGGCGGAGCAGGGCGGAGCAGGGCGGAGCAGGGCGGAGCAGGGCGGAGCAGGGCGGAGCAGGGCGGAGCAGGGCGGAGCAGGGCGGAGCAGGGCGGAGCAGGGCGGAGCAGGGCGGAGCGGTAGCAGGCTCCGCCGCAGGGCGGGAATAGATGGAATTCCTTTTCCTGGCTAATAAATTGCGATAGATATCCCAGCAACGCGAGATATTTTAGCTAGTATATACATCAAGACGGAAGTACACTGACTTACAGCACGATGATCTCTCAATCTACTGAACCAATACCGATGAAACATTTGTGATTGTGATTTCTTGAAATGTCTGGAGTAATATAGGCTGTGATTTACAACCATAAACCTTAATAGGTTAAACCCTAGATTTCTGACTAGGATTTAGGCAGAAATCCTAGCCTTCATTTCGATCAAGGGACGAAAGATACTGGTATGATCTCGCCAAGGAACTAGGAGATTCCTAAAGAGATCTGGGCAGGAGGAGCTCAAAGGCATGGTGACGCCAACCTCCTAGGGGAGTAAACCCTAAACAAAAATCCTGGTCCTCCTAGTAGGGGGTTAGGACGATGGGCCAGCTCCTCATCGTCCATGTAAAAACTATGAAATGCTAAAGGCCTAATCATGAGAAAACGGACGGTAACCGGAGACGAACTAGACAAAGGAAATCGATAATGAATATTGGAACATGGAGTACTCAAGGTCTGGGAAATAAGGTACAGGAGGATAATTAAGGAACTTCAAGATTTAAATATGGATATTGCAAGCTTAAGTGAGACAAAGAAAAAAGGCTCCGGTATAGAAGAGATTGGACCCTATGTTCATATTTGGAGTGAAGTACAAAAGATCAGAGGGGTAAGTAAAGGGATTTCCATAGTCATAAAAAGTAAATTTAGAAACCATATTAAAAGTTGGGAAGCTATAGATGAGAGGCTGATTAAAGTAAATTTGGATAGTTTTAGATACAAAATGACGATTCTTGGAGTGTATGCGCCAAATGAAAATGAAGATACTAGTATTTTGGATGAATTTTATTCAAAACTGGATGAGGTAATCAGTGAATGTGGGGTAAATAGAGAACTAATTTTATTGGGAGATTTTAATGCAAGAGTGGGAAAATCTCAGAACTCAAAAGTCATTGGACAACATGGAGAAGAGGTGGAAAACTCGAATGGAAGAAGATTGATTCAACTGCGTGAACAACATGAACTTATAATTAGAAACGGTCACTTCCAACATAAAGATAAGCATATGTTCACTTGGGAAGATAAGGTAAGAGGAAGGAGATCTGTGATCGATTACGTAATCACTAGACAGTAGTTAAGTGAAAAAGTAGTGGACATCAGCGTACACAGAGGCCCGGAATGTAGATCCAACCATTATCTAGTGAAGGCCAAAATTATGTTTCCACCCATAAGACAAAAAGAATTGGAGATCAGAGAACATAAGGGAGACAAAAATGAAAATAGTAAAGCTAGGAAATATATTATAGACGGGTCTATCACAACCAAGTATAAAATATTTATTTCAAAATAGATTGGATAATTACTTAATGAAAACGTAGTTGGATCAAATAAGGAGATACATGAACACCTCAAATATAGTCTGCATCAAGCGGCTAAAGAAGCACTTGGAGAAATACCTTTAAATAAGAAAGGAGAGGGAGGAGCTATTGGATAACTCAAGACCTGGAGCGGGAAATAGAGGAGAAGAAGAACTGTATGAAAAATGGTTGAGTACCAAGAAAGCGGAAAACAGGGAGGAATATAACATCCAATGAAATAGAGTTAGAAACATGATAAGAAAAGAAAAACAACAATCATGGGAGCGTAAATGCCAAGAAGTACAAATGCTGCATAGGTGGGACAAAAACAAGCGAGATTTGGAAGTTTACAAAACAGGTCAAATCTCCCCAAGTGGAAAAAGTCCGCATACAAAGTATATCTGTAAGTAAATGGGAAGACTATTTTAGAACATTATTGAATGAAGGAAGATCAGGTTTTCTTGGAAGTACAGAAAGGGAAAAGATATCTCCGGCCAGAGAAATTACAGTAACAGATAGAGATGGTCAAGAGATGCTATCAACGAAATGAAAGGTGGTAAGGCTCCGGGTCCAGGAGAAATCCCAAGCCAATTGATAAAGAATGGAACACCAAAGCTAGTACGGATGATGAAGAAGCTAATTAATAGTTGTATCAATAAAGGCGATATACCCGAAGACTGGAAAATGGCTTATATAACACCAATATATAAGAAAAGAAGGAAAGATATATGTGAAAATTATAGAGGGATAGCAGTGACAAACACGTTCAGTAAGGTATATGGAAGAATATTAAGAGAATTAATAGAAGAGGGATACAAGGAGTACGAAGAAGAAGAACAAAGTGGTTTTAGAGCAGGTCGTTCTTGCATAGATAACCTGTTTTGTTTGTCCCAGGTGATGCAAAAGAAATGACAAACAAGGAGAGAACTCCATATGGTCTTCCTTGACTTAGCAAAGGCCTATGATAGTAGTCATAAAGTTATGGGAAGTTATGAATGAAAGTAATGTAAATAAAATTTTAATAAATGCGGTGAAGGAATTGTAAATAGATCAAAAAGGAAAGGTGAAAGATGGAAAACAGATGACCAAAGCATTTCCTATAACAAAAGGACTACGGCAAGAATGTTGTCTGTCACCTACCCTCTTTAAAATATATGCGCTGGCATGGGAATACCACTTGATGATAATATAACGCTTTATACCCTACAATTCGCTGATGATCAGGTATTGATGGCGCAAGACCAGGAAGATATTGAATATATGACTAGGAAGATAAAACAAGATTATGAGAAATGGGGACTAAACCTCAATCTAGAAAAAACAGTGTACTGGATACTAGGCAGTACACATGATGTATTGGCTACGGAAACTGGAGAAATAATAAGAACAGCAGAGGACATAAAGTACGTGGGAACAACAATAGGGAAACAAGGTTTTTATGAAAAGGAATGTGAAACTCGAATAATTAAAGGAAGGTAAAATTTTAGGAGCCCTGAATCTAGTGATCTGG
Source organism: Acheta domesticus (assembly GCA_031308135.1). NCBI lineage: Eukaryota > Metazoa > Arthropoda > Insecta > Orthoptera > Gryllidae > Acheta > Acheta domesticus. The sequence goes on along the minus strand of JAHLJT010000631.1, from coordinate 266,822,129 downwards.
GATCCAAATATAAGCAGAAAAACGAAATTTAGAATATATAAAAGTATGATTGAAAGTGTTGCATTATACGGAGCAGAAATATGGCAACTTCCAGAACAACAGAAAAGAAAATTGAGAGCCCTGGAAATGGATTTCCTCAGACGAGCTGCAGCAATATCTAGAATGGAAAAAATTAGAAATGAAAGGGTTAAGGAAATAATGAATTTGCATCATGATATTATAGAGGAAAGACTCACAGAAATTTGCATCATGATATTATCGAGAAACAACTCACTTGGTTTGGACATGTACAGCAAATGGAGGAGAAAAGACTCCCCAAAAGATCATTAGAATGGCAACCAAGTGAAAGGAGAAAACGAGGAAGACCAATACCAGGGTGGAACGACCAGATCAGAAAGACAATCGAGAAGTGGAAATTACCTCCTGATGCCTGGAAGAACAGAGAAGACTGGAGAAGATTAGGCGCCGGAAGACCGAAGTAGCGGTTAAGAAAACGGCAAGAAGAAGAATCCTTAATATATTTACAAAATAATTATTTTTCTGGACATTTTTCGGCTAGCATTACATCATAGATTCAAGAATTCATGAATGTCCATAGTTAAGCTACTCGCCACTTGAGGATGACAACTGAGATCTACGATTGAGTTAATCAATGTACAGAGTTGTGCATATCTGTAGGATAGGTGAAGACTGTTCATTTTACCGTCAATTATTTAATGCGAAATGTTTATATTTCAGAATGATTCGGTTTTTCATCACTCTATAAATGTAACTTGGATATAGATTTTATTTGCGTCTAGGCGTAAATGTATTGAGTGAACAAGAGACAAGTATACTTAGTCGTATATGAATTGTTTGAAAAACGACATTTTGCGGATGGATGTTAGATATTAACTAGTGGGGCTACAACAGCACTTACTTTCCTGTATTAGAGGAAACAGCTATGCAGTATTGAAATATTGCACTTTATGCGCTACTAATCTTAGCTTACAACTCACTGTTTCCATCGCAGTGTTGTCAGAACTACGTGAATTCTACAATTGCATAAAAATACAAAAGTTAACTGAACCAGTATTCGAAAAAGAAGCTTGATACCCTCGACAATATAGAAATGCATTCCATAGGCCTATTACTAGAGAAGAGAATTTTGGCTTTTATAGGCTATTCTTTTTGGGTCTTTTGTAGGCTATTCTGACAAAAGTTGGTATTTATTGATTGATGTTAACGAGTGTTTTACGTGTTAGAAATGTAAAAATTATTATAAGTATTGTATATTATTATGTTGTAGGCAAAAGTGATTATCCATATTTGTCTGAATATGATTGTGAGTGAATACTTGTAGGATGGTGTGTATGCGAGTGTTCCTTTGTCTTTGTATGATATGTATGTAAGCGTGTTTGTTTGTATGTATGAATGTTGGTGTGATATGTAAGTAAGTTTATTTACTTAAATGTTAGTATATATGTAGTTTCATTTGTTGTATATGTATAGGCATGTAAATGCAGTTGCATGTTCTAGGTAATGAAGAAGATAATTCGTTTGTTTTTTATATTGATTTTTTATATATTGTTTTTATAGTTAATTGTGTTTTGTAATTTTAATGTACTTTTGTGTTTCTGTATTCTGCCACCGAGCAACATCAGTCCAATTGTAGAATAAACCTTATCTATCTATCTCTATCTATAAATTAGACAATTATCTTTTCATACAGCTCCATCAGGTCACAACAATGACAGGTAATTCACAGATATTCGCTAACAAAAAGTGAATTCCATTGTTGCAGACACTGCATTCTCGCTATTCTGAGAGCTATTATTTTTTTTTACTTACATCAAATATTTCAAAATAAACAATTTCTAAAATATTAATGTGTAAGTGTATAACAAAAGTTCGAATTAAGAAACGAAAAAAGAAATAATATACAAAATTGCACATTCTATTTTACGACGCACCCAGCTGTCCGAAGCGCAGTACATTTCCAGCGGACTATTATGTTTGTCACAAAATTATAGAAAAACTACTCGTATTTTGAAAAAATTAAGCATGACCTTATTTGAAGATGTGATTTTGATAAATACATGTAATTGAGAAATAATGTATTTTTAAAATTGAAGTTGTAAGAAAACGACGAAAACGAAGCGCAGTCAATTCCGCGCGGGCTATTATGTTTGTCAGGAAATTATAGAAAAATTACTCATATTTTCAAAAAATTCAACATGACCTGATTTGAAGATCTGTTTTTGATGAGCATCTTTCATTAAGAAAAACAATCGTGTCTTCACAATTAGTTAGTTACAGAAAAGTGTTGGCACTGACTTTCCCGTATTAGTTTTCTATTTCCTTAGGTATTTGCTAGCTATTCGGAATTGCCTCATGATTTTTCTGGCCAGCTGCCATTTATCACCGCACAAACAACATTTTTTTGTAATTTTCTTCATTTTTTGGTTTCCTATTGGTAGAACGAAAATATTAATTTTAGAATATTAAAAAACACAAAAATCTAGTCCTAAATGGCAATTTTCTTTTAAAAATTATGTCCTGTTTTCAAGAAAATTGCGTTGCGAAATTGCGCTACTAAAAATGCGAAATTTGAAGCTCTTTTCACAGAAAATTTTTGAGTTTTCAAAATACTTTATTGGAAGTTATTTCAAGCACGTACACTCACAAATATAATAATCTTTACAAATTGCTGGTAATTCGCATTATAAAAATGTGAGAGATCTTTCAAAAAAATTACATATATGTAATTTTTGAAAAATCAAAAATAACAACTCAAAATTAACTTTACATCATACTAAAGAATGTAGTTAGCACTAACCGTTACAGTTAAGTTTGAAGTTAAAACGTTAAGTTTGAAGTTACGTTAATTTTGAAGAAAAAATTTGCAGCCGTGTATGAGAAAATGGCGTTTCAGCGTTTCTGAAAATGCGGAATGATGAGCCATTTTTCACAGAAAATGGTTGTGTTTTCTAGAAACTTTACTTGACATTATTTAAGGCACCTGTACTCGTAAATATAATAGTGTGAAAAAAATCGTCGGTAATGTAAATATTAACGACGTGAGAGACAAGTGAAAAAATTTACATTTTTCCAATTTTTGAAAAAACAAAGGAATAGAGCAATATGGCGCTTTTGTCATCTCATAAAATACATTAAGCACTATCCCTACCAAAAGTTTAAAGAAAAACTTTGGAGCCGTTTTTGAGAAAATCTTGTTTTTGTAATGTTTGGAAATTGCATATATTGCACGCAATATTGCGCGAAAACTACTAAAATTTTCAAAACAATCCTCATGACCTCAACGAAAGAACTCACTTTAGACAACAAATTTTATGTGAAAGAAAAATCTCTATCTTCAATTGTGTAGTTCCAGAAAGACGCCGAACAAATTTAAAATATTTGCGATTTGCAAAAATTCAGTGTTATGCCTGAAAATCGGATCTATGCTACCTTAATTAGTGTACTTTATTCTTACAAGAAATTTAAAGAAAGCGTTTTTGAGAAAATTTTGAAAATGTCCGGGGGGCTTCGTGTAAAATATCCCCAAATTTTACAGAATCTCTTTCAAAATCACAACTCTTCGACTAGAACCAGATCGACCGGGGAATGTCCATTTTGGGAGAAATTGTACATATGGTTAGACACTAGTGGTGTTCAGAGACGGACGGACAGACGGACAGAAGGAGGTGTGGCGTCGCGGGGTAGAGCGCCGCTGCGGCGGGCCGCTTCGGGAAACCCGCTCCTAAGCCGGAAGGGGGATGGGGGTGGAACGCGGCGGCGCCTCGCCGGCACGCGCCGGGCGGGGAAACCCGGCACCAAAAATAACTGGGAGAACAGGGGGCGCGCGGGCGCGAGTCTGGGCGATGTCGGTTGCGCCCTGGAGAGGGCTGGTCAGCGAGCCGAATGACGCCCGCCGCTTGTAGAGTGGGGGGCGAGCCGTCGGATAATTAAGGCTGCGCCGACACGCGCCTCGCGGGATACGCAGGGAGTCGAAAGACGGGTGGTATCTCCAGTGCTATCTTTGCACGTGATCTTCAGGTCGAAGATCTGTTTTGGCGTCAGGCCATGTAACTTCTATTGTTACGGGACTCTCATGTCCGACAGCTTCGCACTTCGCGTTGCTTTTTCCTGCTCTCGAGCAGTGGTACTGGGCTAGGCCTAGGGACGGTCGCGGGGTTTCCCGGCTAAGGGAATTGAAAGGTTGCCAAGGGATTAAATTTTGTATAATAATCTTTGTAGTATAATTGTAAATACATTGTATATATCAAACAGAAACAGTCGTCTGTGTTATTCTTTTCTAGTACGTCACAGAGAGATGGACAGACGGACGTTTTCCTTTCAATTGTTTTTTTGGTATCAGGGACCTACAAAAGAGGGGTTCTGGCTACACCACGTGTTAGGGGATTTTTTCTTAATTTAGCAACTGATATTATCCACTTTTTCGTTATCACGACCCGGCAACGAATATTTTTCTGACGAAAATTGGCCATTTTTTCGCACAGCATTACGTAACTTTCCCTATACTACGTATATAACTCCGTGTATACGTACGTATACGAGAAAGTAAAAGTATGGAAAAGAATATTTCTTATCGTGGCAACTGATTGAAAATAAGGGAATATTCCTAAGATTCTACAAAAATAGTATACAAGTGAATTTATTAATTTTTTGATTAATTTGAATTTAGGGGTAAAAATTGGAAAGTAGGGACCACATGAGACAGGTGAGAGCGTAGGCTTCCGCGGCCGGAGTCAATATTAAGTTGGCTGTCCGGGTGACGCCGCGTCCATGGCAAAGGTGCCGACGTTTCGGTCGCCATTCTGCGACCTTCCGCATTACGCCCTGAGGAAGGTCGCATAATGGCGACCGAAACGCCGGCACCTTTGCCATGGACGCGGCGTCACCCGGACAGCCAACTTAATATACACATGAGACAGAGTTGTCCAGGCTATCCGGGACGAGCCGCGTCGTCGTCGCGGCTCATCCCGGATCGCCTGGACAACATGAATTCCGGCCGCGGAAGCCTACGCAATCATGAGACAGAGGTTTTGGAACGGATTAAACAAGGCGGAAATCTTATCGGTTCTCCGAATTCTATCCTATGGGACAAGAACATAAATACAAAAACAAAACTCATGATATATAGAGTAATAATGCGGAGTGTTGTACTGTATGGTTCTGTAATATGGCAACTCTCGGAACAAATGAGAACAAAGTTGAGGGTAATGGAAATGGACTTTCTTAGAAGATCTGGCATTTCAAGAAGAGAGAAAATACGAAATGAAAAAATGAAAAAGATCATGGGTTTGAAGCTGGATATACTGCACGAAATTGAAAGGAAATAACTGTTTTGGTTTGGGCACGTGCAGAGAATGCAGAGCAATAGACTTCCAAAGAACCTTTTGGATTGGCAATCGCAAGAAAGAAGGAGAAGAAGCCGACCACGACCTGATGGAGAGACAACGTAGAGAAGACTTTGGCTGGATGGCAGATACCTCCTGGGACTTGGAACAACAGAGAAGAGTGACAGAAGGAGTTAGTAAGACCCATATAACAGTCAAACAAACGGCTAAGAAGAAGAAGATTAATTTGATTATATTTAGTTATTAAGTGAGTGAAGTTTGGGGGCGGGAACTCTGATTTAAAACTAGTGGTGCTACAGAATGGTACATACTTTCCCGTATTAGTTTTCTATTTCCTTGGGTCTTCGCTAGCTATTCGGAATTGCCACATACTCTTTCTTGCCAGCTACCATCTATCACCGACAAAAGTAAATGTTTTGCCATTTTCTTAATTTTTCGGTTTCCTATTGGTAGAACCAAAATATTAATTTTAGAATATTAACCCTTATCCGGGCAACCAGTGTCTGTTGGACACTGTGGGTTATATTTACTGTCATATAATGTAAACTAAAATTTTTCTGTGATTACAGTTTCGTGACTTTGTCTCTAATCTATTGGCGCGTCTTTGTATGAAGTTTCACAAATTTTGGTCAATAAATAGAAGTGAAAATAATTATTTTGTTTTAAAGTAACGTAACTGGGCAAGCGGTGTACAAAAGACATTTGTGTTCTTTCGGCAAGAGGCAACGGTTTCTGATTTACATTTTGGCGCAACAGTCGAAATAACGTTATTCTTTTGTTTATTAAAACTGACGGTTTTCATAAACTGGACACTTTGTATTGATAAACGACAAATATATAATTTCGTTAAGAAGGAACCTTGGGCGATTTCTATTTTGTCACAACCGCAAGGTCTCTAGGAAGGACACTCAGCTCCGATGCTGGAGGAGTGGTCGAAGTATGTGCAAACAGTATTGTGGAACAATTTTTATGGTCCACCTGTATAGGGAGCAGCATTGGGGCTCACACGTTTCAAGTGATTATTTTTCTACGATTTGATGACAAAACCACGCGGTCCACAAGACGTCGGAATTATAAATGTGTCGCTTTGAGGGACGTGTGGGAAAAATTCAATGAATATTTGAAAAAGCATTACCATCCTGGAACAGATTTTACTGTCAACGAAATGCTAATTCCAATAAAGGGCAGATGCTCGTTCACATGGTACATACCAACTAAACCAGACTAATATAATGCACCGTGCTCATCAGGGAAGAAAAAAAAAGATGTCACTTGAGAGGCTACACACGAGATCGCACTCAAACAATGTTGCAGCAAACGTCACCAGTCAGTCTGCAACAAGCAGAGTGATGTAACCCATCCTTGCAAGAACTGTAAATAATGAACTACTTAAATCAAAATATCTGAATTTATAGAGAAGAAAAATTTTAACTTGTTTAATGTGCGTTATATTTTTAGTATACGAAAAACCTTACACTCCATCATTACTTCTTGTAAGTTTTTGGGATATAAAGGATTTATTTTCATTAATTATTCATTTTCCGTCATTATACTGAAATTCTAAAACAATTAAAACAATAGAATGTGGAAAAATTGAAGAAGAGAATCGTGGGAAACATTAATTGCACAACAGTGTCTGATGGACACTGCTTGCCCAGATACGTTACAAAAGTACCTTGCCCGGAGAAGGGTTAAAGAACATGAAAACCTAGCCGTAAATGGCAATTTTCTTTAAAAAAAAGGATCTGCCGTTTAAGAGAAAATGGCGTTTTAACGCTACTAAAAATGCGAAATTTGAAGCTTATTTTGACAGAAAATGTTTGAGTTTTCAAAATACTTTATTTGAAGTTATTTGAAGCACTTACACTCACAAATATATTAATGTTTACAAATTGCTGATAATGTGCATATTAAAGATGTGAGAGATCTTTCAAAAAAATTACATTTATGTAAATTTTCAAAAAACAAAACATAACTCAAAATAAACTTTACGCTGTACTAAAAAGTGTAATTAGCACTACCAATTACAAAAGTTTGAAGAAAAAAATTCGAGCCATATATGAGAAAATGGCGTTTGAGCGTTTCTGAAAATGCGAAATTTTGAGCTACATTTCACAGAAAATGGTAGTGTTTTCGATAAACTTTACTTGACATTATTTAAAGCACATGCACTCGTAAATATAATAATGTGAAAAAATCGCCGCTAGTGAAAATATTATCGACGTGAGAAGCATGTGAAAAAATTTACATTTTTGTACTTTTTGAAAAACCAACCTATAGAGCAATATGTCTTTTATGTCATCGGATAGAATACATTTACCACTATCTCTACCAAAAGTTTAAAGAAAAAATTTGGAGGCGTTTTTGAGAAAATCTAGTTTTTGTATTTTTTTTTAAATTGCACATATATTGCAATATTGCACGAAAACTACTAAAATTTTGAAAAACATTTACATGACCTTTATGAAAGGACTCGATATGCAGAACAAATTTGATTTGAAGAAAAAATCTCTATCATCAATTTTGTAGTTGAAGAAAGACGCCGAAAACAATTCACACTTTCACAATTTTGGAAAATTCACAGTTATCCGTGAAAATCGGATCTATGCCAAGTTAATAAGTGTATTTTACTCTATTCATACAAGAAATTTAAAGAAAAAATTTGGAGCCGTTTTTGAGAAAATTTTGAAAATTCCCCATAAAATGTACCCCCAAATTTTGAAGAATCTTTTTCAAAATCTCAAAGCTTCGACTAGAATCAGATCGAACGGGGAATATCCATTTTGGAAGAAATCGTACGAATGGTTTAGGCGCTAGCAGTGTTCACAGACGGACGGACGGACGGACAGACAGACAGACAGACAGACAGGCAGACAGGCAGACAGGCAGACAGGCAGACAGGCAGGCAGGCAGACAGACAGACAGACGTTTTCTTTTCAATTGGGTTTTCGGTATCAAGGACCTAGAAAATAGGGTTTCTGGCTACAAGTGTTAGGGGATTTTTTTCTTAATTGAGCAACTGGTTTTATCCACTTATTCGTTTTCACGTCCCAGCAATTAATTTTTTTCCGCCGAACATTGGCCATTTTTTCGCGCAGCATTACATAACTTTCCCTATACTACGTATATCACTCCGTTGTTGACGTACGTATAGGGGAAAGTAAAAATATGAACATTAGTGAGAAAACGAGTAAAGCAGAGTATTTCCAGGTGGGAGCAAGACAGAGAGAGATTGCGCAAGACGGAACGGGTATTTGTACACGCACACTCCAGTAGTGTGATGGTGCCGCGGGCCTGCCTTTCCCAGTCCGCGAAACTACCATCGGGTGAGTTCGTTCCCCTTTCAATTAACCTGTTTTGTAAGATGCTTTTTGAATTTGAGGGCTGCTCGGCCGCTCTCTTTGGATCATGCCCGCACACACACTTTCATTTACTATTTCCTTTTTATTTAAAATTAATGCTGGGAAATTTGCAGGAATTTTACCCATTTAAAAAAATAAAAGTCATTGTTTAATTGAACTTGGTCATTTACTAACTTATTGAAAATTTGGGTACATTAATTGGCCGAAAATTACTTAATTACTACAATCTTTTTAACTACTACAAAATGTTAATCTTCTCTCTTCTTACTTCATTGATGCTAATTATTATAATGTCTTTGCTGGCACATACCCTTTTATGTCCGCGTAGTCTTACTTGGATGCAGCCATGGACTCGAGCGTTGACACGGTTTTCACAGCTTGGAGAACCGCCCTGACGCTCATCACCTGGACCTCGATGTTTGCGCGGCGAATAGCCGCGGCTGACCTCTGCTGTGATGACCGGTGGACAGGATGCGCAGGCCCCAACTGTAGCTGCTATTCGTTCCACCACACACACCAATTTGCGTCTCGTCCGCCCACACCACGGTGCAATATCAGTCTATTTCGCGGACTATTAGTCTCGACTCGACGTCGCATTTATTCAGGGCGCGAAATACATTGTCTATTGTAGTGACACATTGATAGTTCTATTCGCAATCCCTTCAACTGCCGTCGCCTTCCTCACACTTTAGCTCGGGATAAAATTTAGCGAACGTGCGTTCACCGCGGACTCCGAACAGTTTTTTTTGCTTTTACAAACCTCCACAAAACTAGTTATCTCCGAAAATCTCTTTCCCTCTCGTCCGTTCTTTCCGAAAGTATTTTTCCGTCTCTCTTTTTGCGCCATCTCCACTCACGCGCTCAGCTACTCTACCCCTTCCAGACTTCGACTCCGCCCTCTCTCGTTCTCGTCCAATACTCGTTATTCTTTCTTATCGTCATTTTAACATTGTTTGTAATTGGGCTACTGCAACAGCGCAGTTCGCTCTTTTTCGCCCGGTGGAACACTTGCGCGTGTCTAATTACCGGCCGCCTGCACTCCGAAGTATTTACGGCGTACTCGAGGAGCGGTCATTTTATCCGCTTGTCACCATTTAGGGTACTAATGGCAGCTGCCGGGACAAGGGCTTCTTTTGTACTTCGCTCGACTCCTCACCCCGAGGGTCGTTCTCGGGAGGGAACCGAGCCGCCCTCGCCGCCAGAGCCATAAACCTTTCTCCGCCCGAGCTGTTTGGCGGTCAAGGCGCCTCTCCGAAAATCAACAAAAACACAGCCCCTCCTGCCGCCTTCTCATGACCTACATTTTCTCTGCCGCACAACGTATTTTTCTCTCACACGTTTTTACCTTATAATTGATATATCACAATAGTGAGAAAAAATTCAAACATCTCTCTTACTGACTCATAGCTCTTTTAACAGACAGTTTTTGTTAAACCTCTTAATCTGTAAATAGAATGATAATGCAATTGCGACTCTTCCTGCTATAAACACGATTACGAAACTAAGATCTCCTTGATTGAAAATGTTTAATTTTACTTTTAATTGACAACTGCAAGTGTGACTCGACTGCGGTCTCTCGGTTCACGCATCAACAGGCTCTGACGTCGTGTAATTTAACTGCAACTGGTCACGTAGAGGTTATATTCGCATCCTTCATAAAACTTCATCACGTGTACATTGGTATGTGTCGCGCACTCCGAGTGCCATCCCGCATAAAAATCGTATACTGCAGAACGTAAAGTTGTATTGTACCAAACGAAAATGCTATGAACGTAAGCATGCCTGGCACGGGAAACAGGAAGGGTCCCAAGTTCATGACTGGGCCCCTCTGCACCCATTTCCCATTGAACCTTTTTTTATTTACAAGTGACATACTTTTCTAGAAAGTAAATAAAACACACAAGGAGAATGAAATTATACATTTAATAAAACAACCAGAAAATATAATTGATTTCATGTTGAACCAATATAACTATAACGTGTATAACCATAACCTACTGGAGGGTTGCCGAATGGTTTGGAAAGCATCTTTCTGGAATTTCGTGTATCAATTACCCGGAAGTGTCAGCTTAAAAAGGAAAAAATCAGGAATTGATCTATTTCTGGAAATAAAATTTTATAATATATAGGACTACGGGGCCCCTTTCAAAATATTCAGGGGGGCTCCTACCTCCCTCCGCTCCTGCGCTCAAACTTATGACTACGAGGGTATTTCAAAAAGGACCAGCAAACTGAATATTTCTGCAATACATATTCCAACAACAAATATAAAATGTATGCCATATTTTGACAAAATATTTTTAATACTAATACACTTTTCACACGGTTGTCCGACCTGTTTTATTGCTCTCATATTTCCGTCCACTCACAGCAACTTTTGTAGGTCCAAACGCATGATAATCCAAAAGGCGCAAGATATTTTATTTATATTTTCTTTTAAATTAATACATCGAACATAACTACAATTTTTGACTTGACTCCAGGAAGAGGGCAAGGTATATCCTTATCTAGGAACCTAAATAATTATTTTTAATGTCTTCTACTATTATTGAATGGCAGTGGCGTGCGGTGATAATTTTAGTAGGGGAAGCACTTTTGAAGTACAGGATATAAAAATTGTCAAACAGTTAAAAATGACATGAATTTTCACAAAATGTGAATATTAACCCGGCCGTCTTGCAAACGAACAAAACTGGTCCAACGGGAGTAAACAGACCAGGGAAAATTTCGTTGCCTAAATGCCTTCTAACATTATCTTTATATACATAAAATTCTCGTGTCACAGTTTTAGCTACCATACTCCTCCAAAACGGCTTGACAGATTTTGATGAAATTCTATATGTATATTCAGTAGGTCTGAGAATAGGTTGTTATCTATTTTTATACCACTAAGTGATAAGGGTGGTCCACGCAATTTTTTTTAATTTTTCGGACAAAACTTTTTACGCAACCCGCTACACACGGTATGTATTTCACCCACGGCGTTTCTCTATATTACGCAGCTGCTCAGCGACGTGCACAATCTGCTACTAAATGTGAATAACACGGATATATAGAGAGAGAGAGACGGAGAAAGAGAGACGGAGAAAGTGAGAGACGAAGAAAGAGAGAGAGACGGAGAAAGAGAGACAGACGGAGAAAGAGAGACAGACGGAGAAAGAGAGAGACAGAGAAAGAGAGAGACAGAGAAAAAGAGAGGAGAGACGGAGAAAGAGAGAGGAGAGACGGAGAGAGAGGAGAGACGGAGAAAGAGAGAGGAGAGACGGAGAGAGAGGAGAGACGGAGAAAGAGAGAGGAGAGACGGAGAGAGAGGAGAGACGGAGAAAGAGAGAGGAGAGACGGAGAAAGAAAGAGAGACACGGAAAGAGAAAGAGGGACACGGAGAAAGAGAGAGACACGGAGAAAGAGGGAGAGACAAGGAGAAAGAGGGAGAGACAAGGAGAAAGAGGGAGAGACAAGGAGAAAGAGGGAGAGACAAGGAGAAAGAGAGAGAGACACGGAGAAAGAGAGACGGGGAAAGAGAGAGAGGGAAGGAGAAAGAGAGATAAAGGGGCAGAACAACGTCTGCTGGGGTCAGCTAGAAAAATGTTTGTCTCCGCGAAACATTGTTGCGTTAGGTTTGTAGACTCTTAAGCATATTAGAGACTAATATATCATTAATACTACAATTAGCAGGAAAAAACAGCAATTATTATTTGACTGCAGGTAAAAATGGCATTCGGACTAGGAACTTTATTTTAATAATTTATGATGTTTTGTTCCGCGAAATCTTTAATTAGTCTTAATTAATTAATTAATGTTTAGTTAGCCTTCGGAAGTTGCTATTAAATTCTCGAATGTACAAAATGGAAAATAGATTCATTATTGAACAGCTAAAAATGTGTACATGTATTTTATAAAGATATTTTAAATGATTGTCCTTTAGAGAAGATTTATTTATTATTGTGAATTATTTTCTCCTGCCGTCTTTTAATATGTTTGAGTTAAAGATTTTTCATTTAGTGCAACAATAGGTAAAGAGAACCCTGATTAATTTACATGATGTAGTAATGTAATTATCACTTGAGCAGTATCTCCGCCAGGCGTCTACCGGCGTCACTTCTGACCAGTGTTGCCAGATGTACCGCATTTCCGCAGTGTTGCCAGATGTACCTAATCCGCAACCCGCATTAAGCGATGCGGATGCCAAAACAAAATCCGTATTTCCATGATAGTGGATTAATTTTCTCCCACGGCATTTCCATGATAGTGGTTTTTCATTTCCTCAGTTATTACAACGATAGTTAGATGTTCAGCTAACTATGGTTGACAAAGTTTGAATGTTCAAAATGCTGTCTCTCTCTATTTGATTAATGTAGAAAGCAATAAGACACCAATCATCTACCAATCATTAGGGTTTTATCCAATTGGCGTATTCGAAAATAGATGACCATGCACCTAGGTGCTGTCGTGAACTCTGTCCTTTATTGTCTTACTGTTAGAGATTCAGAGGACAAATAGGTGACAACACACTGGTAAGTCGTTTTCGAATACGCCAAATAAAAATACGGATCGTCGTTCATATTCTTACTGCGTTTATTGAAGCCGGAGAAATGATGCACTTCGCGGGATATTGAAATTAAAAATGTTGAAATTACGTTACTCGGCTTCATATTAAACTGAGATTAAAAATAAATTGAAAGTACAATTTTAACAAAAGTACTAATATTTTATATTTTTAATTTCTTGGGTGAATAGAGAACATTATATATAGTGAGAACAAACATAGAACAAATATAGTGAGACTATCGCATTTATTTAATTAATGAAACGGAATTCTATGTCGATATATGAATTATTGATGTTTTCCCCTATTTTTAAATTATATCAGTAAAACCGCATTCATTAGAAGAAATACGCATTTTCGAACTTAAAACTTCGCAATGGGAAGTTTCACGTCTGGCAATATTGCTTCTGACCCAATAAGCAGCACGGAGTAAAGATGAGATCTCTCACACAATAAGCCGTTTCTCACTCACTACAGTTTTCGGCCATTATTTTTATTGTGTGGGCGTTAATCGTAATTTTACAATTATCATTTTTGTATTTCGGTGTAATTTTTAAACAATTTATGATTAATTTGCTGGGCTGTAATGAAAAACGTCGAAGCCATCATTTTAAAAGGCAAATTTCGAGGTGATAATATATTACTGCCACGGATCCCTATAATACCCACAGATGTGCTAATTCAATTTAAACGTCTTCACTTTCCGTTAAGATTGGCATTTGCGATGACTATCGATAAGACTCAAGGCCAAACGATGTCTGTTTATGGCTTTTTTTAGCACACCAAGTTTTTCACACGGTCAATTATACGTTGCATGCTCTCGAGTGGGCAAACCATCCAGTTTATTTGTGTTAGCTAAAGATGAGATAACAAAAAATATTGTACACTCTATTGCGTTGAGGGATTGATATGTTTTTTTAGTAAAAATATTGTAATTAGCCATGTATATCATTTCAGAAACTAAATTAAAATAAATTAAAAATATAAATATTTGGTATTGTGTTATTTTTATATTCCATCATCGTTCACATCAGCGCTCCATGCCTCTTCAACTCATATTTACTACATCCTCAAACACTGACAATAAGTTTGTCATTTTTTCTACTAAAATCATCCTAGGAATAATTTATAGGGCAAAACAATGTTTGCCGGGTCAGCTAGTAAACAAATGTAATTTGGTATTTATGTGTCTTACAACTTAACCTTGTTTATCGAGTACTTAGTTATTTAAAATTAGTAACAAATTTATAAAATACATTAATGCATTAAAGCATATTTTTTCATAAAATTAACAATAAGTGCGTAAAATTTAAAATATGGCGAATGTTATTTTAAAAATGTATCTACGGAGTTCAGTAATAATGTTTTTCACGATCTTTACAATCAATGGATGTGATGTCAGTTCTACTGTTTTCTTACACTTTTCACATTCTCTAGATGCTCTGCGATTTAAATTCCTCTGACAAATTTCACGTCCTGTTAGTTCTCTTTCTTGCATCTTGTGTTTCTTGTTTTTGTTCTGAATACAATTATTGTATTATTTTTGGTATCAACTCTCGCGACAATCCTGGCAGAACTTATCTCATAATAGACCAAGGGCGAATACGATCCAAACTTCCGTCTGCAATTCTTATGTGTGGTGATTCCACGAAATATCAGTAATGTTTTATTCTCCTGAAAGTTGATCGTGCCTTCTTGGAATGTATCACCGGAAACGGAGATTATTGCAAGGGATCCGTGGGCGTTGCGCTGTGCCGGTCGGCTCTGCTTGCCAACGCGGATTCGCCGCACATTCCTCGCTATAGATGCAATATAGATGCAATGACTACTGCGCCCAATGAGTTCGCCAATGCATTCCCTTCCCGCAAGGGAGAACTGCAGAACGGTACGCAAAGAATTACTTTGTTGAGAATACTTTCTTTAACTTAATATAAACGTTCTCGGTATTATTAGGTGCTTTATACTTTCATTGTATTATAATGTAGTTAGCACGTACATTAAACACTCTCAAAAGGCCAAAATAATGAATTCTTTCGAACTTGAAATAGCTTCCAGTCGAGCACAACGGAACGGATTAAAAACTCATTCTCGCGCTCTCATGGGCCGACCCGATCCTTCACGAGACTTGACGAAGTGAAACTCCTGCACATTCCGAGAACGAAGCTTCGCTGACGTCACGAGACAAATCTACACACCGTTTTGAAAACATTGTTACGGTTCAACCACTAGTACTTGGCTCAGAATCTTAGTGGAGTAAACAGTTTTGCTCTGGCCTTAAGCAACGAATATTTTAAAAATGGGAAGGAATTTTCTGTGCTTATGACTTATTACCTTCATTCTATGGAATGCACGCACTGTTGAACGGTTTTGTTTACGTTTTGTTACGTTGTTCTCTGTGTGTATCAAATCTTTAAAGATGGAAATGCATATTCCGGAACACCGACACAGTTGAATATCATTTTTTTATACATTTATAAAAGAAAATAATATTTTTTATAAATAGCTTACCTCACTAATTCCCATGATACAAAACCTTCTGTAAATAATATATTTTAAAGAAAATATTTTAAATGTAAAGTTTCGTGATTTCCTTCTTTTATAACGAAAAATGCATAATTATTCTTGGATTTGTAGCAAATGAGTATTTTAGAAAAATTTTAACTGTATCGAGATCGTGTATAAAACGGGGTCTTGTGTGTGGGTGTTGACAATTGTGCGTGTCTGTGAATGTGTCGTCTCGTTGTCAATCGAATACCCAAGAGAATTCTCCTTCGGAAGAAGTGAAGCCTCTCCATCGATACAGTCTGTAAACGGAAGGCTCAAGGTTGGAAGGCCCATTTAGGGGCCCATTTCGTAGCTCCTTAAGGGTTATGGCTTTAATTCCTAATCCTCTAGACAGTTATATTGACGTGAGGGTCCAAACGACCAGGCGCCCAATGCGGCTGTCACACACCCCTCCCATCGAGGAGGTAACCTAGCCCGCCCAGTTAGTAAACGCCCACAACGCATTGCTGGGCGAGATCGTCTTCGATGGGTTGTCTTGTTCCATTAATAGTGTCGTGCTACTTAATGTGACTGAATTCCCCTCTCTCCTTAGTATATAATTCATCGACTTGTTATTATGAATCTCCCCCTCCTTTTAGTTTCTTTCAACTTTTTCAGAGTCTGAGCTCAATTAAAGCATCGCTTTTTACTTTTCCGTATACGTACGTATATACGGAGTGATAAACGCAAAGTTCTGTAATGCTGTGCGAAATAAAGGTAAATTTTCAGCAGAAAAAAATTCGTTTCCGGGCACTGATAACGAAAAAGTGGATAAATCCTGTTGCTACATTAAGAAAAAACTAGTGGTGCTACAGAATGTCACATACTTTCCAGTATTAGCTTTTTATTTCCTTGGGATTGGGCTAGCTATTTGATATTGCCTCGTTGCAGCTTGTAGCTGCCATCTATCGCCGCCTAAACTAAGCTGTATAGCTGTAAGCTAAACTAAGCTCTATCTTTAATTTTGTAGGTGTCGGAAGAAGCCGGAAAAGATTCTAACTTTTGCAATTTTCGAAAATCTAGACTGAAACGCGAAATTTCGACCTATGCCACCTTAATAAGTAAAATTTACTCTATTCTTTCAATAAATCCGAAGAAAAAATGTGGAGCCGTTTTTGAGAAAATTTTGAAAATGTCCGGGGGTTTCATCTAAAGTACTCCCACATTTAACAGAATCTTCTTCAAAATCTCAAAGCTTTGACTAGAACCAGATCAACCGGGGAATATCCATTTTGGAGGAAATCGTACGTGTGGTTTAGGCGCTACCAGTGTTCAGACGGCCAGACGGACGGCCAGACGGACGGCCAGACGGACGGCCAGACGGACGGCCAGACGGACGGCCAGACGGACGGCCAGACGGACGGCCAGACGGACGGCCAGACGGACGGCCAGACGGACGGCCAGACGGACGGCCAGACGGACGGCCAGACGGACGGCCAGACGGACGGCCAGACGGACGGCCAGACGGACGGCCAGACGGACGGCCAGACGGACGGCCAGACGGACGGCCAGACGGACGTCCAGACGGACGGCCAGACGGACGGCCAGACGGACGGCCAGACGGACGGACAGACGGACGTTTTCCTTTCAATTGGGTTTTCGGTATCAAGGACCCACAAAAAAGGGTTTCTGGCTACACCACGTGTTAGGGATTTTATTTTCTTAATTTAGCAACTGGTTGTATCCAATTTTTTCGTTTTCACGGCCCGGCAATACATTTTTTTCCGTCGAAAATTGCCCACTTTTTCGCGCAGAATTACATACCTTTCCCCATACTACTACAGTAAGTATATCACTCCGTGTATACATACGTATACGGGAAGGTAAAAATGGAAAATGCCTAAAAATACAAAACCTAGTGGTGCTACTGAATGGCACAGAATTTCCCTATTAACTTTCTATTTCCTTTGGTCTCGGCAAGCTATTCAGACTTGCCATATACTCCTGCAAGCTGCCATCTATCGCCGACAAAAGTACTTTTTTTTACATTTTCTCAATTTTTCGGTTTCCTAATAGTGAGACGTAAATATTATTCTAAAAATATTAAAGAACAGTAAAACTTCGTCTTAAATGGCAATTTATTTCGAAAAATTTGGAGCTGTTTTTTTAAGAAAATGGCGTTTCAGCGCTACTGTAAAATTCCAAGTCTGAAGCTCTTTTACACAGAAAAGTTTTGAGCTTTCTGGTCAATCTTACAAAGAAAGCCACGGAAGCCTCCGCCGACTTCCCTCCCCTCTTCGGAACCCCCTGCTCGCGATCGGCCTCCCAGCGCCCGGCTCGCTCGGTTCCCACGCTAGCAACTCACACAGACACTCACACAGACGCGGCCCTCGCCGGCCGGCCAACTTAATACATAATCACTTGTCGCCTGTCCGCTGTGGTGTGCACACGCTCGTTCGTGCAGCTCAAATAGTCCTTGTACTGTTTGTATCTGAACAACAACTGTGTGGTGGGCACGAACTCTCTCGAAATCTTTAACTAACGGTGCCGGTAATATTCGGCAACATACAATTGTGTCGCACGCACTTCTCGAACTACTCAATTCATTGTACCGTTCCTACATGGACAACACTTAAGACTATTGCGGAGTGTCGAAGAAGTGATTATCTGCAACCGAACTTCGAGTTTCTCCAGGGAACTCCCTGACATCCTAGTACGTCGCAGAACTACCAACACATCTAGTGCAGACGACCTTTTCAACGGAGACTTGCTGCCTGCATCGTTGTACTCCAGCCTGCTGCCACTCGAACTAACAGATGAGTGTCAGAATTCTGTAAAGCATTTGCTAAAACAAAATAACTAAATTCCTCACGGCAACTTGAAACTAAATTATCAAAACTTAACTGGAAATTATCTATTACAAACTTAACTTATAAATTATCATTCTCAAACAAATTATTTGTAAACTGTTAGCTTCAAACTTAATTCATTGTATGATCATAACTTTGCCAAATCAAAAAATATATATATTATACTTAGTTATAAGTAATTCATTCATCTTCATCTAGATTAAGGTAATTATAAGGTTATATTGTATTGTTTTGCATCAAAATACAAATTAGTGAAAATCACAAAATCCTTTTCCTGAACTACCCGAACCCACTTGCTCCTCCGCCTGCAACCAGGCCCGCTGTGCAGATTAGCTACTCAGGATAAAACCCTTTCGAAAAACTTCATAAGAAGTCATTTGAAGCCCTTTAACTCACAAATACAAACTGGTGGAAAAGTGCAGTTTACAAATTGGTGGAAAAGTGCATATTAACGGTGTGAGAGATTTAAAAAAACATTTGTCTAATTTTTGAAAAACAAAAAATTACAACATGAACCTTACGTCATATCAAAGAGTGCAATTTGCATTATCCCTTTGAAAAGTTTGAAGAAAACATTTAGAGCCATTTATGTGAAAATGCCATTAGAGCGTTTCTGAAAATGCGGAATTTTGAGATACGAAGCGCGTTCATAAAGTAAGGGCCGTTTGCTTATATATAAATATTGGCGCTTCGAAGTACAGTTTTACTACTGCAACGCCATCTACTGACTCATTGCGAAGCTACAGCGTCATTTGTTTTGATTCTGCAGTCGTATTGTTGTCCGTGAATGCAAAGAACAATGGCCGCGAAAATCGTTGATCCCGCCAACTGTGAAGTGCGCTCTGTGATTAGTTTCTTATGTGCAAAAGGATCGTCGGCTGCTGAAATTCATCGGGAGTTATGCCTGGTTTACGGACCTACAGTTATGAGTGAAGGAAAGGTTAGACAATGGTGCCGTGATTTTAAAAATGGCCGAACAAATGTCCATGACGAAGAGCGGAGTGGCAGGCCCAGTATCCAGACCGATGAAATCGTTTCACAAGTGGACCAAACACTGCGATTTGATCGTCGATTGATGATTAGTGGTCTGGCTGACAAATTTCCTCAACTTGGACGCACTACTGTTTACAATATTGTCACAGAAAAACCTCTCATACCGCAAATTGTGTGCAAGGTGGGTACCACAGATGCTCACCGACCACCACAAAGAGCAAAGAATGTCTAGTGGACGAAAGTTTTTGGCCCGTTATCAACAAGATGGAGATGATTTGTTTTCTCACATTGTTACTGGGGATGAGACGTGGGTATCCTACGCCAGCCCAGAAACAAAACTGCAATCGATGCAGTGGCGACACTCATCTTCACCAAAACCGAAAAAGTTTAAGCAAACTCAGTACACAAGTCGAAAATTGATGGCTATAGTTTTCTGGGACAAAGACGGTGTTCTTTTGGTTGAGTTCATGGAACGTGGGACAACAATTACAGCTGACGTGTACTGCAAAACGCTCAAAAATTGCGACGTGCGATCCAAAAGAAACGCCGCGGGAAACTGTCATCTGGCATAATCCTCCTCCACAATAACGCGCGTCCTCACACTGCTGCCAAAACCAATGAGAAAATTCAAGATTTTCGTTGGGAACTTTTTGACCACCCACCGTACAGTCCCGACCTTGCACCTAGCGACTACTTCCTCTTCTTGCATTTTAAACAGTGGCTCGGTGGACAATGTTTTGAAACCGAAGAGGGACTCAAAAACGCCGTTGTCAACTGGTTCAACTCTCAGGCGGCAAGCTTCTATGCAGAGGGGTTAAAGAAGCTGGTGCAGCGGTACGAAAAAATGCTTAAAAGTGAACGGCGATTATGTAGAGAAGTAAAGTAAGATTGTACCTAACTAAATATGACGATAAAATTAGTTTATTATGAGTACATTTTTTTCTGTGACCAAACGGCCCTTACTTTATGAACGCGCCTCGTAGTTTTCACAGAAAACGGTTGAATTTTCGAGGAAAATTGCTCGGCATTATTTAAATCACATGCACTCATAAATAACATTATATGAACAAATCGCCACTAGTGTAAATATTAACGACGTGAGATACAAAATAAAAAAATTATCTATCAAGTATCATCCTCAAAATATTCGTGTATCACCAGTTCTTTCCCTTTCTTCATAATATTAGGTTTCACTTACGACTTTGAAACGACGTAAACTGTTGCTACTTCAAAGCTCGAAAAGCAAATAGGACTGTTGTCATTACTGGGCCTCTCGAAGAATCTCCGCCTGGCAAGTGAATGGAAAGCAACAAGGAAATGCTGGGCAGCAGCGCGGCGGCGGCGGCCCTCTTATGGGCCTCTCTGCACGTCCTGCCTCATCAGTCCGTTTCTTACCTGAGATTGTTTGGTCCGTATTTTACACATAGAATTAGAAAAAAAATTTCACAAGATATGGTGAAGAAATTATTTGGTACCCATTTTACATACGCTCGAAAAGTGAGGAATATAATCTAGTACAAAATAGACTAGAAAAGTGAGTTGCTGGGAGGCCTACCTTTTGATTAACCACGCCTTAAACAAAGCAACAATTTACAACTTGTTATCATGAAACGGCAGCTAACAAAACTTTTATCACAACTATTTGGCTGTGCATACTTAGAAAACAGGATTGGTCGTTTTCTGCTTTAGGATCAAAATATAATTATATTTTATATATCGTTTCATTTCGCCTGATTTATTTACTGCTATGTATAGAAATGGCGTTTTTTAAGTATAGTTTATGTATCCATTTTACTAAATGTTCCGTTAGAGCAAATTGTAAGAATATCGACTAGGTAAAAAAATTCACCGGAAAACATATTAACCACAATAATATGAATCGTCATGAACGTTATCAGTCTTAGTAGATAATGAGGTATAGGAAAGCTTCAATGTGGCATTATGTTTACTAGCAATTAGAAACATAAACAAAAGACCGTTTAATCGTACTTTCTTATATGTGTCCTTACGTGAGTCTGATCTCACATGCAGTAATAAACTTCCAACTTATTACTTTAACTTCTTTCATTTAGTCGCTTTTAATGTTTTCATAGGCGGTCGCATATAATCAAACTTATTAATGCTGTAAACTATGAACATGGTTTGATGAACACGTTTTTTGCAACACGAACGAGTATTTTTGCAAGAAAATGTGTTCATTGGATATCTTTCCTCGTATATCATGATTGTCAGGAATAAATATTCTGTAACATTATAAAAATATGTTTGTTTGTTTTTGAATTTTTTGTAAATATTTTCAGAGTAAAGAGAAACTATAAAACAATGATTTCTAAGGCAGAATAACATATGATCAATTACAAAATATAACGATTGATTGGCTGCATGTGAACCATGATCCAATGCTCATGAAATGAAACGTTACTTCTAATCTTACCTCTTCCAGTAAATGTTGAAAATACTCCGTCCCCCTCGCGTTTTCTGGTTTCAAGAGATTGAACTAGAAACGGCGTGACACTGCTCTCGCCAGAATGCAGGTCAGACGCACTTGTTAATTCGTGTTTTCACCAACAGAGCGCACGACACGGCATGTCCTCACACGATTAATCAATACGGCGCTACAGAGTTCTGTAATTCACGGAGGGAGGGCTCGTGCATGCCAAGGTCTGTAGTGACATAAATGTTAGGAAATGTGTACGGTAAGTGTTCCGCCGTAGTTGTTGGTTTAGTGGTGAAATGTCGTTGGCATTTAAAATTAAATGATCACCGGTGTTGTCATTGCCATCGAAAGCTGCTAAGCCATCGAAAGCTGCTTTTGTAATAAACAACATTGTTGGCAATAACACCGGTGATCATTTAATTTAAGTTCCGCCGTAGACTATTGGGCACTCAAAGGAGGGAAAATCAAATCGCATGGAACATCCGACTTTACCTCGCGGACAGATGGGTTTGGCTTCACGATGCCCATATCGGTGCCATTGTCCTGACCCTTCCTAGTGTGCGAACAACTCCATAAATGAGGTGGATCCAGAGGTGATCCGTTCCGAGATCATATAGCTCTTAAAGAATTATATGAAAAATAGAAAAGCACCAGGTATAGATGGAGTAAATACAGAACTGATCAAATTTGGGGGACTTCTCCTAGAATTCAGACTCTTAAATTTGATAAGATGGTCAGAAAAAAGTGAAGTGGTTATCCCTTTTTGAGCAGGAAAATAATCTAATGCCTCCCGTCCATATTGAACTTGGACTCATCTATCAATTTGTAAAGTCATTAGATACAGATACATGAAGTACCTCCAGACTGTGTTCTCCAAACTATCAGAAGCTAAGATAAAAATAAATAATTATTGTGGGCCCTCAAGTAAAAATATTACTTCGTGATGACACTTTGATCAGTAAGCTTCTACTAGTTCAAAGAAAGTCCTGGAAGAGCTTCGGAGATGTTGTGAATGGTTTTCTAGGTAATTAGAGAATGGACAATTACAAGGATGCAGCCTGGTATTCAATGTCCGTATAGTTAGCACACCCACTTATCCCAAAATTAAAAAAAGACTATACCATAATTTTTGTTCCAATTTTGAACTAATTTATACCCACCTTAAAAAATTTTCTACCAATGCAGAACATCAAAATTTATAACATGTTACGTGGGTCCGCTAACTTAACGTTAAGTTGGCATACCCACACAAGAAAAATGCGTTAAACAAAAAAAACAACAAATATACCACAATTTTGTACTAATTTTGAACTAATTTATACCCACCTTAAAAATTTTGAACCGATGCACAACATCAAAATATACAACGATGAAGAGTGGGGACGCCAGATTAACGTTAAGTTGGCATACCCACACAAGAAAAATGCGTTAATAAAAAAAACAACAAATATACCACAATTTTGTGCTAATTTTGAACTAATTTATACCCACCTTAAAAATTTTTGAACCGATGCACAACATCAAAATATACAACGTTTAAGAGTGGGGGCGCCAGGTTAACGTTAAGTTGGCTTACCACACAAAAAAATGCATTAAACAAAAAAAATAAATATACCATAATTTTGTACGAGTGCAATTACATTTCTTTATCCACGTGTTACGTTCTACATTTTTTCATTTCTATTTAGGAATAATTTACATTTTGAGAAATTCGAGCACACCTTTACCATTCGAGGCATACATTTGATAATGTATTGGTTCTGAAACAGACCTACATTTTAGTGAGCCTTCTATTCTATACGTATGATGTCCTGAGTAACTTAGCGGGGAAAAATGCTTTCAAATGAAAGACGTTGGACATATTCCAGATGAAATATTTGAAGAAGCTGAAAAAGCCGTGTAAACATTACTTCCCATGAAATGTTAAGAAAGGAATGAGAGGAAATACGTGTATAAATATCGGAAAGTGAAAAAGAGTCGCATCTGATACAGCAGTTTTTCTGACGTACATTTTAGTTCGGGTAAATGCATCTGACGTTTATAAATTTTACATTTATAACATTTGAAGACCATATGCTTTATTGTGATGATCCATTAGTGTTGATCCGTTAGTCAGTTAGTGTCAAATCAACGTTCACTTCACCAATTTTATTTTATGCATTCAATGTATGTAGTTGATGTAGTTATTAAGTAGTCTGTTATGTAGATTTTTGTTGATGTTTCATGCCCGACTGGATATATGTTGGCCACTTCGGTGTTATAGTGGTGTAAATAAACGATTTTGATCCTTCTTCTGAATTCTGATTGTTTGTTATGAATTTTTAATTGCACGCAAGGAATTAATATAATGATAATCAATGATTCTTCACTGAATTAGAGTATATTTCACTAAACTAGTATAATGAGTGGATACACTAAACGAAATTATCTGTAGTATCTGATGTGTTCAGACGAAAGTATGTTGTTTTCTTTGTTGTACTTATAGATTTATCTGAAGAACAAATTACAGTTTTTAGCGCACTGTGAATACCCTAGAAGTACCCACATTTAATACTTGTCTAAAAAACATTTTCAGGGGATCGAAAAAATTATGTTTTTTAAAAAAAAATGCATATGTTTCCTGATTTTTTTAAATTTTGTCGTTCAAGTATAATAGAATGAGTGGTTTCCTTATTCTATCGAAAATTACAGACTTAAAGTTCGGCCTTTTGACATCATACTCTTGTTGAATTTGTTGACTTTTGTTGTGCTATTTGGCTAAGAGTATTTTATTTTTGCATTGCATTAATTTTCTCTACTATATTTTATATTTATTATTTATACCATATTTCTTGTACATGTTGTAATGACAGTCCCACCTTTTTTTGCTATTGCTAAAGGCATTTATTTATAAATAATTATAATACTATTAATTATACATTTGATGCTCGATATCAAAACATTTATTCAATGAAAATTTATGTTAGAATTGTGAGTGAGTGATAATTCAGTTTCCTGTGTTTCATTGCATTCTTTTTATTATGACAATTAACATTTAACAGTACTACAGTTGAATACCAAACAACATATTATTTTATGAAATATACTCATAAAATTGTTAAGAAATAGTGAATGAAGATAGGGAATTTTGGCACGAACAGAAAAGCTGTCCTTCTCAGAAGAAAGGGAGAAAGGAGTTTTCATTGTGCTTTCTATCTGACCATCCTCCTACCCTTTCCACCCATGGACAAAAGGTGGCGTTTCTCCATTCCCATCGTTTACTGGATTTTTCACATGAAATTTTTAGAATCTTAACGTGACAATATGTGTTGATTACTGTGTCTTTCGAGCATCGCAATATATTTCAAATATTGTCTGATTACTTAAAATTCTCCACCAATGGTCTCCTAAAAAGGTATATGGAAGTGAAAGGGCTTACGTCATCCCACTTTGAAAGTGGAGAAGTACGTGTGTATTAATACGTAATGTTCCTTAAGTAACATTGCATGTTACTCATATTATTAACATGACTGACGCCATTTGTTCTTTGATTAATAATGCCTCATATCGAAAGATTGTAACAACTTGTAGTTTACATGCTGTTTCTGGTAAACAGGCTACATTACGTTGATGAACAAAAGATGTTAAACGATTCGATGTCATAGTAAAATCAGCGAATACTAACATGGTGTTCCTTAATATTTCAAAACTATACGGAAATGTAAGTAATAATTTCAGAACATATTAATAAAATAGATAAGTATTTTTGCAGTCATATTCGCTTTTTAAATACTGAATTTGGTATAAAACCACCTACATTTTTTCTCCTTTTCTCAGTGTTTCACATCCATAACGAGCAAATCAAAACGAGACAATCGGAATATAATAAAAAAGACATAAACACTTTGTACCCCGCAACCAGGGAGCAGATTTTAATGAAATGTCACTTTTTTCACTTCAGAACAATGCCGTTTAGGATTATCATTTATCATGATATACGATATCATATATACGTATCAAATGATCATGATATACGATATCAAATGATATATGATATCATTTATCATGATATACGTATTATGACAAAAGGAAATGACCCATTTTTATAGGACATTTTTAGTATTTTTCGTCGATTTCGAATAATAAGTCATTTTTTACCTTTTCCCTTAATGTTAATGCATTTTTCGCTGATTTCATCAATTTTAATATCATTTTTATGGTACTTGCATCAAATAATATTAACGCGAAGCTCAACTAAATTTCTGAGTAGCCGACTCCATTTCTTCGCTCACTTATTGTAATGTCGACTGTTGTATGTGACGCAATTCAGCGCCAATGTCCGTTCAGCCGATTAGCCGGGATAAATAAAGACAGAGATTTTCTGGCAAAGGACAATCGAAAGCGAAACATTGAAAGTTGGGTTCACTTGAACAAATAGACGTAGTCTCGATTACATCAGTAATGTATCGAACAGCATGAGTTGTTCATCTGAACTGTTTTTGATAACATTTTTTGCGTAATTTTCTTTGCTTTTACGGTATTTTTAAAACATTTTAGAAGCATTTTATTGATCATTTTTGGCGATATTTTAGGTCATGAAGATCCATATATAAATAAATAAAGTAAAATAAATAAATAAAATCCATAAAAATCCGATAACCTGGCGCACCCACTCTTAAACGTTGTTTTTTTTTTGGTTTAACGCATTTTTCTTGTGTGGGTATGCCAACTTAACGTTAAGTTAGCGCACCCACGTAACATGTTATAGATTTTGATGTTGTGCATCGGTTCAAAAATGTTAAAGGTGGGTATAAATTAGTTCAAAATTAGTACAAAATTGTGGTATATTTGTTTTTTTGGTTGTACTCACTAATGTTAGCATTCAAACTAACCAAACAAACCGCAGCCGATTTATAATTTACATAAAATCTCCCGGTATCATACACAATATATCTAAAAGAAATCTCAAAACTGAAATGGCCATTAACATACAAGAATTATACTACAACATCACCAAATCATGGAAATACATCACAATGGAAACGATCCAAACAGAAGAAACAATAGGAGATGACAACAGACAACGCCCCGACAATGATAGGGCAGTTGGGGACTCAAACAGTGTATTGACCATATCCAACCCAATTGACGATGGACATATATTAACAAACTATCTGTTGCAAAATGGGACAAAATATGGAAAGAGCAAAAAGCCAGTATCCTTCACAAGAAAATCGAGCATGTCAACAACCTTAAAGTCAACAGAAAATTAAGTAGGAGAGAGCAAGTCATCATATCAAGAATAAGAACAGGCCACTGTAAACTAAGCCACCTTCACCTGTTAACTAAGAATACTCCTCCCATCTGCTCTATCTGCAGCATCCCAAACACCATACAACACCTAATTGTCGAATGCCCCCAATTCTCACAAGAAAAACAAAAACATCTGCAAGGAACGAACTTCGATTCAATCCTTGACTCCCCTACATACCAAAAAAAAAATTATAGAATTCTGCAAACATATCAAACTTTCTGACGAAATATAAACGGAATAGTGTATACAACAAGGAGCAATCAATGTATAAGCAAGTATGGGTGTACACTTATGTATACATGTTTAGAGTAACAATATTTAAATATATGTACATATTGAAGTTTGTAAACTGTTCAATATAATATGTTTTACATCTTGGTGATGCAATACATTGTCTGCCGAGTGAACAAGTCTATTTACCAAATAAATATGTAGGAGTCCAAATAAGAGTATGTGTATTAAAAGTATTAAATGCACCAAATCTCAAGGAATTCCAACCAAGGAGAAGTCTATTATGGGAAGTACAATGAAACAAAAAGAAACTAATAACACAACAAAGAATGAAAACCCTTTCTCACTGCACCTTCTGTAATTACTATTGCATTTATGTATTTTGTATTGCATTTTTGTTTTCGTGGTATATTTTCTATTGTATAATTTTGTGTTGTATCCTCATTGAATTTTCTGGAATCTAAACTGTATATACAACGAACTGTGTATCCTTGTATTACAATGTAAACAATTGCAACCTTATACCTGTCGCTAATGACCATGTTTTTTTTTTTTTTTCAATAATTTTTATTTATAGTCGCATCAACGTCATGGTCATTAGCGACTATATACACTGTACATTAGAGATTACATGTATATCATTAAATTACAATTGACATTATGGGATTACAACATTGTAGGAATATACTAATAAATGTATACAGTAATGAGATTAAATATCCTTGAAAATGTTTGCAGCTTTACAAAACTTAATAATATGATCTTGTTCTTCAGTGGAATACAATATAGCTTCATGTTTGAATTTAAATGATTGTCTTAGTTGATTGAAGTTTGGACACTCTTTAAAAATATGGTCTAGAGTCCTTTGAATTTTGCACAGTTCACACATTGGAGGGGATCTTTTTTGCAGTAGATGAAGATGGGTTAATTTGGAATGTCCAGATCTTATTCTCGATAGTACAACTTGCTCTCTGCGATTTATTTTCTTATTGAAGCGTATTGAGTTAAATTTATTTAAGGTTTTATGCATTGAGCTGGCTTTATATTTTGTCCAGTCGTGGTTCCATTTGTTTGTCATCACTTTCCTTATATACTTCAGAATATCTTCAGTGGTACATGATAATTTGTGTATATTTGTGTTCGATTGTAGATCAATCGAAGAAATAACGTTACTATTATCTTGAGTTGAGCACTTCTCACTATTTAGGTTGGATATTAGGTTGGGTACAAGTTCCTCGGGGATCCATGCTAGGATAAGGTTTTTTTCCGGATTTACATATTTTGAAGTATGTCTCCCTAATGACGATTTCCAAACTTGAACAGTGGATTTTTTGGAAGGCATGTTGAATAACGTGTAGGTCATTTGAAAAAACGATGACATTGGAGGAGCATAATTGGCATATAAACTTAAGTGCTGATGTTAAAGCATAGATCGTTGCAGTTGTAGCACTTGTATACTTTTTTAGTTGAAACTTAATTGTTTTATCTTTCATATACACAAAAGCCTCTGTCCCGATATCATTTGTAATTCCATTTATATAAATCAGACAATAGCTTTTATATTTGATTCTTAATTCAGAGAAGATGGTGTTCCTCTCTTCGAGTGTGGTTGCAGAGCATTGATATTCAGTTAATGATAAATCAATTTGGGGTGTAGGAATTATCCATGGGGGAATATTGGAAACTCTCAGTTTTCCAGCTTGAATGTTTTGAGCATTGGTCTCTTTCAGTAGTTCCTCAACTCTGTTGTAGAAGAGGTTGTGCTTAGTGTGGATAGATTTAAACAGGGGGAATACATCATTATATATGATAGCATTAGTGGAAGAGGAGGCTTTGATAGCATAGTTCATGGTGAGGATTTGTCTCCGGAATGAAAGGGTTGGTTCTTGTGCTTCTATTAAAATGCTTCCTATAGGCGTTTGTGCGGAAGCATCCGGTACAGATTCGAAGGGCTTGGTTATGAATTATGTCCAGTTTTTTAATACAGGATTTAGCAGAGTTGTAGATTATTGCTCCATAATCAATTTTACTTCTAATGATTGCCTTGTATGTGAGGAGAAGTAGATTTCTGTCGGCTCCCCAATTATTATGTGAGAGGCACTTAAGGATGTTTAATCTGTTCTTGCATTCATCAGCGAGTTTGTTGATGTGATTATTCCATGAATGACCATGTTGTTGATGCGAAAATAAATAAATAAATTTAAAAAAAAAAAGTTAGAAGCATCGTATTTAATGCATATGTTTGACCTTGCTTTTATTTACACCAAAAATGAGTAACAATTCTAAACATTTCAGTCGAACTTCAGAAAAAATCGAAATCTCACGTGAAAATTCATTCTAATATTTAAAATAATGTTTATGGTAGGTAATGTATGTAGTAGTAAATAGTTCAATGAAAAGGTTTTTGGCATTGAGCAAAACATTTGCATTTTATACCAATGTTTTTACTTCCGAACTGAAAAGTGCAATTTTATTTTCAAACCTAAATTCCTAAAATACGTAATCTTCAATTTTCGAGTTTGTTGACCTAGAATATTATACAAACTCTAAATTTTAACGCAAAAAAACGAATTGGCGTGTGAAACTGAAAATTTCAAACGGTACGTATGTTTAAATACGAAATGTTTTTTCCAAATATTTCATGTTTTAAGCAGTCCAAATAGCATATTTTCACAAAGCTTAAGAATTTACAATACTAGGTCAAAATTTATTGATTTTTAGTTCACATAACCCTACTTCTAATCATAAATGTAGTAAATGTTACCTTAATTTAAATTTATTGTTTGCAAATTAAAAATTAATGTTAATCTATACATTACAGTTGTAGATTACATTATATTTTTGGACTAATTTGAACAAGTATAAACCGTGTCCGGGGAGGAAACATCGAAACTTCGAAAATAAGCTCTTAAGACTATGCTAAGCCTATTTTGTTTAATAAACTATATGGATACTCCGAATCGTTTGACCGCAATAAGCACTCAAAATTTGGTTGAGAAAATGATTTCTAGGCAAAAATTTGCATTATGGAAACATATAATCACTCTAGAAACACGTAAGTTGTTTATTACTAACGCAAGGAATTAATATATTTGCTCAGACAGATAAATTAAGCGAGAAATAAAAAAGCAGTCGAATTGTGTAAATTGGGTGCTTTTTTATTTCTCGCTTAATTTTTCTTTCTGAACAAATATATTCATTTTTTGTAAATAATAAACAACTTATATATTTCTGGAGTGTTTCTACGCTTCCGTAATGCAAATTTTTGCCTAGAAATCAATTTTTCAAACCAACTTTTGAATGCTTATTGCGGCTCAACCATTAGAAATATCCACATAGCATAGTTAGACAAATGTGGCTTAGAATAGTCTTAAGAGCTTGTTTTCGAAGTTTCGACGTTTCCTCCCCGAACACCCTGTATATCCAACGTGTGTGTAGGCGAAAGAGTGGCTCTGATGGCCTGAGCTTTACCATATCAAGACTCTATCTTACTCTAATTCACGACTAGATATCTTATGAGTCGGTTGATTATAAAGTCTACTCAGGGTTGCAACCAGCTTCCTAAGAAGTAGATCTGGGGTCTATCGGTGCCTATACAAAACTTTGCGAAAAATGTGAGCTGTTCCAAATAACAAAATTTCTTGCTCTTAGCAAAGTTCTTACACACATTTTGCGGAACAAATCCTAGAGTTCCGATAAGTATTGAGACAACCTGTGCTTTTACTCCTCACATTCGGCTCATCTCGATTTGCAAACTCTTGTATTTGAGACGTTTCTATGCCTATATTGGTTACGACGTTTTGATCGCATGGCACAGCAACATCAACAGGTTGACCGATTTTCCTCCAAATTCCAGATTACAATATCATGTTTGTTTGCCTCTTTCTTGCAATCAGTTTGAATTAGTTGGTCGTACGATATTGTACACTGTCCAACAGACGTCATCGGTTTTGGCGAGTGTTCGTACCACTTGGGGCATGTGTTCGGAACTTCCAGAGCGGTACGGATCTGTCAGTGGAGGTAACTTCACACCCTGTCGTGTCTTTTCACGTCGGTCTTTGCTAGAATTGGACAAGCTGAGACGATATGATCAATGGTTTCTACTTGTTCCTGGCAAATGCGGCATTTGTCATCTTGGGAAATTTTAAGAACCGCTTTATCATAATGTCATGTTTTCAACGCCTGGTCTTGGGTAGCTATTAAAACTGCTTGTGATTCTGGCTTCATCCTTACCCTTTTAAGACACTTAAATGATTGATCTTTATTAATCTGTATCCTGTACATTCATTTTAAATATTGTCCATGGAGTGGTTTGTCTCTCTATGATTTCTTTAACATTTTTGTGTCTCACATTTCATGTTAAGTAATATGAGAAATTCAATGTCTTTGTTATTCTGCGTATCTTGCATAATCTTGTTTGCAATGCTTCTTGCTACACTTACAATGCTTCTGTATCCCATTCTTTGGTCATATATCATGAATTGCCTCATTAGTGGGTCATCTGATGGCTGAGTACATACTTTCCCATCCCAACTATTGCATTATGCCAGGAGGCTTCAATTTGTCTGAAGCCTCTTCCTCCTTCCTTACGCGACACATAAACTCTACGCACATCAGCTCTAGGGTGGGCGACATGATGCATTGTTAGCAGTTTTCTGTTTTTTCGATCCATGATGCGGATTTCTTCCTCAGTCCAGTCCACTAGTCCGGAACTGTACTCTACTTCAGGCAACGCCAGACTACCAATTGCAGATATTTTATTCCTGGAGTTCAGAGCAGACTGCAGGATAAGTTTCACTCTTCTGTAATACTCCCTGCAAATCCTCTTTCATTTGTGTCGTTTTTGATGGTGTCAGATTCTTCAATGTCCAGATATTTGTAAGTTGTAAGTGGCTCAAGATCTTGAATCACAGTATGCATAACAACTTCAATGTTCTTTGACGTTGTCACGTTGCCTCTCTTTCAATTGATTTTTCCACTCTTGTCAAGACCAAACTTCTTGCAGATGTCATTGCTAAAATATTTCTTGACAGAGAGCATTTGAGAGAGAATCGCTTCATTCTTAGCAAACAGTTGAAGATCATTCATGTAAAATGTGATACTGGCCTTTCATCACCATGGAACTTGTAACTAAAGCCAATGTGCGACAACTGTCTACAAAGTGGGATCAAACTAATTCAAAACAGCAGAGGGGATAACGAATCTTCTTGAAAACCCCCCTGTTAACCTGAATACTTCTGGTTTCTACTACATACTTTCCGCTGTGTAATAATAACCTGGTACCCCACAATTTCAAACTAGCCTTGCAAAACTCTATTAGTCTAGGATGAAATAGATCTCTTGGGTCTTCAAAATACAATCGTGAAGTTCACTGTCAAAGGCCTTCTGGTAGTCAATCCAAGCCAAGCTTCAATTCCGTTTTCGTTTCCTTACATCATTTAAAATGACTTTACTCGTATTTAGAAGAAATATTTCCTTACAGCCATAAGAACATTTACGACATCGTTGCCATATGGACATATTCCATGGTGGCCATAGGGGCAACTATGTTAAAATCGCGCTGTAAAGTGGACTTGGCGCGGCGGCGTCGGCAGAGCGGTGCTGCGCCCCTGCGGCGGGCGGGCGAACCGGGCCGGCGCGCCGAGGGGCTGCGCGCGCGGGCGGCGGGCAGTCGCAGCGGCGCGGCCGCGGCGGACGCGTGGCCTTGGGGAGTGCGAAGGGCTCTGCGAGGGCGCGGGCGGCGCCGACACGTGTGCGCGCGACGAGGCTCCCGACCGGCGAGGCTCGCTCCTCCGCTGACCGGATTACTCTCAGAGACAGGTAAGCACGTCGGCGGGCAGGGAAGAAAAGGGTTCGATGCTGGTGGTCGGAGTTGGAGTGAAGTTTTGTGAAGTGCCGGATGAACAGCGCATCGCGAAATCTGGTTTGACATTTTGTCGCGGTTTTCAGTACTAAAATGCTTCAGGGAAGTAAGAAGGGAATAATAAGACCTCACAAAAACTGGAGGAAAAAAAGAAAGTATCTACTTTGGAATTATAGGAGTGACTATGATTATGGAAGTGCTTTCTCGTCGTTTTTGTACTTAATAGGCTAGAATGTTAACACTGTTTTTGTTGTCAGTTGTAGCTTATTACATCTGACACAACAAGAATTTGGTAACTTGGATTCTGCTGCGTACTGTTCGAGATGTGCATGAGATTATGTAGAAAAGTGTGAAGTAATATTAGACTTTGTGTGTTTTTTATGAATCAACAAGAAATTGAATTTCTTTCTTTCCCTTCAATACAATGAAAATGTTTATATTCAAGTCGTGTTTACTTCGTGAAACATTGCTTGTTCTCAAATGGAAATAAATTTTCTATTGCAATTTGACATTCATCGCGTACTTTGTGTATCTTTTAGTTGCTAATTCTTGTTATTACTCTTTATATCTTCGTTAACTGTATTATGTTATATTCTAGGCTTCAATATACACAAGTAGTATTTAGAAAATTGTCTCTTACCATCTGAAATATAAATGTATGTAATGAAATGTATTTTTTCAAAAGAATCCTTTTTTTAATTGTAATGTCAGAACAAATGATTTCACTAATGTACGAAGAATAGGTAATTATTCACCTCAAATTCGGTTTTCATGATTTCTTATGACTCACGGATTAGGTAAATTGCAAACATTTCATAATATTCGGCCAATCGCTATCTTTTATGAGCATCATTCATCTCTTTATAATTCATGTTTCGGTCTAAATTAAAACAAAACTTCACAAGATGACAGCAATCTGATCATAAGTCTAGAAGTAAACTATCGACAAAAAAGCCTCATCTTTTTATTGATGATTTCACAAGTCCAAAATTCAAATATGTTCAATATGAGACTTTATGTATGTTGTAACGGGAAATTTGGAATTTCTCGTCTTTGAATATTCTTTCTCGCTATTGTGCGTTCTATTTAAACAGGTGAAATCGATAATTTCCCCGTGAAAGTAACAGAAGACACACTTCAGATACCCGACAATAGAACTAATCAGTTGCAGCAGTAGTGCCGTTTTAAATGTGACACCCATTATCATTGAAATCTTCCTATTTTTTAAGACGCGTGAAATAAAAATATATTGTGCCGAATATAGCGATAGTTGTTTTAGAAACACTTACAGTAGTATGTAAGAAAAACGATACATTTCTAAATCTATTACAATTCTTTGAGAGGCAGAGTGGGAGGGTTTTGTATTGAAAATTATTTAATCACCTGCAAGAGTATATTTCAATTGATTGTTTCAAGAGAACTTTATCTTTTATTACCACTTGTTAAAGAAAGCATTGTAGCATTTGTTTTGAATTTTCGTTTTTTCTGTGATTTTTTATCTCATCCCAGTTTTTTTCTTGTGACCAGTGAAATATGAAATTAAGATTTGGGTTTAATTGAAACAAAAAATTAATGAAATTAATTATGTTGTTACCTGACACCCTTGATTGAATAATTACCCTTTTGGGAGGTCAAGAACAAACTTTATGATGTTTTTATACGAATTATAATTACAAAATTTAATGTATCGATCGATTCCTCTAGTATCCTGTTTTAGAACTTTCCTTCATTGCATTATTTAAAGTTGATGATTACTTTTTTACAAAGACAATTCGAACTTGATATTATAATTAGCAAGTGTTTGAAAAAAACTGTTTTGAATTTTTTTTACTTTAGAAACAAATTATTTTATACTCGTATATTCAAAATTATTAATTGAAGTCAAAGTCAATTGAAATTCATTGTCAAATTGAAGTCAAAGAGTAGTAGAACTGCCGAGTGCCAAGATAGATCTTTTAACTTGTAAAAAAATTTCACATTTTTCACCCTTGAGAGGAGTAGGCTATTTAAATAGTAACATCATTACAGTGGATGTTATTGCTTTACATGGTACCAAGATAGGGCTTTTATCTTGTAACAAAATTCACATTCTCTACCGTTGAGAGGAGTACAATATTTAAATAGTAACATCATCACAGTGGAAGTTATTGCTTTACATGTTATGACGCCACTGATCTATCACTACAAGTGCTCTGTGCAATCTTCACGTTCTATGTTGTTGTGAAAATACCATTTTGTGTGATTAGTTTTAAGTTCATAAGTGTGCGTTATTCAGATGTATTAAGTACGTTCCTATGTTCACAAAAATTAAATCATTCACATAACTTTCAACTGAACTGGTGAATATGTACGTATTTATATCGAGAAAATTGAGAGAAAATATCTGAAGGCACATTTTATTTTGTTTAACATTGACCCTTTAAATTCAGTGTACTCATGGAGAATATTTCATACCCAATTTTTATTTTTGCTGAACTACATAGGTCTTGGGTCCCTCTCGATAAGCGGTGAGAGATAAATATTTTTCATACATCTTTTACTCCATGTTAATGATGAATTTAGAATATCACTCTCTCAATGAACTTTAACATTATTTTTCTTCATGTGATAATTAAATTGGAAGTTACTTTAATACACTAGAAAAATGTTGAAATGAATACATTGAATTGGTTATGCACAACGCAGAGGATGCTTAAGATTAGAGTGCGGTTTCTTCTACAATTACAGTTTTTTGTCTTCGTATGTCAGTGCTCAAAATCGTGACCTAGGTGAATCAAGGCAATCCTAACACAACATGCAAATTTTTATGACTGAGTTTTGAGCATATTGTTCCATGTTACATATTTTAAATATTTCGCTTAATTTTTTGGTATTTAAAAAAATATTATTCTACCTATTTTCTTAAAATTTATCATAATATTGTAATATATAATAATAATTTTAAAAAATGAAGATATTTAATTAATTATCAAAAATATTTGTTATTTCAAAAATCGCATATTTCTTACACATATTCAGAATTGAATTCTTAAGACGCGAGGTGACGCGACCAGTTGCGTGCGGTCTGTCTGGGTTAAGCTCCGTCAGAACGGAATCAACGTTGCGACAAGTGTACGTGTGCGCTGACAATATTATCTTTAGCTGAACAGAAAATGTGTTGAATGGGTGGATTAAAGCAACTTGCGAGAGTTATTGGTTAGCCTAGGAAGAATGCTACAGTAATTGCAAGTCATTGGGAATTTAAAGATGAAGTATTTAAAGGTGATAAATAATACTAATAATTGATAGGATTGCTTTTGTGTAATTTTGAGGAATGTAAAGAAAATAAACGTGATGCAGTTCAAGGTTTTATTATTGTGACAATTATTGCGAATAAATACAATGAGAGCAAACATTTTCTGAACTCTCATCTGCTTCAGGAACATTCATTTCAATTTTTTTATAATATTTTAAAAGTGTTTGTCGAATACGCGGGCAAAATGCTTTTGACGTCATCGTAGTCACTAAGGCTAATATGTTCCACCCGTGCACCTTTGACAACACAATAAACCTGAGAGCTCTGCTTCGTGTCGTACATAATGTGTAGGCGCAACTGCCTTGCTTCCTGTTTTATCTTGATGCAGCTCCCTTAGTCTTCGCCTTTGTTCGTCTTGTCCGTCTTGTCCTCGTTTCTTGTTGAGACCCAACACAAGCGAATTGGGCAAATAATGACGATTTGGATTCAAACCTACTGCATTTTCTTTATTTCTTTATTGTGACACAAACCTTCTCCCCTTTCTACTTTATGAAGTCAATTTCATGCTTCTTTTGCAAAAATGATACAACTTTGTAGACGTGCAGCACACAACGTACACACGATTAACATAATTTTGAAGTGAGTTCGAGATTTAAAAAAATACGAACGATACAAGTGATTCCGCACGGATCATAGAAATGGAACCATGTAGTTTATTGATTTACTATTTTCTACTATCTACGTATGGCACGGTTTTTTATTTCTACGACTCTTCCGCAGGTCGACTTTAAAATGACCTACACAACTGATTCTTTATGCAAAACCTTTTCAAATAACTCCCAAGGTACACAGAAAATTATATATTTAAAAATAATAGATTACAAAATACATGGGTTAAATTTAAAACTTTGAGCCCGAACAATTCGACTGTATTCATCTGTTCCAAAATTGTTCTTACTTCCTATACACTATTAATAGTGTTCATTTATTAGCAGCACCATTTGCCATTTCTCCTCAACATTGCTTTTAGAGCTTCTAATTTTAATTTTAATTATGCTTTTTTTATACATACGTTAGAGAATATCACGTTTTATTGATTTATTATGTCTCAAATTCAAAATCAAGGGGAAAGACTCGAAAATGAAATTATCGTCAGTAAAATTCGTCTTCTGAATTTAAGCAATTTTATTCTGCTAATATAACAAACGAACAAGATCTTTGCCATGCAAGTTTGACAGGTTAGGGAAGATGAAAAAGTGAGGAAACTGTGATACCAATAAGACAATCTGAGAAGAATGCAGTAAAGCAAATCGGTCAGTTTCGCCTGCGAACAGAGCGAAGAGATATTTGCGCACGTGCAATGAGAGGGCGGGTGAGCAAGGGGAGCGGATGCTCGGGCAGGTAGTTCCGATGGACTGTCGTTGGCAGGGCGCGCGAGTATGCAAGGCAAGCGATGATGTGGGGGCAATAAGCGAGTAGGGAGGATGAGCAAGCGTGCGGGCGAGCGAGCGGGCGAGTGAGTATGAGAGTGGGCGCGGGAGCGAGCGATTGGGCGGACGAGAGAGCATGCGAGTGGAACGGGGGAGCGAGAGACTGTTTGGGCAAACGAGCAAGTGAGCTGGCGGGCGAGCGGGCGGGTGAGAGAGGGAGAGTGGGTGGGTAAGAGAGTATCCGAGTGGGTGGGGGAGCGAGCAAGTGGTCGGGCAAACGAGCTAGAGAACTGGCGAGTGGGCGGGGGAGCGAGCGGACAAGAGAGTATGCGAGTGGGTAAGCGACCGTGCGAGTGGGCGAGCGCGTGGGCGATCGGGTGGGCGAGTGCGTGGGCGAGCGCGTGGGCGATCGGGTGGCGGAGTGCGTGGGCGAGCGCGTGGGCGATCGGGTGGGCGTGGCGTGGTGAGCGCGTGGGCGATCGGGTGGGCGAGGCGTAGGCGAGCGCGTGGGCGAGCGCGTGGGCGAGGCTTGGGCGAGGCGTGGGCGAGCGCGTGGGCGAGGCGTGGGTGAGCGAGTGGGTGAGTGCGTGGGTGAGTGCGTGGGCGAGGCGTGGGGCGAGCGAGTGGGCGAGCGCGTGGACGAGGCGTGGGCGAGCGAGTGGGCGAGCGCGTGGGCGAGCGCGTAGGCGAGCGCGTGGGCGAGGCATGGGCGAGGCGTGGGCGAGCGAGTGGGCGAGCGCGTGGGCGAGCGAGTGGGTGAGCGCGTGGGCGAGCGCGTGGGCGAGCGCGTGGGCGAGCGCGTGGGCGAGGCGTGGGCGAGGCGTGGGCGAGCGCGTGGGCGAGCGCGTGGGTGAGTGCGTGGGCGAGCGAGTGGGCGAGCATGGGGCGAGCGCGTGGGCGAGGCGTGGGCGAGCGAGCGAGTGAACTGGCGAGCGGGTGGGGAAGAGTGTATGCGGGAGGGTGAAGGAGCGAGCGAGCAAGTGGCTGCGCGGGCGCAAATGGGATTATCGCGCGATGGCTGCGGTGGTGCTCAATGCGGGGCAGTGAATCCGGCGGTCGTGCGTTCGAAGTTTGGCCCGTGCCCAGCGGCGGCCAGGCGCTCCGGACAGAGCTACGAGCTGGCGAGCGGCCCCTTCGCCGCCATTGCCGCTGCTGCCACGCAGTGGGCGCGTACGGGTGTTTGTGCATCCTGCTTCAAATCGTCTCTCGCTTTCTTTACCAAGGAAAATACGTGTTGAAATCCTTAGTAAAACGTTGATACATTGACAATGAATCAAGTTTATCGTGCCGTCTATCGTGCTATCGTAAAGATAATACTAAGCATTAAACGATGACTTACGTGAAGCTATTCACACTTTATAAAATAGTTAATGTTAACAACAATAAGAATAAAAATGAAAAAGCATAACCTTAAAAATATGTGCTGAAAGTATCTAATTTCGCTGTGTAACCATATTGTTTTAAAAATATTGTTAGTTTCAAAACACCGAAAAAAACTGTGCCAAGAAAAGTGAACTTGCGCACCTTTGACACCATATTCAAAATATTTATTTTTCAATGCGCGACATCACAAATGACACACACTCCTTTAATTCTTTGATTTTTGTCCGTTTCCTGCGAGCCCTTGAGAAATGTTACTGATCGCTCTTTGCTCCCTCCAATTGGAAGCGGGCACCGCTGTGCGCGGCCTTCGGATGCAGTGCGATGGTTGTGCGAGCGCTGGCAGGCCGCGCGGCGGGGCAGTGCGCAAAGATTCGATTGAACACGGGCCCCATAAACCACGAAGGACGCGTCGTGAATGTTTGCCAGAGCTATTGTCGTCGTTATCGTTCCCATTTATTGGAACCAATAATTCCCTCGTAAAAGTTTGAAGACGAATACTTGCAGGTAATAAATGTACTTCTTTTGACGAAACGGTTCGCGTTAAAGGTTTTATTCAAGAAGAAATGCTCAAAGCGAAGCGATTTTTTCAAACCTGCTAGAAACAAGAAGATAAAATTATGTGTTTCGGCATATTGAATGTTTAAAATATACTTGAAAAATAATACTTGCAAACATGCAGAAGTACAGAGAACGGAAAGAGCGAAAAATCTTTATTCATTCCTCTCCTCTTGAAACCTTTTAGGCTCATGGTAAAGATTCGTGCCATAATGGCAGCTAATTGCATCAGCTCTTAACATTGCTTCAAATACTAAGCTGGCTTTCCTTTCGAATGCGAAAGAAGGCAAATGCAAATCTATGAATTTGTCATCCGTACAACTTTAATAGATTTTTTTATTTTTATTTCCGATCCTTATGTGCGACAAATGGGGTTGAATATTTGAAGTTATTTAAATATTTTAGTTTCTTGGGGATCTTTGCAAGAAATTTGAGACGTTGGCATCCTCGTGTGTTCATCTTATTCAAAGGGTTTATGTTGGATTGGCAGAGGAATGTGGTGAGTACCTCCATCTTGAAACAGGAAAAACACGTGTTTCTATTCCAAGATAAGATGGAATAGAAGCGCAAGTTTTTCCTTTCCCCTTTCCATCTTATACCAAACCCGGTTCAATCTCTTTGTATGTTCACAGACGATATGAAAATGGCCCTGCCAATAAATTGAATTGTAAATACGCTTCCATGTGCAGCAAATGCTGTAAAAATAAAATTCACATGCAAGAACTCACGATTCACTTCCAGGTTTTCTCTTCTGATCTGCGGGATAGCTGATTTGACCCTTTCACCATTCCTTTTTAATGTCAATCCCTGCAGATTTTGCTCCTTAGCTCTACTGAAAGAGAGAGCATTATTATTCTAATGGTGTATATGCTTCGTGAAACGTCTATTATTTGATTTTCGACAAAACATCAGTTGGATATGTGCCTTAAAACAAGTAAGGTCTTGAAAATAAGGAAATACATGTCATAATTGACATCTTTTTGTTAATGAGTGAGTTAATGGTATTTTTAAGAAATATATATATATATATATATATATATATATATATATGTATAGGTATATTTGAAATTTTTATAATTTTAAATTGTCAATAAAATAATATATATTACTTTATAAGTTGTTCAATTTGCGATAACCAAAACTATTTAAGAAGTCATTGAAATGATTTTTACAAAAAAAAAAATAATATCCGGTTGACCACTGCCCCAGCAGGAAAGATAAAAGCGACGCGTGCAGCATAGTTTGGTCCTAATATTGAAGGAAAGTGGGGAAGAGGGCTCCGTGGCAATGCAGTTCGCAAAGGCTTCAGCGCGGTGGCTGTGCTGCCCCGCGGCTTTTGAGGAGTTTGCACTTGCCGTGTTAATTGGAAACTGCCCTCGGAGAGTCAACTCGGCCCCCAGCAAAGGGACGCACTGTAACTAGTAAGCCCACTTCCACGCAGGATAATTTGTAAACAACCACGAATTAATTAATGTGTATTACAATTAAAACGCATGGAGACTGTAGCAAACTATTCTCAAAACTAAGTCACAAGAGAAACCACGGACAAAGTTTTAATCATTATTGATTTCGTTATGTTTTTTATCTGATTAACAATGAATTGTCTCTAATTGTTTATCGAATGAGATTGTGTGAAAAGAGTGTTGAGGTTAAGCTAGAAAAAAATTAGTTTCGATAATAAAATTTTTTTTATTTTCACATCACATTGAATTCCTTTACGTTACATACTTCGTTTGAGTATGATGTATAGCGTCTCTTTTAAACTTATTTTTCGTGTGACGGCTAGCTGCGCATTGAACTCAGCTAGTTCCTAGTTATGAATATTTATATTTTATGCTCCTGTTCAGAAATCTGTAGAATGTGGTCAGTCTAATTTTGTTTTAATATTTCTGCTCTTATTGCATAAATGTGGAAAGTTCCTTTCATTTGTAATAAATTACTATGACAATTATCTGCAATTGGGTTGAACTTTTTCACTAGATGAGTGTCAATAACATGATATAAAATGGTAGCCACTCACAATATGCAGGTACTTACTGATTCTTTGGAAACTGTCCGTTTTTTAAGTTGTCTGTCTTATTGTTTAGCTATTTACACTTTTCATCACATAAATCTTCACAATTAAATGTGATGGCGTCTTAGATCCTATTCTAACCATTCTGTTATTTTTATTGTTACAAAACTTCTTTAGTGTTTCCATTACTTTTTGAATTGGCATCAACACTTGTATCCTTGATTTACTACAATGTATCCGCTATTTTCAGAGCATTTTCCAATTACTGTGATCCTGTTATGTATACTCCTAGAAGTTTCTGAAAGCGTTCTTTCCATATTTTTACTCTCCCATCTGTCACTGGGCAGGTGGCCTACCTTCTCCCAAACACTTTCCCTCGCGTGTTAAATTATTTTAATCGCGTTTTCTAACAACTTAAATCTTATTATTAATTGTAACAATACGTTGGGCTTCTTATGGAGTTAAAATGTGTAGTTAGGTCCCCGAAGCAATCGAGAACAGACCGAGTTTGAGGAAAGGGCCAACGATTTCACGCTTGCTCTTCAATATTACTCTACAAAAGAAAATCTTGTTTCTAAAATAGAAAAAAAGGGTCGGCCCCGTGGCCGAGATCTCTAAGAGAGTAGTGCCTTTGAGATCTCGGACAGAGTGTCGCGAGTTGACGTCCCACCTCGGACTTGGTTGTATGTTTTCGTCCTTTCACCCCCCATCATTAGCATATCGTTTCATCCTCATACCTTAACGTTAAAACCAATAGTGGTCGCTAATGACTTATTTATTGACGCAACCTCAAAAAATGGAATTCTAATTCATATATAGATGTTACAGCTTTAGTATCAAGAAGGATATACGCACTGGGAATGAGTATTTAGATCATTTTAATTAATTAAAGTGACAGGAACATTGGGTTAAAGTTTATGGGGTTACGTATGAAAGTACGAACTGGTGTAAGAAAGATTAGACAGAAAGGACATTCTCAAGGCTAGATTCATCCGCACACGGAAGTGCCATTAAAAACCTACACTACTAACCTCATTTAAACAATTAGGTACTAGTATACGAGTACTACTTTCGATAATGGAATACGATTACATTTCCAGATAAATCAAAACATTGCTAAAATATTATTACACACACTGTGTTCGTAAGGTAATGAAATCGCCTCATTCAAGTAC
Organism: Acheta domesticus; assembly: GCA_031308135.1. Classification (NCBI taxonomy): domain Eukaryota; kingdom Metazoa; phylum Arthropoda; class Insecta; order Orthoptera; family Gryllidae; genus Acheta; species Acheta domesticus. The sequence goes on along the minus strand of JAHLJT010000631.1, from coordinate 266,778,895 downwards.
AAACTTTCAGACGTTTAAAGTGCGATGAGAAAGTGTTGGAAATTTCCATTAATGAAAGTGGATGGTAAGACGAGCTTTCAACGAGGCTAGAGGTTATGTATTCAACTTCTTCACCCTTTCGCCAGACCTTTTGAATGTTTTAACAGGTTCTATGTAAGTAGTGGCGGAACGCGGAGCATTTGTAGTTCTGGTCTGGACTCATCAGGATAGTTTTGGATGCAGGATAGTTTTGGATGCGTCCTTGTTGGAATACTTTTTTTCTGCAAGCTTTATTTAATAAACGCTTTTTCGTTTCTCAATTTGGAAGAACAACAAGATTATTTTATTGGGTATTTAAAATAATTTCTTCATTTGAGGCAGTAGAGAAAGGAATCTTATAAAATTTCGAAAGTATAAGACCACTTCAATGACTGGATACAGTGTACCATACTTTCTACTGAAATGAAACCATTTAACCAACAATATCCATTTAAATTTTACTCGTAAATGTTGGATCAAAATAAAGCGGGCATAAAACGTGAGAATGTACGTCGTTTCCTTAAAAATATTATTTATTAATTTCTTTAACTAGCCAAATTTGCGACTGCAGAAAAAAGTATTAATCTGTTGATCATACAAGATGGAGTTATGTCCAAATGGTTTTACTGGTTTAGGTGTGTGGTTGTACCAATCTCAGGGACATTCGTAGCTTTACTTATATGCCAGTGAAATTTTAAGCACACTTTATTGTGTCTTTTCAGATATTCATCTTTACCCATGTTGGGCATTCTCAAACAATGTGTTCAATCGTTTCAGAATGCTTATTTTATTCTACAAATAAAATAAGAACTCGTGTTATTATTATTATTATTATTATTATTATTATTATTATTATTATTATTATTATTAATGACATTCCTAGATGAAGCAGTTAAGTCTGGATTTCCTCACCGACATCTATTGACTAGAATTTCTTGGAAACACTTTATTAAATCCCTAAATTTAATACATACTTCAGCAACCCACGATTATAATGAGCTAAATTTCTTAGCAAACGACGAACACCTAATAACTGCACAATACTTTCTTAATAAAAGTACGCTAATTAATTTTTACGCACATTAATTTTACGCGTGTAGAACAGTTTTCAAAGAAAACATTTTCAAAACTGATTGGTAAGGAAAAACCATTACAGCTTTGAAGCCACCAACGCGACACGCACACATCCACGCGGAAGGCGCTGAGATAGGCCACTCGCGTCGCCCCGCCAGCCCCTCCCCACCAGTCGCACCCTGCCTGCCCCGCTTCGCCAGCCCCTCCCCGCCAGCCCCTCCCCGCCAGCCCCTCCCCGCCAGCCACTCCCCGCCAGCCCCTCCCCGCCAGCCCCTCCCCCCCAGCCCCTACCCCGCCAGCCCCTCCCAGCCAGCCCCTCCCCGCCAGCCCCTCCCGCCAGCCCCTCCCCGCCAGCCCCTCCCCGCCAGCCCCTCCCCGCCAGCCCCTCCCCGCCGGCCCCTCCCCGCCAGCCCCTCCAGCCAGCCCCTCCCCGCCAGCCCCTCCCCGCCAGCCCCTCCCCGCCAGCCCCTCCCCGCCAGCCCCTCCCGCCAGCCCCTCCCCGCCAGCCCCTCCCCGCCAGCGTCACCCCGCCAGCCCCACCTAGCGAGCCCAACCCTGCCTGCCCCGCCCCGCCCCGCCAGCCACGCCCCGCCAGCCCCGTTCCGCCATCCCCGCCCCTCCAGCCTATCCCCGCCAGCCCCACCTCGCCAGCCCCACCCCGCCAACCCCTCCCCGCCAGCCCCGCCCCGCCAACCCCTCCCCGCCAGCCCCGCCCCGACAGCATCTCTCCGCCAGCCCCGCCCCGCCAGCCCTGCCCCGCCAGAAACGCTCCGCCAGCCCCGCCCTGCCCCGCCCCACCACCTCACCCTGCCTGCCCCGCCCCGCCAGCCCCACCCCGCCAGAGACGCCCCGCAGCCTCAAGCCGCCCCCTCACTCCCTTGCCGATAGGCCAATAATTAGCGTGCGCCAGCGAGCCGCGCCATCTGACAGGGCGACGCTGGAGGAAACGGCATTGCGGGACGGCGAAGAAAATTGCGATGGGTGACGGAGCTGTGGTTGTGCCTTTCCGTGGACGGGAAGCAGAAGGCAAGGTGTAGCTTTAATGTAGAAGCAGTGAGAGGTCAGCTTGGAGATTGGGTGGCAACGAAAGAAGTCACAATGCAAGGTTTTGCCGGTGTGTGCGGACGAGGTTCAAAATACAGTGATAGATATGACAGGGACGATTAAGGAGTCGTCAGACTTGGTGGTCGAATCCGTGCGGTCGTACAATGGACAAAACGGTGGCTGCGAGAACAGCGGCAGTAGCAACGGTTGCAATTGTAGTGATAAAGGCCTTAGCAACAGAAACAGAGCTAGTGAAAGGGACAGCGAGTACGGAAAAACGTGCACGTGCAACTGGATGGGTAGTGGGGTGCTCAGATGGCGGGGGTGCGGTGGCTCAGATGGCGATGGGGATGGAAGTAGCACTTCTGCTGGAGGGAAAGAGACTCCTTTAGGGTATGGCATGGAGGTAGGGATTGGCATTGAGGGAGACGGCGTTGAGGGTGACGGCGTTGAGGGAGACGCCGTTGAGAGAGACGGCGTTGAGGGAGACGGCGTTGAGGGAGACGGCGTTGAGGGAGACGGCGTTGAGGGAGACGGCGTTGAGGGAGACGGCGTTGAGGGAGACGGCGTTGAGGGAGACGGCGTTGAGGGAGACGGCGTTGAGGGAGACGGCGTTGAGGGAGACGGCGTTGAGGGAGACGGCGTTGAGGGAGACGGCGTTGAGGGAGACGGCGTTGAGGGAGACGGCGTTGAGGGAGACGGCGTTGAGGGAGACGGCGTTGAGGGAGACGGCGTTGAGGGAGACGGCGTTGAGGGAGACGGCGTTGAGGGAGACGGCGTTGAGGGAGACGGCGTTGAGGGAGACGGCGTTGAGGGAGACGGCGTTGAGGGAGACGGCGTTGAGGGAGACGGCGTTGAGGGAGACGGCGTTGAGGGAGACGGCGTTGAGGGAGACAGTGGCGGTGGCGGGGGACGGTGGCGCGGAGACGGTGGCGGGGGACGGTGGCGGGGAGGACGATGGCGGGGGACGGTGGCGGGGGGAAGGTGGCGGGGGGACGGTGGCGGGGGGACGGTGGCAGGGGACGGTGGCGAGGGGACGGTGGTGAGGGGACGGTGGCGGGGGGGACGGTGGCGGGGAGGACGGTGGCGGGGGACGGTGGCGGGGGGACGGTGGCGGGGAGACGGTGGCAGGGGACGGTGGCGAGGGGACGGTGGCAGGGAGACGGTGGCGGGGGACGGTGGCGAGGGGACGGTGGCGAGGGGACGGTGGCAGGGAGACGGTGGCGGGGGACGGTGGCGGGGGACGATGGCGGGGGACGGCGGCGGGGAGACGGTGGCGGGTGACGGTGGTGAGTGGACGGTGGCGGCGATGACGGTAATGGCGGGAAGAGTGACGGCGGGGACGGTAACGACGGGGACGGGGACGGTGACGGTGGGGGCGGTGACAGCGTGGAATCCTTCCATGGAAACGGAAGGCGGAGCGGAGGCGTGGTTTGGGAGGTGAGGTGGGCGGTGGAACGCGTGATTGGGCGCGGGGTCGAGGGGGCGGCGTCCGCTGACGGATGCGCCGGGTGACGCGTGGCAGAGGCTAATGACAGGCGCCGCTTTTTGCGCCCCGCGCACAGCTGCTCCCTGCCGCTTCGCCGCCCGCTGCGCTGTCGGCGCTGCAGGTTGGGTCGGTGCGGGAAACGCCCCGTTATGCCATTTTTTTCCCAATTTTCCCCCCTCCAGTTACTCTGAAGGGGCGGGAATTTATTCAAATTCGGGCTTACATGTTGTTCTCCAGCCGATTAGCCTTATGTAGATGGTAGTGGGCGGTATCTTGAACATACTAATTAAAAGTAACTTATTTCTAACTTAAAACTATACAGCGCGCCTCTTTGGGCCTTGCCTAGTTTATTGACAGTTATACATTTATATCATGTCGTAGAAGTTCTTTATAGTGTTATGCGATAGTTACGAGAAACGGTTATCTTGAAACAATTGGAATTTGTAATAAATTAGAATAGCTTTGATATTATGTAGAGGTACCTATTCCGATAACCGAGATTGTTAGGGTGCTTACTGACTTTTGGAGTCGATACAGCTCGTTTTTTTAAGAGATGCGATGGACTGCGCAGTAAATATGACAATGGTTCATGGTACATCACATTGATGTACTGGGAAACACTCTTTCGTAGAAAAAAAACTTATGAATGAAATAGTTGAGGGTTTCTAGAAAGATTACTGTGGGTTATTTGTTTAACTGATACATTCCCTATCTTAGAATCATTACATCTCATTAAATTGCATTCATGTATCATTGAAAAAATGTCCTAGTCATAGATCATAATTCAAAAATTAGGAAATCATTTTTTTCCTTTTGTTAACATTTAACCGAAATACTCACAAATTCATAAGTATCAAAGTCGAAATCCAGCATCCGGAATGAAATATTTTTAGGGCAATAAATAAAATCAAGAATCGACAAACGTAAGAGAATTGTTTGTTATATGGAACGAAATATTTATATTTGAAAACATTCCCAAGTAAGGATAAAATAATAAATTATATATTAAACATTGATGCTCCGAGTGAATTTCATTTTCTTTCCCATTCTTCCTCAAAGTTAAACTTCTACCCGTTTGCTTCTATTGTCCCTAAATGCATTACATAAACAGCATCAAGGTGCGAAGTCACTCTCACCGAAAATGATACAGATTTGTCTTTAACTTCAAATAAACTGTTGAACGTATTTTGACATTTGAAGACAATCTTAATGTGTAGGTTAATTTCTTACTCATGAAGGTGTGTCGTAGTGTATTTTTCCGAAAATGCACTTACAAACGTCGTTATCTCTAGTCCTAATAAATTCCTTAACTTTTTTATGACATAGTGTAAAACGTACATTTATCTTTGTATTGCAATGAGAAGCACACATTCTATTATCAATATTGTTTCAAATTTGGCTCAAGCAAAATCAATAAGTCAAATGGCCATTGTTTCGTAAAACGTCGACAAAAGACTCAGGTTTTCTCATCAACAACTCGAAAATCCTACTATTCCAAGTGTACTGTTTCCATTCCGGCGTCAAACGCAGCAAGGCATAGGGATCCTCAATGCAGTCCGGACCGGGATAAACTCTCCTACAAGGGCTGGAAGTATTTGCATTACTAAACTGAACATTCGCGATGGGGCTTCCCTATCATAGTATAAATTTACTTTCGCCGAAAATGTGCAGATTTTATAGTATTTAACTTGCAGTAAATATTAAAACGGTTTATTGTTATCTTTGTAGGTGGGTTAATTTCTTACTGATGAAGGTGTGTCGCGATGTATGCATTTGAAAATCTATTTACAATCATTGTGTAAGAATAATTTAGCATATTTTTATGACATTCTACAAAGTATACATTTACGTATTTGTTGCAATGTGAAACACGTATTGTAGTACAAAAATTGTGGTAATAATTCCCCCGAATTGTGCGCAAGCAAAGTTCATAAATCCATTTTCAATTGTTTCGTTAGGCTCCGCGAACGTCTTAATGTTCCCATCAACAATTCAAAAATCATTTACTCACTTACAAATCTATTTCCATTCCTGCGGCAACGCGGCAACGCGGGTCGTCAATGGAGTCCCCTCCGGGATCAGCTCTCCTCCGCGGGCTGGCAGCATTTGCATCCAGTTGCATTACTAAGCCGAGCATTCGCGGAGGGGGTTCCCCGGGGAGGAAACTATGCCAGCGCCGCAGGCGGCGCGCGCCGGAAGTTGCGGGCGATCAAGCGCGCCTCACGAGGCGGTGGAGGGGGACGCGGACGTGGAGGGGAGGGGAGGGGAGGGTGTTTGACGTAGGGGGAAGGGGATGCCGCTCCTCCGGAAAGAGGAACGTCAGAGAGCGAAAACGCGAGTGCCGGAAGAGCCACAGAAACGCAGGAGGATGGGTGCTGTTTGCGAATGAGGGTAGGATAAGGTGGAGGAAGGAGGAGATGTGGGCATGGGAACTGTTAGAAATGGGAATGGCCTGCGACGCAGAAGGAGGGGATTAAAACCGAGGTTTCAGTGAAGAAATCCGGACGATGTAAGAAGAAGATAGGTAATGAGGGCAGGCGGCGGTGCAGACCATGCAATGTCTCAATGTTCAGGATGTTGCACATTACATGACCGCTACCCACTGCTGATTCAACCGCTCTTGTAATAACGTCTTCTCAAAAGGTACCTGATTTATTATATCAATTTCCTCGTTTTCCATTTCGTACATTGTCTTAAATTTACTGAGATATTCCACTGTTCATGGAAACTTTAAATTTATTTACTTTAAATTCATGTACTACTCACGGATCTTATATCTTTCCGATCGCACTTCGCGACTTCCCGCGGCGTTCTGGTTCCTTATTAAGGGACTTCTACCAAATGTGCCCCGTTGCTAGGCAGGGAACAGATGACTAGGTTACAGTAGGTGACAATTCGTGGGAGGACATGGTTGAAGAATTTGTACAGTACTGTCAAAAGAGGAAAGGAGGAGTAACCACAACTGTGACAATGATATGAAGCGTTGTTAGTTGCGGTGCTGGTGGTGACTTGCTGACGCGGCAAGGTGTACAACTGACGCGCGAGGAACCAACTGGTGCATTAGTGATGGCGTTGGTGGTGACTATGGTGAGATACTTGTGGTTACGTTACGAATGTGTGAGCTTCCGAATGTTACAGAAGAGTAGTGGGAAACCAATGTATGGAAGACTAAAGAAACAAGTTGATTTGTTACCTTGGTTGAAAAACCGATAGGAAAATTATGTCTGACTAGCCATAACAATAGTGCCTATAATGTTGAAAAAATGGGTCGAGGCCTTTGTGGAACGTGCGATTGGTGGCATCAAAGACATAGAACAATGTAGATAATACTTGAAAGCAACAACGAAAACATGCAAGATATGTGAAAGTTGGAATGTTCCAAACGGGTGAAAATAAGATTGAGTTCTGTAGGTATTGGAAATAACTTAGATTACAAGAATAATATGTAATGTGCAGGTACGTCGCAAGTAAAAAGATGGGAGGCAAAGTGACGACTAAGTAAATTGCGTATAACGGGCCGCCCGCTAAGACGACAGAAGCGTGTGGTGAAAGTTGGAAGACGTGGGTGGCGGGGTAGGTTTCGGAGAGCGCTGTGAACTACTAGTCGGTGGGGGAGGGATGGAGTTGACAAAGGTGGGAGGTTTAGTGCAGATGACTGCAGTAGCGAGGTGTGGCGAAGTTGGTGATGGTGATATTGATAGTGATGATAGTGGTAATGGAGATGATGACAATGGTAATGGTGGTGGTAATGATAATAAAGGCACTGGTGGTGATCATTGTAATGGTGGTGGTGACGATTCTTGTAATCGTGGTGATGGTGGTGATTCTTGTAATAGTGGTGGAGATGATTCTTTTAATGGTAATGGCAATGGTAACGATAGTAATGGCGGAAGGAGTAGGGATGGTTGGAAGGGAGAGGTGTTGTGAGGATGGTGATAATGATGATTTTGATGGTGACGGTGAAGATGGCGATATTTATAGCGATAGAAACACTAACGGAAATGGTGATGATGGTGATGGTAATATAACTGGTTTTAAACATTTTGACGGTTCTAACAATGACTGCAGTGGTGGTGGTGGTGGCGGCGGTGATAATGATCATTGTATTGTGATGATTGATCATGGTATAGTGGTGATAATCCTTGCAATTGTGGTGGTGATGGTGACGACAGCTTTGACGGAGACGGCATAGGAGGGCGTAACGAAGACGGTACACACAGATGAGGCGATGTCTGGTTATAGCAATGACAAAAGCGGTGGTGATGCTGATCATGGTGTAGTAGTGACCATCCTTGCAATTGTGGTGGTGATGGTTACGAGAGCTTAGACGGAGACGCCGCAGGAGGGTGCAACGAAGACGGCGCGTGCAGCTAGACGCGGCGTCGGCGGCGGATGTGGCGCGGAAGGCGGGGAGTCGGCAGCGCGGGGGCGGTGCCCGGAGCTTCCGGGCGCGGGCGCGAGAGGCAAGTTGGTATTTGATTAGCCGCAGCCGCTGCTGCTGCTGCTGCTGCCGGCAACTCTGTGGGAGCTGCGCTGCCGTTTGATACCGCAACCCGCCGCACGCCGCTTCGGAGGGCGCCACCGCCGCGCTCAGCAAACGCCCTTGGAGCGCGCTTCTTCTGTCCTGGCGCTGTTTGCTGTTTCAACGTTCATTTCCTGTGGGAACAAACGCAGCACGAAGCCCTTTATGTACTCATTGATTCCGAGGTTAAATAATTGGTTTCTTATGGGGAGGAGCGTTAATTATTTAGCGGAAGCGGTCTGTCGGTAATGAACTGCTACCTGAATAATTCAACAGTTTGACTACGGTTTAATTAAACAAAGGAAATGCAAAGGGGAATCTGGTTTGTTTAGACGTCATGATATGGCAAAATAATTTCTCTACTATTTAATATGATTGATTTCGAGAAGATTTAAGAAAAATCGATTTTTTCGCCATGCCACTCCTAAAAAATGTAAACCAATCTTTTATGTGTAGTCAAGAAACTGGAAATGAAAAACATGGGGTATTAACTTAATAAAACATTCATAGGGTTCATTTGTTGCAACTCCTTCTCAGCATTTAAATTCACATGTAAAGTTAATTCCGTAATCTACTGTATGTATTCACAAACAACTTAAAGAAGGAAAAAAACAGATAAATTTTGTCGGAAACAGAGCTTTGGCCTTTTCGGTTCCACCACGTTGGGCGGAGGCATTGGCGGATCCAGGGGGAGGGGGGCATGGGGGCATGCTCCCCCCAAAAAGGCTTAGAGTTTTCGTTTATCTAACTTTATTTGGCAAAATTGATTTAAATATTTATTTATGTGCTTGTATTATGTAATTATTTAAACAATAATATTGCGTAGTATCACATTTACAGTACATGAATAATATACAATATACGTTTATTTGACAAAAATCTATAATGCCCCCCCCCCGAAATGAACGGCTGGATCCCGCCCGGGGTGGAGGACAGCATTAACCCCTGAAGTCGCCTTGCAGCGGTTTCACCTCTTTGAATGAGAACTCCCTGTAGCACAGCAGCACGGTAAATCCTGCTCTAAGGAAGACTGCGTCATTCCCTCATGTCGAGAAGATCTCACGTGTTGTCAGCGCAGCTGATGGCACTGACCGGAAGGTCCTAGGGTTCGAGTCCCGACAATGGCAGAATTCACATGACTAGATAATTTTGTTGAATTTAGCCACTGTCTAGAGGATAATTCTAACGACCGGGTGCTCTGATCGGTTCTTATCCGTGGTTTCTTCGATCATTACCAAGGGAGTACCCGAGGAGTATTCTAGGACATATGCCACGGATCACGCGCGATCATTCCTTCCCCTTCCTTGTCCTATCCTCACATTGTCACAAGTTATATGCATTACCACATGTGCCGCGAGACCAGTCCGACTTAGAGCTTATCCAGGGGCGCTTCCCCGCCGCGCCGGTGGGTAATATCTTGATAAGGGTAAAAATTCCGTAAGCAGATGTGCAGATCTTCGCGAATCTCCAGCGGGCTAAAACCATCGCCACCTCCCGCGGTAAAAAACATGCACTGAACTTACGGGACTAATGGCCTTAGTAACTGACTCGTCCGGAATCATCAATCTACCAATCAATCATAAACAGATTGCAATGAATCATTGGCAGCATTGCTGCTGCGTCTGCCGTGTCGCTAATTGGAATGTAATAGAGATCAAATCTTGGCGGTCGCGTATTTTCAACCGTCGCTACATAGTTTGGCCGATTTCAACCATTTTCTCGAGAATTCTATTGATTGGATGCTCCTATCAGTAGTTTTCCGTTGCTCCTCCGATCAGTACCTGGTAGATGCAGGAGCAATGCTTATACAAACCGACCACTGACCGTGCATGACTATTTTTCATCCTGCTTACTTGCACTCGTTTCGTTTTTTTTTTCTTCAGAGAATAGGTCATAAATATAACACCTTTATTAGAGAGATGGAGTTGGCACATTCAATACATATTCCATACCAGTTGTAAAGATTATTCTTCAGTTTTAATTAAGGCCAATAATTTTTCGAAATGTGTGAAATATGAACCCGAGAATAAATTTCGATGTTTGAGCGTTTTACAGATTTGTTATGAATAACAAAACACTACAGAAATAGAATCATTCTTTATTTAGACAATAGAGACCATGTATCCTCTCAGTCGAGGACGCCAACTCCCCAATTATTATAATTCTACAAAGGACTGATCATTTAATTGGCTGGCCAATTTAAAGTAACCGTAAATCACACGAAAGCAACGCGAATACTTAGTCTACTTTATTCCGAGGTGCATTGAATCGTAAAAATTTGTTAGAAGAAAGTGAAATCACGGCGCTTTTAATATTGTTTAATCCTGTTCCTTTCTAATAAGCATTCAGATTAGTAATTTTAACCGTAAATTATACACGAACGGTCGCACATTTCTTTTTGCATTACGAAGGCAGAGAATTAGCTCCGAATCCTTTGACTAAGACGTATTATTAATCTGCAAAGAAATAATCACAGCTTTGTTTTCTTTCACTGCTGCTGCGTGAGCAACATCACAGGATTGAATTAATTGAATGCTGCCTCGCAGATTAAACTGCGTGGCACGGGAACAAAATAAAGAATATGGTAATTAAGGACCTTACTGCGGCTTCGTTGAAGTTCCATCAGCGAAGTCAACAAAGTGAAGGTTGAGAAGGAAAACCCAGGCTGAGAGAAATTAAGAGAGAATGCGTAAGTCCCAAAGGGATACGTTGCTGTTGTAATGAAACCGAGTAGTCTTCACATGTGGTCTCAGTACTTTGTTTCCTTGCGAAACCCCACTATGCATACGACGAGTCGTCACAGCGGCACGAAATTGGAATATTGTATATAGTGTAATGACGGATTATATGTAAAATATATGCTGTCACTTTCGGCTTGTCTAGTGTTTTAAACTTAATTGTGCATGAAGTTTGCTCTCCTGGAGAAAATAAATTTGTTTCCGCTGACTCATTCAATTTGTCTGGACATCCGGGAAGTTAATAAAATTAAAGAATTAAAAGTTTAATAATAAAACGTCACAACCAATAAAGTCATAACCAATAATTGTTTAGCGGCAGGTAAATGAAATATATTGTAAAACACGCCAGTTCGTATTTTGTGTGAGAAGTGAAAGGTAAACAGTATTTCTTTTTTAAATGTAGTGGGTGAGTAATTTGTGTTTCCTGTGACATAAAATGTTACACATTTACTCGAACAGTTTCCCACTTCGTTTTGTTTTCAATGAAAACAACACTTTATTGATGCAAATAAAAATGTTTGAATTCAAGTATTAGTGAATAACATCAATAGTACCATGTAAATAAGGTTCAAATACATACTATAGAAGCAATAATTATAATTCCTGATCAACTCAGTGGAATCTAGATATTGTTTTGCACTCATTTTTAACTTTTGTTTTCTTGCTATGAACTTCTAGTAACACCTCTATTCCAGGGATTCGTAAATTGTAATACTTGGTTCTTAAGTTGTAAATTAGTTTTGTAAGGTATTATTAGTAGCCTGTCAGACACGTACAATTCTTTTTGATGTCAAGTTATTTTGTATGATGTGTTTGTAATTGAAGGCGAGGTATTTTTTCATATCACTTAAAATTTCTTTTAGATTTTTCTTCTGCGTTTGGAACACAACTGAAGAATGATAGATTTTGATTCAAACAGTAATAACATGAAACTAAAGTATTGGAAGAGCACGCAGCTGCTCGGAATAAAGCCATGGTTCTATATGTAACACCAGGAATTTCTGCCATGCTCCCATAAATGCATGAGAAATTTGAACCGCATTCTCGATGAGAAGGCATCGGTACGAGTCGTTCATACACGTTGATGAACAATACCAGTATACACTCATTCAGAAAGCTTGCGTAATTGAATTAGTTCAATCAGTGAAAGTAACACTGGTCGTGCAAGCATATTCGTAATAACTTGAATGTGTAATGACAAAGGAATCACTGACGTAATACAAACAGAGTGACAGACATTTGAGATGAAATATTAACAACTCAATTATTTGATTCACTAGTGACCAATCCTTTCAGCGTTCGTCTCTTGATTTATTGATGGCTGATTATGCGGTGTAGATAAACTTCGTCATACGAATCTTTTAAAGATGTTCGTAGTTTTCAGATCAATAGAAAGTTACTCCGTTGCGTGCGTGAGAAATAAGAAAAGTGAAAATGTGATTTAACTTATGATTACGACATTATTATCACACATTAAAATCTATTGTGAAATAAACAATACTATTGGTACAGCACACCAAGTACTGCATGTTGTCAACAATTAATTAAATAAAAACTAAACATTATTAATGATATAATTGATATTGCTATTTTAGATTTGAATTAACATATTATTAATCATTATTAATGTTGATACTAAAATGTGAATAGAGGGAGACTATCCTTTAAACAAATACTACTTGAAATATTACTTTATCAAATAATTGATTGAAATGGTCTCAAAGTAATATTACGTGAATTTTAGAATTTGTTATTCAGTATTTATTAACATTCAGGAACAAAAAATACACAGTACACAATATATTACATACTGAGAGATACGTGTGTAAACAATGTATGTCAATTCTGTTAGAAATCGCACCTTAACCTTTATTGTCCTCATTAATAAAACGTCGTGCTTTGACGAATCTGGAATTTAGTCAAAATGATAATTTATTAAGCTTAGTTATAACATTTTTATCGGCATTATAATGCTTCGTGTTATAATTCTATAAGTGACGACAACAACATAAACCTTTTACTCTCATTAATTTATTGACTTATGTTTTGACATTCTTTCGACTTGTCTGATAAATTTGTTTGAGATTTATATTTGTTTTTGCGATGAACTTCATATGTTAATCAATCTTAGTGGTTTATATCCTCAATGGTTTTCAATGTATCAAGTCGATAAGATCTCATCGTACATCTGTTGATCTAACGAGACCTGCGCCCTCATCAACATAATGTAACCCCCCCAAAGGAAGGTCGTCCAGGGACGTTCAAATGCCCATCAAACAAGTGGCAACGGCCGACCGCGTCTGCGGACATGTGCGTAACGCAGCCCGACCATTACACGGCCGCCCCTCCCAGCGGGCGCGGGCGCCGGGGCCGAGAGTTGACGAATCACTGCGGCGCGCGGCGCAACAACGCAGCACAACGGCACGCGGCCTTCCCACCGCCCCGCGACCCCAGCCACCCTCGCCCACCTCGGCACACGCCCATCCTCATCCCCGTCCCCGACTGTGTTCCCACGCACCTCGTTGTCCCCCTCCTCATTGACCTCCTCGTTCGCCCGCTCGTCCGCCCGCTCGTCCTCCCACGCGTTCGCCCACACGTCCGCCCACACGCCCGCCCACGCACCCACCCACTCGTCTGCCCACGCGTCCGTCTCACCCCCCCTTTTCCTCAGTCCTATCTCAGTCTTTATCTCTCTCTCATCTCCCCCATCCACCATCTCATCCTTTCAGTTCCTTCCTCACTACTTCGCACAGCTCCTCCACCCTACCCTCTCTGTCACCCATCCCCATTCCTTCCCCACCGCTAGTCCTCTTCCTTGTCTCCTCACTCCACCTCTTGGTCCTCGTCCTCCTGGCGTCTTCTTACCGTTCCGTATCTCCTTCCACGTAATTGGCGCTGCCATGCCAACCCTCGGTTTTACCAGCTCCCGCAAACACTCCCACCCACACGGCTGCCCCGGACTCCGCCTTCCACGCCCCTGTCCCGCCCGCCCTTCCACCTCCACCGCCTCATATGACGGCACGTGGACACGCGCCGGCCCCCCTCGTCCCCCCCAGGTGAGAGGTCGCGCGGCTCCGCAGCGCCGCGGAGCGGTGCGCGGGGAACCCGACAACTTCACGCGCGAGCGGACCGCGCGCGGCGCGGCGACGGGGAGCTCTCCATTAATTACCCGACGCGGCCCCTCCCCGCCATCACCCCACGCTCCGCCCGCATCTACGTTCCCCCTCGCCCCACATCTGCCCCGCCTTCCACCTCCGCCCTCCTCACGCCCCTCACGCAGCCCCCCCCCCACCCCCACGCTGTCCCACCGACTGAGGTGGTTCATTGTCAGTGTTTTGCGGAGAGTCTGACCTCGACACTTAAGGGTTCGAGTCCTCACGGTGGTTGATTTTCCCCGCCGGCTAGGCTAGGCCGAATTCAACCGTTGTTTGGAGAAGAATTCTAGCAGCTCTGAACAATAATTTTCTGTGATCTCCAATCAACACCAGGCGAATACCGTGATAGTACCTTAAGAATGGTTCTGCGCGATCTTTCCTTCCACATTGTTACATCTACCTCTCCCCTTTCACATACACTTCCAATGCCTGCTCTACACTGCCGCACATGTCGGTAGATCAGTTGGGAAAGTAGAACTTGGCGGTGCACTGCTGGTGGAGAGTCCTACAGGGGGAATACACTGGAAGCTAACTTGTAGGATGGCGCCGGATCTGACTACCCAAAGGGGTAGGTGCATCGCCACTCCCCCTGAAAAATATTCTCTACACTAATAGGACTAATGACCGTAGCAGTTGCCGTGCCTGGATTCACCAATTAGTCAATCAGCCAGAGATGTGCAGCAGAATGGCTGTCGTGAAAATGTGTGTGTGTGTGTGAACGCCCTGAAGTTACGAGTTCTAGAAGTCGCTCTAATACTCAGCCTAGCGCTTTACTTTTTACACGAACTAACTTCAGAAATATAATATTTAGTATGAGTAGAATTAATTTTTTTTATAGAAATGGACCCTGCTGAAAAAATTACAGGATGTTAACCCCATAGGCGTCGCTGTAATATTCGATAAGGTAACTGATGATATATGCACAATCGGTTGGTTCCGCTACTGACTTCAAATATATTTTCCGAGCCTAGATCATATATTAATACATGCGTAAGTTTTACCTCACATTTGCGGGGAGGATGAATTATTTTTGAAGCTCTGTAACGTATTGCAAAACCGGCTTCTGGAATACTTATCGTAACATTCGTAGGTTTCACATCTTGAAAAAGCTGTTTCTGCTAGAAAGATATGTTTGGGCAGGAGTGTAATGTTATCTGTAGTCATGTTACAAAACTAAGGGAAGTGTTAGGGGACTATGAATTTCTTCTGAGATGAAACTCACCTATAAGATCGCTGTGCATTGTTATGCAGGCGACGCGGACTGCTCGTAAACTTTGAGTAGAACTCGAACTCTCGCAAACTTGTGTTCGAGGACCTTCGCACTGAATGACCCTGGTGATCTGGTCAGGAGGGACGAATTCATGAGAAAAGATTTCTCGTGAATCGAAATTCGGTGACATTTCGCATTGTTGCATTGACTTGTAACCCGTTAACTGGCACAAGAATAGTCCGCCAGGTAGTCATGACCATTGTTGACACACGAACACCATAGAAACACTGCTTCGCCTTTAACCATTCATATACATACTTTTTGTATCGTTTCGTAAGTTTGTCTCCTTTTTTAATGGTTTTAAGCCCGATTCTAAAGTGAATTACGGCATGTTCCACATGACAAGGAATTAAAACAATAATGGATATCACAGGTACACAATACGTTTTTTCGTAGCACAAATATACGAAACAGAATATGCGAATGAAGTACTTTAGTTGTGTGGTTATCCGAGAAATTTTGCTACTTTCTCGTAAAATAATCCGTCACAAAACTTACTGAATCGGTCTTAAAAACTATAACATAGTCTTTAACGTGTGCACGACTGTGCACGACATTTTTTCTCTGAATATATATTTTGTCAGTTTCCTAATGAAATACGTGTTCTTGTTTCGTAACATAATAGTGTTTCTGATTGTAATAAAAGTACAAGCAATAAAACAAAGTAAAATCTCAGTTTTCGAAAAAGAAACACATCCAGCACCTACAGGCCGATTAATGAATAATAAAATAAAGTGTAAAATGAGTCTGTTGTAGATAAAATATTTGATGATGTACCTTAGATGTAACGCGTATTTTAACGTCACTCCAGCAACTCGTCTCATATTGTATAAGCGATACTTGTTTTATTACTCTGTTCTTGTCAAAATAACAACTTACTAACGTCAACGTGTTTCAAAATTTACTAACTAAAAAAACAGTTTTATATACACATTCTTCTTTCCATCTTTATCTGAATACTATAATTTCGTTGACTGTTCTCTTTCATTTGCTTTCTTAGCCTGGTAGAGTTTCTTCTTCGAGCAAATAAAATTTGCTAATTTTACCCGAGATGCAAATGTAGAAATACGAGATTAACATTTTTATGGAATATTTCCAAAATAAAAAAATGTGAAGAGGAAGAATGGAGAAGAGTTAACAGTAACCAAGAAAGATGTGGCGTTAATTAGATTAAATCCGATTTATTTGTAAAGCATCTATGTTCATACTAAAAATTTCAAGCTTATATTCATTGCTCATTGAAAAGATATATGAATATGACCATTTCAAAGCATATGCTGTTAATTTACGAATCGTTTTTGTCACAAATCATTATTTTCAATTATTCGTACTGCTTGAAAATAAAACATTCCATTAAAACCACTCATAATTTTCACTACTGAAATGTCATCATCATACTACTCACATTCCATTTTCTCTGACATTGAAACAGCCAATGATGTTTCTGTTTGTTTTGCTTTGCTTTGAAGTGAACTCATACAAATCAATAAAATATCCAAAAGTGATGTACTCGTAATCAATGAAAATGGGAACCTACTAGGATATAAACGTACCTCTTACCACCAATCTGAATCAAATTCAGTAAGTAAATTATTATTAATCTGTTTTTAGAGTGTTATCTGAAAAGTAATGAATAGAAGTGGTCTTAAAAGAATATTCATAATTTGTTAAATATGTTTATTTCAAAACTTCGTTAAGTATTAAGAAAACATGTTGATCAATTACATGCTATGAGACATCATACTTTTCACAATATTCAATGCATAAAGTAGTCGCAATATCGCCATATCTCATTTAGATTCCTGTTTCTTCTTTTTCATTGAAATTTCTTCGATTGTGGTAACCTTCAGTATGAGAAATATTTTCTCTATGGTGTAAGAACGTCATATTTGTAGGCGTACAAGCGACAGGCATGCAAGTACCGTAATTACGATATTAACATGTCTCTGGTCCTGCCTCTCGCTCTGAGGGTTTCCAATTCGTTGAAACCGGCGCCTGTCAGCGTCAAGAGGTCTGCGTTGATGGTGGAAAATTTTTTCGAAACATTTCTTTTTCAAGAGACGAGAGGAAATTCTTTCAGGAAATTACTTCGGTGTCGTATAGAATCTCATTTCTTTCTCATCATTCTAGAACACCCTTCCTGTTATGTACTGGATGATCAAGTTGTATTGAAATACATATTAAAAAACTTCAAGGGGAGGCGTGTTTGAGTATTCGTGATAAAATGTCGCAGGTATTACTTCGGTCATTATGTTTTAACTCTGACTTGTACTGCGATATTTTTGTTTTTATGATAAATTCGAAATGATATGAGAGTGCATTGGATTACAGCGACCGGATATAGTGTTTACTTTTTAATAGTTTTAAAATTGAGTTATACTCATTCTGAAACTATTTTTCATTTGACCTGTTTATTTTGCCTAGTGTTCAAAGTACAATACTTCAGGCGAAGTGGGTTAATTTCCTCCTTGTTTCTTCGTGAATCTGTGTCTATCCTCATTATTTTGTCCATCTTCCTTTGGAATGTTTTGAAGGAAGGGCATTTCTTCAACTCATTCGCCATTGCACTCTCTACTAATGATGTTTTTACATTATTTAATAACAAAAGGCAACATCCGAATTTGAGCCATTGACAAAAATGTCTTCGATACCAAACAAGCAAAATTACTTTCCCACTCTTTCTCTCATCATCATTTTTCCCTTACCCTTTTTGTATACTTCCGGCGGATCTACATCTATCTTTACTCCAAAATCAAGCCATTCTGTCGTCTTAAAATATTTCCACTGCCTCATTTTGGCCGCTATTTGCAAGAGAAAGTGAATTTTTTAGAGTTCATACTAGCTCGCGAATGAAATAGTAACTTTCATCTTCTCGCGTCGATAATTTACCACTATTCTTCACTTATTTCATCCCTAAGTTTGTCTCCTATCTGTATTCATGTTTCCACCTTCATGTTCCTTTGTTCATCACTCACAGGGGCTTCCCTGAGAGGCCACTGGGTTAGAGCGTTTCGTCAACACAGGCTCTTCTTCATTCTCCACCTCGCCAGATTCCCAAAACCTAACATCACTCTCACCTTTTCCCCCTCCCCCTTTCCCCCTCTCCGCACCCCTTGGAAACCCCCACGCCAACTACCTAGCCGCCCCCATCGCCGCCTCCCACGCGAACCCCCCTCGCCACCGTCCCCCTTGCCGGTCACCTCGCCGCCCCACCCGCCGTCCCCCCCGCTGTTCCTCACGTTATTCCCACGCCACCCCACTTGCTGCCCCCATCGCCGTCACTGTCCATCTACCTAGCCATCTCCCTCACCGCCGCGAACTTCCACCATCGCTGCCCGCCGTTTCACTTCCCTTGTCACCTCTCTCGTCGCCCTTCTCACCGCCACTCACCGTCCCTTGGCACTCCCCTGCCCCTCTCGCCACCCGTCCTCCTCGCCCTCCCTCGGCCACCCCCGTTGCCATCCATTCGCCCCCATTTCCACATCCTTTGCCCCTTGTCCCCCGTCACCGTCCACCATTGCAACCCACTCTCTCCACTCCCCACACCCCCCCTTGTTCCCCCCTCACCACCTCCTACCCCATCTTGTTTTCCTCGTCTCCTGCTAGTTATCACTTAGTCCCTTCTTCCCACATGCCCTCCTTTCCTCCCCTCCTCCTTCCTCTCCTCCCCGTCGCCGTCCGCATAGCGCCGCTCCGCTGGCTCCGCCGGCGGCGGGGGGCGGAAGGGGGTGGGGCGCCGCGCGGCTCGTCTGCGTAATTAAAGCGTCTCGCGCGCGTTTTTGCGGGGCCGGCGGCCTCTCGGGCGCAGGCGCCGCTTTGCACAGCAGTCACGTCCGCCGCCGCCGCCGCCGCCGCCGCCGCCGCCCGCCGCGCCACCGCTCGCTGCGATATCTGGAACTCGCGAACGTGCGGAAGTGCGCCCGAGAATTATGATGCACTTTGCGTGCATTGAAGGCCCCGCAGAGACGTCCCGGAAGCAAGCACAGCGGAAGGAATCGGAGTATACAAAACAGACGAGTTTGCTTGCTCTCCCATTTGTGTGATTTTGTGTTTTCTCTGTGTTTATAGAAGGGAGATTTGAATCGGGGGGCGGGGGAGTGAACTGTATTCTCGGACTTGAAGAATTGTACAGTTTTTGACGTGAATGTCGGTAAAACACGAGATTTACGTAAGCTTACTATCAGTTCAGGTTACTAGGATTATTTAACGTTCTGTTTAAGGAAAAAGTATTTTGATGAATTTATTTGTGAATAATTCTAAATTTTATGTTCCATTTTTGTTATAATTAAAGAATATTGTTTTATGTGTGTTGTTATTTTTACCGTATGTCTCTTTTATTTTGTCATTGATTAATTTTTCCCGTTGGAAATATTATCTTCTGTGATTTTCAAAACCTCAATATTGAACTATTACAATATCTGACAATTCTTGCCGCTACATCGTTTGTTATTTTTTCCTTTTAATGAACAGTACGATATTAATACTTTTATAACCTGTGAAAGAACTGAATCTGTTATTTTAATACTCGGACGAAAGTAAATGGATAAAGCTTCAGTGGAATAGATTGCTAAATACAGATTCAACGTTTCAATTGATATTGCTTTGTACGGGAAATCGAAAACCCTTCTATTTGACTTCGCTGCTCAATTTCCAGCTCGAGGGAAATGATTGGGAATTCCGATCAACCAAACTCCCGGGATCGTACTGCATCCGGGAGCGGCCCATGCCCTTTAACTTATATAATATTGAACAGCGCTCGCCACGGACCCCTTGTGGGGCATCGTGATAATGAAAACCTAAGTTTCATTAAACCATAAAGTAGGTCCCCGCTCAAACACCCCCCCGTCCCTCGCTTCGCCCGGCGCGGCAGTGGCCCAAGCGGCAGAGCGGGCGGGCGAGCGGGCAGGCGGGCCGGCACACGAGTGGACGGCCAGACGGGCGGACGGATGGATGGTCAGATGGGCGGACGGATGGACGGTCAGACGGGCTGTTGGAAGGGCTGTTGGACGGGCGGTTGGACGGGCGGTTGGACGGGCGGTTGGACGGGCGGTTGGACGGGCGGGCGGGCGGACGGTTGGACGGGCGGTTGGACGGGCGGTTGGACGGGCGGTTGCCGGGCGGGCGGGCGGGCGGGCGGACAGGGGGGATCGCTGGGTGGACGGGCGGGTCAAGGGGCTTGTGGAAGGGCGAGTGGAAGGGCGGGTGGAAGGGCGGGTGGAAGGGCGGGTGGAAGGGCGGGTGGAAGGGCGGGTGGAAGGGCGGGTGGAAGGGCGGGTGGAAGGGCGGGTGGAAGGGCGGGTGGAAGGGCGGGTGGAAGGGCGGGTGGAAGGACGGGAGGACGGGTGGGTGGAAGGGCGGGTGGAAGGGCGGGTGGAAGGGCGGGTGGAAGGGCGGGTGGAAGGACGGGTGGAAGGGCTGGGGACGAGCGTGCGGTAGTCGGGTGGGATTGCGGGCGGATGGGAGGGTGGGCGGCAGGCAGATGGTTCGTAGTAGCCGGCCACCGGGCCCAGAGCGCCCCTGGCCCAATTCAGATTTCGCCCTCCTAATGGCCGAAAGAAGCGCGCGCTCATTTCTCGGCCCCGCACGATGATTACGTCCTCGCTCTAATGCCTCTGTGTCCTATTTCAGGGCAGTTGGGGAACTTCAAACTGCCGCGCTTGCACGGGCAAAATGTGTCCGAAATAATTAAATCGTGGTGGGAGAAGTTTCAGAAAGATTAATAAATGTTCAAGCTCTTTTTAGTTGTAGAGAAGACATAGTTGTGAAATAGTCCGGTGCTAATTTGGTCACTGTTTGGAGAATTATGTTTACTTGCGCTAGGTAATTCGCTTTTTTCGTTCATTTGAAATGTAAAAGAGGCTATGAGCTTTGGTGTTACCTTCAAAAGTTTGCATGTCTTTGATAATGATTTATTCACAACTCTACAAACTCTTCCAGAAACCTAAGAAATAGAATTGTAAAATATTCTGTTAAAATTTTTAGTTATGGATATTTATCGATCTTTAAGCTTCCGTTATGCCGTTATAAAGGAAATAAAGGACGACCTTGGAATCAGTAAACTAAACCAATATATTCCAAGATTTAAAAAAAATGTCATTTATTTTATTTGTCATTTGTCGATCAATACTTTCGTAACACTACTATTTTCGATGAAAAAGGCTTTTTCAAAGGAAAAGACTTATAAACGAGAAATACCTTTTTTTGGACGCAAGTACTTATACACTACCATTTAATACAACTCATTAATTTGGGTTATTTAATTGCACAAAATGCAACGGTTTCATTTCTTGCGAACGTACATGGAATGTGTTCCACATTTGACACGAGTGCTTATATTCGGAAAAATTTCGATGCAAATATTTTAGAAAATGACATTTTTAGTGCCGAAAGATATTCTCTAAAATGCAGAAGCAGTTGTATTTGTCTAACTGTATTTGGAACTCCGCGATATGAATTAAAAATTAAATGTTATGAATTACTTGGGAATATGAAGTTCTTTAGCAACTTGCCTTACATTCGGCGATTAAAGAGCAATTCTAAATTCCAAACTCCCCTCCAACTATTTTAACGTCCACTACCAAACACACAAACTTAATTCGCTGTTTGGTCAGTACATTTCAATTAAGAACGTGCTCATTTAAATGACTAACAAAATGACTCTCAAAGCAATTCATTCAGGAACTAGCCAAAGTGAAAGTGACTTTGTTCAGAGAACAGTAATTAAATAGTATCTAAACCTATTTGTTTTCATCCCTTAAATTGAGAATCGAGCGAAGGATATGAGTACGAGATTTCGACCTACGATGCGGTTTCGCTGGTGTTCTAGTATTCAGTAGCTGATAGAGTGCCGGGGTATCGCATTTTTTATATTTTAGGTGTTAAAATAAAACGTTGTTTGAACTGGTGATGCAGGGAAAAATATGACTCAAGGGCTCTCCAAAATATTAAGTTGGAAAAACAATTCACCATCACACACATCTCACACATATTACATTTGTTACTACGACGTGCAAGATTCAAAGGAAACGGTGACTAGATCAACAAGGAGAAAGTACCTATTTCAAAACGTGCCACATGGATAAACTTTTTGTTCCGAAACTCTGAAAATGAGCATAAATTGTACTTCGGGGATACACAATGGCCCCATCGTCACTCTTTGTGGCGTTGGGGAAGAAAAGACGAACGTTATCTTTGCTTGTATTTTGCACCGCAGGGCTCCAAAGAAAAGCGGAATTGGAAGAAAAGTCTGATTCACAAAGCGGCCTCGGGAGAGTGGAAGCAAACTTTTGCAACGAGCCACGCGGCGAGGGGACTGCGCTTCGGACAAAGTCACGGAATAAATAACGAGTTGTTTCCGCAAGTGTCGCCCAGAGCGCTCTGCCGCAAAGAACGTCGCTTCTTTGGAATCTGTACAGGGGAAGGGAGGGAAATAAATCCAAAGAGAAAAGAAACATCGATTCATCGGCCACTCTGTTCTGGTAGAAACACACAGGGTGCGCTGCGACAGATTCTGCAGCGCATAAAAGGCGCGAAGCTAACTGGCGCACGTAGTTGTGAAATGGCGCTGACGATAGCACCAAAGTTACGTCTGTATTAAAATATGTATATAAAATGGAAAACTTTAAGTCGTAAGCGAAGAGAGTGGATAAAAGCTGTCTGTTGCAGGGGCATGGTGAATATTACCAGCTATTTCACATACATTCCGATACATTAAAAACATTCAGATTTGTATGAATAGACATAGGTTAGGGAATGTGTGTTACGAATATACTCGTTGAATGTGACGTCGCCGACGCTGTAAACCGTTTTAAAAGTATATTCATGTGCTGAAAATTTCTTTCGTACTTCATTTCTTTCATGCGTATCATGCATTCAAATATGTTGTTAGAGTATCTGGCATTGGACTTACCAATGAATCATAGTATCTGTTAATGTGATACTCCAGTTCAAAAATTCCCAACACTCAATGGCCTTGTATATTAACTCCAAACGGGAAATGAACTGGTCATATTGCAATTTCAAAATTATAATTGCTGTAAAAAATACTTAAAGGTATATGGAAGATGCGACAGCACAGCTATATTGTTTACGTTTTGTGTTCTAATATGAACATAATTGATCATCTGTAAGCTGGCGTTCTGCGTTATTCTCTAATGCTAATATAATATCATTTTCGGGAAATTCTGACGTAAAATCTTCTACAACTACATTTTATTCCCCTTAGTTGCTTAACTCATCCACATTTTTGTCTCCTATTTTAAGATTTTAAAACTCCACAAAATCGGTCTGATTTTTGTTTTGAAGGAGATACATATATAAGTATTAAAAGATTATTATTTTGTTTGTTTATGTGTATAAGTTGTAAGTCACATTAAATTGAAAGTCAATTTTTGTACGCTTAAGAAATGAATTGTTTAGTATTAACAGATCTTGTTTCCTTCGTATTCACTTCACGTTCTTCTAATTTAATAATCCGAGGCTAGTTTCAAATTCTACTTCGTACTTCACTACAACTAAAATACATCAGAATTTACAACACATTCTGCCAGGCGATATTCATTTACTTTTATCTCGCTTGTCAAAAATCAGTGTTGCCATCCTCATGGAAGAAATTTATGGTGTCGCGGACTGAAAATAACCACGGAATAATGGGGTTTAATCAATGCCACCTGCTTAGATCTATTTAGATTCCAGTAATATTCACAAAGATTGTAGATCCTAAATATGAAAAAAAAACGTTTTTGACAATTTATTGGAATTTTACGGCCGAATCAAAAAACAAATTATCAGTTCCTCAACAGGGGACCGAGACGCGTTCAACGACACATCATATGACTCGATTGGTGCACGGGAAGTGGTCTAGCCGTGAGGCACGGAAATCTCCACGCACGCACGTTATAGGAGTTTATTCAAATAATATATAGGGATAAGAATGTCTACTACTTGAATCCATTGTTGGGCAATTTCTTGCCACACCTTGGTAATAACATATGATGTTAGGGCAGTGCCCTCTTCCGACTTGGCAGCCTCGTAAAATCTTCGTTAATTGACAGCGCGACAAAATCAAACGGGACTATTCTAAATGGCATCGCCTCGCTTAGGACGTGTTCGTACTCATAGCCATATACGAAATTGTTCTTACAGTATCGCGTCGCGTTATGTGTGTTTCTATTCTAATGCCCATAAAATGTCTTGCTCTTTTCTTGCCTGGCAAATCTGATCAAAAACTGTACTTGATTGTCAAGAAGATTGAGTATGAAGATATGAATGAAAATATTGACTAGGACAACGAAAGTAAATTAATGAAAGTAAACAACAATAAATACTACATTATTGCTATACTGTTACTCATCCACTAGTTGAACGTTGCGACGCGGCGACGCTGTAAATTGTTTATAAAGCATTTTCATGTCTTGAAAATTTCTTTCATACTTCATTTCTCAGTAGCTTTGTTCAAATGTGTTCTTCCAGTTTCTGGCATTGGACTTATCTATGAATCGAAGTAGCTGATAATGTTTTACTCCCCTTCAAATATCCCCAACATCCAATGGCCTTGTATTTTACCTCCATACGGGATTTGAACTGATAATACTGCGATTTCAAAATTATAATTGCCGTAAAAATATTTGAAGATATTGATGATCCGAATAGTTACAATTTAGTACGGGCGTATTTCTTTTTTTGCTAATTGCACACTAATGCACAAAGATCATCTGTAAGCTGTTCCTCTGGGTTATTCTCTAAATCTAATATAACATCATTGTCAATTAAAACTTGTAGATAAAATTGAAGAACTGTTCCTGATTGTCAATATATGATTTTCACTGAAACTTATTCAATTGTGTTTATTACAATCCTTAATTATTCACCATTTACACAAAGTTTCGTAACGTGTGTTGTTATATTATCAGATTCCTTCTCCTTGTGACGACATTGATGGCGATGACCATAATAGGGACATGACGGTGACGGATACTGCGTCAAACGCAATACTTTTTCTATTATGTATTTTCTTATGTTTCTCGCCTGAAATTTTTGAAATTAATCAACCTTTTTTCAAATGAATAATAAGTACAATTACTTGAGATAATATACTACTGTATTAAATGTACATTTATCTGAACTTAGTAAAATTTGAACTCGTATAACATTCTTTATCAAATGGTATTCGAATCTACACTTCGTCTGTTTATCCCTGCTTCATATTCATAGTTTCAAGAGCAGAGGTCTGATATAAAGATTTTATAGACTTGCACATAAAATTTACGTAACATTTTCCCTCTCGTAAACTGGGAATACGAAACTTACATTGCCCACCCTTTTCCAGAAGAACGCCAAAACGAGGTTTTGCAACTTTGATACAATTTATAGCTTTTTCCAGACTTTATAACAATAAACATTTATAACATAAAACGTTTCAGATATGTGTCATGAATGTCAATAGAAATGAAGTTCCGCTATTACTTTCGAAACTGACATTCTTCATGGGCAGTGGACACATTTCCGTTTGTTGCTGAAACTGAGTTTCTTATATTTTTAAAATTATCTATAGCTGCAGGTATTTTCACTTCTACGTGTTCCGGTAAATCCAGAGGAACAGAGAAATAGAAATGTTTGAAATATTAATTAGAAGATTAATTAACTTAAATCGATACTAGCTCTTTGTGTAATTGTTTAATTTCAACGTGTTAATTTCAATGTGTGTGTAATTGTAAACATTTCAATTTTCGTTCAGTTTATTATCAATTTTATCTAGAAAGTTTGTTACATTTACATCAACACATTTTTCGGCGTCTTTCTTTACAGAACTCGCCCGTGCAGGCATCCTTCCTTCTTGAGGGTTTTTGATACGCGTCATTTCTTCGTATTGACTGTCAATACGTTACTGTCGTAATTGTTTCAACGTCACACACAATCAGCCGTCTTTCATTTTAACCAGTTTTACCTCTGACTCTTTCACCCATTGACATCAATACTATTATTTGAGCCCCTTTTGCAGTCACAAGACGCCATCTTGATCACTTTTGATCTTTTCGCCACCACTTTGACGAAAGGGGCACCGTTGATCCTCGTGAAATATCCCTGCCGCTACCACCGTTACATTTTCGTGCATCTCTTTCCTCGTCGCCACTCAACATTACACACTGCTGGATCTGCAAGCATAACTGGGGCTATAAGCGTTGATGGAGCCAGAGATAGCTCATGTCTAACGAGATCCCTTTGCGTGTGAAGACCCTAGATTATTTCAGGTTAAATGCAAGATCACTTCTTAGCTTCCGCCATACCGGTGCTGTGGATGTAGCATTAGGGAACCTTCTGAGGGCACGGGCTGTTTATTTATTTGTGTTTAGGGGCCTTTCATCTCTGTCTTATCACCTTAGTATACTAAGGTCATTAAGGGCCATGTGAAACGGTCTAATGCAGACACACAAACCACGTCCGCACCAGCTACTACGCCTGGCAAACCCGGCGCTTGTACGGGCATGAGCAAATTCTCGACCCCGGTCTCATTTCCCCTTAAAATCCAGAAAAGGGCGCATACGCACAAGGTAAATTAATACAGCTAAATTTGGGGCAATAACTATGAACTGACGTCTGGAAAAGACTACCATGGGCCAGGTATCTAGTGACGAACCGCCCCTCCGTTGCATTTGTGCAACCCTTTGTTTTAAATCTCGCGCCAATTTTTCTGGACGCAGTGCCCGCGAGCTCTAGTAAGATTGTTACTTTGCCTGAGACCTTCACATACCTGGCCTTAAAAGTAGATGAAGCGATAATGTTTATGAAGAAATGATGAAATGAGAGGTAAGGTGAACGGGAGAACTACCACACAACCTCCCGAAAGCTCACGTTGTCCTCTATAAATTAAAAAAAATGGAAATCGAGTCCATTAGTGAATATATGCATGCAAAGAAACGTCCATTTTATTCAGTGCTGAGTGAAGGGAGGGATAATTGAAAAGTACACTGAAGACCTTGTAGTACTTGTAGCCTTACAATGCCTCGATTTTGTCCCCCCCCCCCTCCCACTAGCAGTTGAGACCTCTACCATTGGCGTAGCAACCGAGCCAACTCACCGAGGCGTTCCCACATTGCTTGGGCGAGCCTCTTTCCCAGCCATTCAGCCCTGGGAGATGTGAGGCGAAAAATTGAAACAGGATTCCCCGGCACACGAAGGCGACCTTGCGGCGAACGCTCCTTTCATTGCGGCTGCAAAATCCTCCTCGGCGAGGCTGTCTCGACCGCGCGCAGACCTGCATAAGGACGTGCCGAAATTTCTAGAATTCTTTTTACGCGCGACGTAGACCCTCCATCCCGTGCAAGCGTACAATCCGGCGAATCTTATTTTCTGGAAGTAGCGCTTGCTTCTCGCGTTAAATCGTTTGATGGTTTCCAGTGAAAGAGAGGATAAGAGGACGCTTTCTTCAGTCGTTATGTGAATGTGTTGGAAGTTGTCATTTAATTAGCTGTCCTTCGAATTCATTTGAGCACTGCTTTTCATCGTTATCCTATTGAAAGACGTAGCTCTCAGTTGCACTCAGGGTAAGGGAGACTTTTCTTTGGTGATAACGGGTATCGATAATGATGAAGACAGGAAGTGAGAAACACAAACTCAAGTCAGAAACTTTAAAACAAATTGACTTCAAGTCGGAAGAAATATTTGACGCTGCACGTACAGAGGAAAATCATTCATATTCTTAGAATCGTCTTAACAAATGATGAAACATAAATGTGCGAGTAATTTTGAACTAATTCAGCAAAAAAGTGTTTCTTGCTTTTTGATGTATGGGAATTAATGTTTTTTTAAATGTATGTCCCTATTCATAACTTAGAAATATAGAATACACTAAGAAAGTAAGTCTGTATGTTTCCATATAATAGTGTAGATCTCTAAATGTAGGATAATAGGCTAAAATAATATTTCATGTCATAAATTCATACAGTTATAGTAATAATAATAGTAATTACAATAAAATATGAAATGGGGTGTAACAATATTTAGAATCATTTATCTTCATGTGTATTACCAACGCATTCTGCCTACCGTTCATACTATTTCAATAATTCAGTGATACTATCAAGTATAACTCATTCGATTCCAGATGTAATTATCTATAGGTTTGAAATAATGTATTCCTGCATTTATTGCAGTTGACACTTTTGTATTTAACCGTTACATTATTCCACAACACTGACCTCATGGTAGTTCAGCAAGTTGTTCATCTGGTTTGCATCACTAGTTAATCTGTGCTGTGTTTGCACATCACCCTTGTGTTTTGATGCCATTTGCAAGTCGAGAGAACAAGCAGCCGTTTGCATTTCGAGCCACCAGTGCGGCTTTTCCGTTTGCTTCCTGTGTGCTAACAGAGCAAGCTGCATATGTTGATTTTGAAACAATTGTACGTGCGCTGGCTTACTTTGTACCAAAACATCGATTGAAATTGTGAAAGATACTTATCTGAAATGTAAATGTGAGTGTTTTGTTATTAAATAAATAACAAGTCACGGATGTATACCGATGTATAGCATTTTTAACGAAACTAATCATTCAATAATAAGTTCAAATTCCCACGTTCAGAAATCTAAACATCTGACAAATGGATTGTAATTTAATTAACCTATTTTGAATGCACACTTATTGAGTTTATTATGAAATAAACCAAATTTCAGCTTCGTGAAATGCATGCTTTGAATGAACTGTCAGAGATTCATTGAAATGAATAATTAAAATGCCATTATGGAATTACAAATAAATTAATCTTCTTAATGCGGATTTTGAGATAACTAATGAAAGAACAGAAGCTATACTTGATCTACGAAAAAGTGTATTGTAACATTTGACACATGGAGCTATGTATTCTTAGCTCCATGCGTTGGACACGTATGCTTTATGTTGATAATCATGAATATCAGTGGGTTGGTGTATACAGAACATAATGATGACGCTAGCTCTACGGAAATAGACAATGGGATTTTCCTGTAATGTATTGAAAGAGATAGTTTCTGGTAAGCGTAAACACATTTTTCCCTTTTACTCTTTTTTATTTGTAATTATTGTCGATTAGTATTTTATGAAGACTATAACTCATCAAATGAAGTTTCTACAGCGTTTTGCAAGATATTTTCTCCTTGAAATACTGACTTGGAATATAATCCTTGTAGTTATTTTGTAAATTATTGTGGATTTAGTCAGTTACCAGACAGTTATTGTTCCTATTAATGTAAGAAATCCCGTTCTTCTCGTTCTACTAATTTGACCACTAAAAAGTTGAATTTTTTGAAATTTTCACCTTTCTGGTCTGTTTTCGAACCCTTTTATATTTAACATATTTATAACCTTTTAATATTTAACCTAAAATTTCCATATAAATCTTTAACATTTTCTCAATTTAAAAGATTATTTTAACAGTCTGTGAAAAAGAGCCAGACTGTGCGCATTAAGGTGAATGATTGAGCATAAACTGATCTCATTGGACTTTATCCGGCTCATGTTGGTATTAGCCGTAGTAAATTGGTTAAAGACATATTTTAGAATTGAAAATGCGTTAAATATATGGCATTACACGTACTCAATGTTTTTATGCCAATTGCGAAGGCCAATTGCCGAAGCGTTAACTTCTCAACTCTATAGCGGTGTCAACTGATTTGATGAACTACTTACTACGAATACGACTGATATAATGGAACTCAAATATACAGTCCTTGTGTATCACTAGCTTTAAAAACGTCTCACCAGTATCTTATCCCTGTTTTTCGTAACATCTGTTCCCAGTCACAGTAAACTACTTCTCTTATCCTAGCCACTTCATCGGCTTGATTGATTGTTAACGATTCCGAGCGCGTGAACGACGAGGGTAATTGGTCCTGAAAGTGTAGCGCATGTTTTGCTCGGAAGGTGGCGGTGGTCTTCCCCCGCTGGATAGCGAGATCCAGTGCCGACCTACCGTCGGTTGGCGGGGTTTTCCCCAACCATGTATCTTCAACCAGCAAGGCACCACCCCGGGACAAGCTCTAAGCCTCCGACTAGTCTCTCGACATGTGGGAATGTAGTGCATGTTAGTGCGTTTGTAAGGGCAGAGGATTGGACAAAGAAGATGCAGGAAAGATTGCCCGCAGTCCATGTTAGGGTACTGCTCCGGCATTCGCCTAGTGTTGAACGGAGAAACCACTACTACTGATCAGAGCAGACTATTCGCCTCCAGACGGCGACTGAATTTGATCTAGCTGACAAGCTAGTGTCGGAAGTTCTGCCCTCTCGAGATTTGAACCTAAGTTCTCGGGGTCAGAGGCACTGGAATGGCATCAGTCGTTGCCCTGAGCCATCTCTCCCGGTATCACGTCATCAGAGTGATGACTAATATATTCTCCATCGGGATTACGTTTAAGGTATGGTTCCTATTTCAAAATGTGTGCGTCTGTTTTGGGTAATGTTAACATTAAGTTTAATTCGCGAATAAGCTTGTTTCGGACTTGAACCGTAACATCAAAACATTCATGCTGGACACATAAGCCGTTTCCCCACAGACCACCTCCGTTGTCCGCACCCCAGCCAATTTCATTTCTCCACCGCCGTCGAGAGCACCTCGCACTCCCCTCCACCTCTCCTCTGCGCCCTCTCCCCTCCGCGGGTGTGCCGGCGCCTCGGGAGATGCCACCGGTATAACGAGGGTTTTTGCACCTCCGCGCAGCTTTTCACTTGCAATAAATTCCGCTCGGCTGGCGCGCCTCCCCGCGGGGATCCGGTTTCTTCCGGCGGCGGCGGCGATCGCGGAGGCGGCCCGGAGGCTGGGAGCGAGGCGCCAGAGAAACGGGGTGGGGCTTGGAACGGAAGGTACGAACGTGCGGAAGAGGGAAAGACGAGTTGGTGAAGGATGGAATGGATGTAAGAAGGGAACAAAATTGATATAGTCATAAATTAAAAATGAAAACGGCATTGTGGGTTAGTGCGTATTCAAATGAGAAAATAAAAATTTACCCTTCAAACACTTCTCACCCTTCAATACTTTGTTGGTGGCCCACTTAAATTAATTGGTTAATTGACTGATTTGTTCGATTTTTTTAGTAGCTCAATGTACGTTAGTCCCATTCTGAAAGAAGATCGTTTGATATTTATTATCAAAATTATTGATTGAATCGACGGTACTGAGGATAGAAAGAAAGTCGTAAAGATTACAGTGTTGATTTTTTTTATTTAAGAGAATAAATCTGTGTGTATATGGCATATGGCTAATAACCACGGCGTGTGCAGTCAGAACAGCAACACTTCTTTCAGCGCTGAATGAAATCTTGTATCTGTGTGATGCGTCATTGTTAAAGTGTGGTTCATTCTTGGATTCAAAAATATATATATTAGGGAAATCCGAACAAGACTTTCTTCACTTTACATGTACAAGAATGAAAAAAATATTATAGCAATTACATTACTATTAAGAAATAAAAGGAGTCTTTGACAATATTAAATTAATTAAGATATTCGATTATCCATTACCGGAAAGCACTCGGCTCTCCGGTAATGCCTTAATGTAATAACCCATAATAAATAATGTTGAATAAGACTTTCTAATAGAAGTAAAGGGTAAAATAATTAAAGAAATTATTAATCTTGATAATCGCGCAAAATAACTGCAACTACCTGTCTGAGCTTTAAAAGGATTGAGTTTTTCACCGTGTATTGACTTTCTCGTTCGTTAGTTACCGTAGGTTTTTGTCCTCACAACCTGTAAAGCAAGCGGATTTAGATCCCGGTGGATTTAGAAATTTGTTGAAGAAGTGCTGTACTAGTAGAAGAAATTAGAAAATCAATGGCGCAATCCGTGTGTTAGAGAGAGTATTGTGTATCCGACATGAATAAATCAGATATACTCCGATTTAAATGTGGTGTCTCTTCAAGGTCACGAGCCGGAAGGAGAGGGGGCACAGTCATCCAGTCGGAGGCTTCGTTCCGATTTGCATGTTCTGCACTGGCAATAATAAATTGAGCACCTTACATACAAAGAGTAACAAGCTAACTGTTTAAAGGATTTTTTAATCCAATGAAAGTGTTATAAAATATAAAACCATTAAAGCATGTTGAGAGAAAAATCATGTACGCATTTGCAAGAGTTAATTAATAATCAACGCCATGTTGCAGAGAAATCTCTCTTCAAGGAGTCTGATTTCTTTTGAATGCTCAATGCTCTATTATCTTGTTTGGAATTGTTTTTTCTTTCCAAGCTCTTAAATTTGTGAATAAATTATGAGCGTTTAATGCTCTTTTTCTTTTCGGCAAAATCCCATTAATGAGAGAATTGTGCACCGACTTCTGCAGGCAGGGGTTCATGGCCTCGAAAGCAGTGGCTCTGACAAATGGGTTGCGTTGAGAGTCACGATGGCGTCCAGATGGGGAGGGGGAGAAGAGCGGAGGACAGGAAGGAGACAGAGGAAGTGAAGCGGAGCCCGTTAGCGAGAGACGGCAGGAAATTAAGTTGCGAAAGCGCCCCTGGGTCCTTGGAACCTCACGCCGATCCTCTGCTTGCCTGCAGGCTCTCGGCTGAAAATGATTTACAACGATATTCCTCCGTTGTCGTATCTGTTGTCGGCGTGGAGACTTCCAAGTTCAAATGCAGAAATCCATTATTAAAATTAGGTCACTGGGGATTGGTAGCTGTTTCTCAGTTTTTATTATCCGTTTCTATTTTGCGTACAAAGTTTGGATGTAGTATTTTTTATAATTTACATAAAAGCGTGACTTTATATTTTCATGTTAGACCTTAGTCTGTCTAAGAACACACTAAATTATTCACTGTTATAAAATGTTTATGGCATGTCATTTAAATGCTGAAATGTGGAAATCACTGCAATGATTGATCGAATATTAATTAATAAAATTATTTTTTAAATATTTATTTGCTTTTCTACATTTTAATGTAATTAGTAAAAATGCTGCTAGAGACCTATCGTTATACTGGCATTTCTAGGCCACAAGTAACTTAAAATAGCTATACCACATAAATATTGACATTCACCTGCAGAGTCTTCTAGTATATTACACTTAAGAACGCAAAAACGGAACTACTCTCAGATTTAAACATAGCTGAACATTAAGATGACGGTCTGGAAGGAGAGGGGGCCATTGTTATCCAATCGGGATCCCCATGACCCACAATAACCTAACAATGCTTTCGATTGGATGATAGTGTTCCCCTCCTCTTCCAGCTCGTGATCTTGAAGAGCAACTATGTTTAAATCAAATTATAGCATAGCGGGAAAAATTATTTTCCTGTATCTTCAATTACGGTTTATTAACATTTGGAAGTACATCATATTTGAAAACACGTACTAATTGATTTAAAAACGTTCATGGTGTCTCTCTGTGAACATTTTTTTCTTAACTCTTCATTTATCTTCAGCTCTTTATAAATCATAAATTCATGAGAACACGTTCACACGTGTTGGCATTATCTCCCTGCAGCAATCGCAAAAAAATGTACATTGTAAAAAAAACGACTCATTAGAACAAAATCGGGTGCAATTAATGAAATCTACACCAGTCTACATCCATAAAAAATATCTGATTAGCTAATAATTGCTCTAGATTGCAACTGGAGTTCGCACGAAAATTACATCGTGCCGCACATTCACGTTTTTCGATACCACCGCTCTCACCCAACACTGACACTTTTAGGCGCGCCTCGTTATTATGTTGTTTCAGTTGCCCACGTTACGCACGTCCAACGGCATCATAACTAACGCAATATATTCCGGCAACTAGGTCGTCGCTTCGACTCCCTCCCCCTCCCCTCCGCCCCCGCCCCTCGATATTAAAACCGAACAACCAATTTCCAGAAAATTTTGGCTGCTTTTATCGGAGGCCCCATCCATCACGCGCATATTCGCTTCATTCCGGTTATCGCGGCGCGCGCCGGGCACCGCGCCCGCGACCTCTGCTCGTAAATCGCTCACCCGCCCCCCCTGCCCCCCCCCTGCCCCCCCCTGCCCCCCCCCTGCCCCCACCCGTCACGCGGCCACCACCCGTCACGCGGCGCCTCTGGCCGGGCTTCACTTTCTTCTTCCTCCATTTCTTTTTCAAGTATTTACCGTTGCTTTGGCCTCTGTACATTTTTTCTTCGATTTATTTCGTCTTTTGTTTATTTGGTTTCCTTTTATCTATTTGGTATCCTTTAATTAAATCGCTCACCTTCGCGGCGCCACGCCACGCCGCCCCCATCCTGTAGGCAGTCACGTGGCTCCTCTGGCGAGGCTTCTTCACTTTCTTCTTCATCTCCAATTTTTTCTATTTCGCATTCTTTAAATATTTAATTATTCGGCCTGATAGTTTTTTCTAGTTTTTACATTTTTCTTGTTCTGTTTAATTTTATTAATTTTGTTTTTATTTATTGAGTGTCCTTTTATTTATTTAATCTTCTTTTATGTATTTATTTAATGTTGTTTTACTTATTTAGTATTTTTTACTTATTTAGTCTTTTATACTTATTTTGTCTTTTTATTTTGTATTCTTTTATTTACTTTTATTCATCGTTGTCAATTTTTCCCCCTCCTTCTCCTCTTTGTCTTTTTCTTCCATTCCCAATCTCTGGCAGGATACTGACGTCCCAGCACTTATAATTTTCACAGTAATCCCTCGACATCCGCGAATTCGCTATTCGCGAGTTCCGAACATTCGCGATTAGAGAAATGCTACCAATTTTACCATTCGCGACTTCAACATTCACAAGTGCATCTTTTCGTCGTATATTTTTTAAGCTAGCACATTTTATTTCCTTTATAAGCGTCATCTCTGTATCGAACTTCACAGACACCAGAGCTCCAAGTTGCAAAAATCTCAAATTTGGAATGTCAATTCACATTAATAGAAAAATAAAATTGTATAATTCAGTTCAGTTCCCTCGAGTTGGAGGTAAGTATTTGGCCTCGCGAACAAAAAAGCCATTCAGGGTCTATGCATCTCTCATTGTAATGATGTTACTGAAAAGTATAGCGTCGGGAAATAATCAGCTAAGAAAACCTCCTCAAATGCAATGATGAACTAACGGAAGCGAAACTGTGTCCTGGAGGAACGTCAGATCTGTTAATGGCGTTGTAAAACTTCAACAAGCTCTGGTGGAAATGGCATGTGAATATGATCCAAACATGTATTTATTACTTCGAATTTTACTTCGGAATTTACTTCAAAATTTAAGAGATAAGTAGAGTTTCAAATATCGTTTTCAAAGTTTCAAATTTTTAAAATTTATTTTCTTTGGGATGTTAATTGTGAATTCTGTTGTAGTTCCGCCTACTCAGTACCACTGTATTTGTTTTGTCATTTGTTCTACCTTTTTCAAACTGTTTTTCGATACCCAGGCACCTAACCCACGTTTTTTTCATTGAAAGATAGACTCAGCATTCGCGGTTTTGACATTCGCGGTGCTTTTGGGGAATCTAACCCTCGCAAATGTTGAGGGATTACTGTACTCGTTTTCTAAGAATCCTCATTATCAGACAAATTATCATCTAAATGATTATTGCAATCCAAATGATTTAGATTAGTCAGGTCTATTTTTTGCTGTTCCAAAAATAAATTTACAAAAACTTATTACATTGGTGGTTTTTCATTAAGTGCTATACAGAAATCGATTTAGTTCAATAATAATTATAATGGGTTTCCTGAAGCGTCCGGCACCGTTTGTAGTGAGAACTTGAATGTATAGCAGTGTGCATCAGATAATCTTAAAAAGACCAACGCAAACGGCGCACGAATATAGAATTAATATGACTGTCCAACAATTCAAATGCGCTCCATCTCACTTGGACAAGAGGCAATTCTGTATTGTGGAAGAGGATACCCTATGTTTTCGGCCGTACCTGGGATGAATGGTTTTGATCAACGATGACGGAACAGTGGTGGAAAGAGGCGCAGTGGAAACGGGAGAATTCGGAGAAAAACTGCACGAATCCACTTTGTCCACCGCATGAATTGCAAAATTCAAATTCAATCAAATTTGTTCAAAGAATTGGTCGGCCAGACTTTCTTTGAACAAATTTGATTATTAAAACGCATTGTTACTTGGTTACAATTTGAATTCTATCAACACCCCTTGGGTATTGATTCTATATGATTGCGGAACATATTCTCCCAGCGTATAGCTTCCAACAAGGTGACGGAAATTACATGACATTATGTATAAAAAATTCAAATTGCAAAATCCCACAAATTTCCGAATGAATTGGCCGGTATTTGATGCCCAGTATTACACTCGCACGTATTCTTGAGCTCTGAAATACCTACCCCAATTCCTTTCCTAATATTAGTTGAATTAAAAATAAATATTAGTGACGAGCGTTGTTCACAAGTTCTCATTATGAGAAATATTCGCTCCGTATAATAGAACTTATTTTACATCGAAAAACGAGCGACAGATTTGATATAATAGTCCTGTCGTCGAAATAACTAACCCCCCATCGCTCTCACATCCAGCAAAATGAGAGCTCAAGAAAATGTGAGCGGAAAATACCCAGAGGTGAAATGTAAGCTGTCTGATCACTGCCCTATGGAACGTCCCTCGGGCAAGCAGTAGTGATAACAACAGTAAGGAAATTACAAAATAATTTTCTTAGATTTTTTGTCTTACCAGGTTGATTCCTGTTACACAAATGTTTGCTCTTAATGTCTAAAGAAACCCAAGTGACAAGCCTTTGTATGGGACAGAATTGCTTCAACCCCTGGAGAAAGCATGTCTTTCTTGCCCGGAGACGTTTCAAAGTGAGGTAATTTCGTCATTACTTTTGAATGTTCTCAAAGAGTTGTAAACATTATTTAAACATAATTTAAATGTTGCTTGTTTTGATACTCAACTTATAATTTTCTTAGTATTCTAGATCTACTACGGGTTAGCAATTTGAGAATATTCATTTCCAAACCAGTTTACCTTCGTGCTACTATTATTTTGTCTCGCTTCATTACTTTTTATCCCATATTGTAATAGAGTCTATACCAATATCTTGATGTTTAGAACAATTTAAGGAAATATAATGTGAATTTAGGAAACAATTCTAATATTGTCATTGATATTTTCCAGTGTCATTTTCACATTTCAATTCATTTTAATTTTATTCAAATATTATTTCAAAATAATTTGTGTCTCAGCAGTTAATATGCTAAATTAATTACTCGCCCCAAAACACGTATATTTGTCATCAGGAGTAATAACCAAACTGTTGTTGATGAGGTAATACTGGCAAGGGGTTTTTGCGTACTATAAATTGAGAAAGTGATACATTTTTGAGGTTATCTAAACTTTCACAAATGTTCATTTAGTATATAATTCTCAATTAACTAGAAGAATGAAAGTATGTATTTGAGATAAAGGAATTTATAAGTCGCCACAGTTCACAATCTGGAGAGCATATGCTATAATAATTTGAATTCTGAGTTGAAATCACTTTCAACAATTATTGTTAAAGCCATTTACAACTTATTCACTACTGCAACAGCTGTAAACAATATTGAAACTAAGAAGATCATTAAAGAATAGTAAAATTTAATTTACATGTCAGTAAAATGTTCCTAAAAAATGTTAAATTTTAGGAATTGATTGTGATAAACTAAGGAACAGTGAAACGAAATATTCTGGTTAGATATTGTGTATTTGGGGAACGAAAGGAAAACACATTAACATCGAACACACTTATTGCTGCTTGAAACCTAGTGTGTGTGTCCATAAATGGTACCTATTCGCCATGAGAAACGTGATTGTGCAGAAGGGGAGTCTCTATAGCACTGTACTGGCACTGACGTCGCCAGCACATGTACCTACCCATCCTAAGTGCTAGTACACGAACTCGATCATAATTAACGTGCTGTGCTCAAGGAACCAGGTGGCGAATGTCAAAACATTAACCAACATTCTCTCCAAAAATGCGTTATATGTACTATAGCATATATTGTGACCTTTTGCACAATGATACGCCTTTAATCCAGACATATTTGTGAATATCAGAGTAGATTCAAGAATTTCATCGGCCTAGGTTGCTCAGGGTATTAACTGATATCACTACAGTGCCTCGGGCCTGGAGACTCAGGTCCTAGTTCCTATTGGCATGAATGACATTTTTTTACCCTAGCGAAATGGCTAGAGCGAATTCAGCCGTCGCGTCATCTAGAGGAGAATCCTAGATACCGTGTGCTCTGATCCACGGTTTTCTGTAGTCTCTCTGATCAATACGAGGCGAATACCGGAGTAGTACCCTAACAAACGGGCCACGGATCGTGTGTGATTTTTTTTCCCTTTCTTGATATATCCTCACGCCTCACTTGCACTTTTACCTCTTACACTTACAAGCACCACACTTACCATATTCGTCGAAAGACCAATCGGGAGATTCAAGCTTGTACCGACTAGAGCCGTGCTCTGCTGGTAGGAGTTCGCTGGTTGGGGGACCCCCCCCCCCGAAGCCGACGTGTAGGTCGTCGCTGGATCTCACCAAACAGTGAAGGGAAGAGCACAGCTACAGCCCCGTGATAAAACATGAAATATACTTACGGGATTAACGGCAGTAGCATTTGACGTTCCCGGAATCACGAAATAATCAATCAACCAATAATTTTTCTTGTTTAAAACTCAGTATCTACGCACTACACACACAAAAAAGTGTCAGAAACAGTAAAAAACTATAAGTGATTAACAAAAGTATGAATATAAAACAAAATGCTTAACTATAGGTATCAATGTACAATCAGTTAAAGTAGCTACACAATGAAAATTGTCAATAACAGTTGTAGTCAGATTAGTGAAGTAAGTCAGTTAACAAATTAAGTTGAATATAACCACAAGTGTATAACCACACAGCGAACTAGCTATGTACAAGGCCACAAGTAGCTGTCAGCACAAATCTTCCCTGAGAAATCATGAGGCCTTAGTGTGGTCTGGCTACAATGAAGGAAAATACTGCCTAATCTCTTCTGAAGATTATTAGTTGTAGAGGAAACCGGTGCCATTTACCTGAGTGAAATAATACAGAGTTAAATATAGGTCCCGTCCGACGGGACAAAGGACCAGAACCTGGAAAAAGGAAAGTCCCTTAATGCCGTTACCTATACAACATTGTTTCCCGGAGGGGTTTGAGACCAGGCAGTGTTCGAATCGCTGCTTGTTCCAGAAGAATTCTAGCGGTCTGCTACTGTGATCGGTACTTCGATTCTCCAATCAATCGGGCCATGGACCACCTTTCCTTACCATTATCATCTCTCTCACCGAACTCGCACATTTTTATGCACTACATTACTGCACTAGGGGAAGGTCATTAAGAAACATACAGTACGTGTCACCTGGAGAGAACCCCGCAAAGAATAGGCGGAAAACTCTCCCCCAACTGGCTTACAGGTCGGCGTTGCATATCTCGTACCAGCATAAGAAAAACACCGCTACCTCTTGAGATGTAACACACACTGCCCAGAGTTAATAATTTGAATAGCTGAAACGCCCTGAACATAAATAGTCGTGACTAAACCAGAAACGAATTGGGGACCAGATGAATTGGTGAGGCCGGGGTGCCTACCCGTCTCCTCAAAGCGCCGAAATACTGCGTGGATATTCCCGCGTTAATGCCAAAGGAATCGCGGACAAATTCAGGAAACCGGGCGGTCGGTTCCAATCCTCGGTTCCGAAGTCCGATGCTCTTCCCCTGCAAATGGCAGAAGGGCTCAGGAGATGAGCTGTAATGACGGTCACGATTTGAAGATACCGCGCGCGCGGGCTCCGGGCCCCGTGGTCGTAAATCGCTCCGCGAGGGGCGCTGGCGGCGGCGGGGCGCCGGTGACGTTAATGGAGTAGGCGTGCTTCAGCTGCAGCCGCTGGGGGCGCCTCGGCGCGTCGCCCGTGATTCGATTACTCGGGATAGACCGGAATCGCTTTAATCGATTGGATGCGCGCCATAGCCGGTGAGTTACATGATACTGTAGAGCTGCTTTTCATACGTTCCATGACGTGAAACACAATATAACCCTCATGACCCGAAACTTTGATCAAAATTATTGTCGGGGCTTTATTCCCTGTGTGATGGCATAATGCCGGGGGAGATCAGATTTTACGTACTACTGTTCTGAATTACTGATGAAATAAATCTGAATGCTATTGTCAGCTACATGAACTTAGGTGCTTTCGGTTTATTTGATTATATATAATTGGAAAATTCCATAAGAATGATCCAAAATAGGATTAGTTATTCATTATAATATTTAATCTCATAATTCGTTTGAAATGGAAATTGTTGTAATTAGTGACGCCAATACTTTGGGAACAAATGATGTAATTAAAGAGAAAAGATTGTTAACAATGTAATTAAATCTGCAGGCGAAATACAATAGATTTATTTTGTTTTGGATGTAAGTCTAGTAAAAGTTATTTAAGCACGAATAATAATGAAATTACCTAAATTGAAAAGTGATTGCTGAAAAAAACAACCAAAATAATTGAGTTTATTATTTGTGTGTGAAGGAAAATTGTCAAACACTCCAACTACAATGAATTTCGAAGGCGGTAAAATAAATTTTGAAATTCAGCAGAAGAGTTTTTTTTTTTAAAAAAACCTACATAACGTGTACTTTTTCTGTTCAAATAGTGTGAGGGAATAGGACCGGGAGCGGGAATGGGGTCGACTGTGCACGTTTGCATTGTTCGAGATGGTACTGAAATTTTCCGCCCACATAAAAATTGGATCTGAGGAACTTGTACTAAGCGCTTTCAGATGTCTTTAAATTTGACTAGTTCTGTCAGAAGTTTCTATTGGAGTGTAGTGCATTCAAACACAGTTGTGTATTTTGATTAAAACCTAATTCAGGGCACCGAAATGTGTTCGTCCATCTAATGCTGAAATTCAAAGTGATGTTTATTTTTATTCGCATTTCACAGTTAACATGGTCCATAATGAAAGAAGACCCGAAAAATGACAAGAGACCGGAATGAATAAAACAATACAGGATTATAAAAACGTTTCTCTTCCCCAATATTCTTTTCCAGATCAGCCTCTGAACGAACGTTACAGATGGCGTCTCCCTTCTACAACTTGGGGAAAAAAATAACAAATAAATAAATCTCGTAAATATAACTTCCACAACTTCATACCATATTACGATAACATCACTAGTGTAACTACAAAAGCAGGTTCTAACATTACTTTCTCGCATTGACAACAATTACGTGATATAAAAAATAGTTTTGTCTTTTACCATTTAAATATTATACCTGAAACACACTGGTTTGTACAAACTTAATTCTTTTAAGCCTAATACATCAAAACATATTCAACCTGTGGTGTAAGTCATTCACGATTATGGAGTTAATGTGACTTAAAATAAAATTTAACTAACTATCCAAAACTGCGTTAGATACAGTGAGAAACAATGCCACTTCAGTTTTTTCGAAAGTTCAGGGTGTTCAACAAAAATGAGTTGTGCGTCTTTTTTAAGCTTTGCTGTGGCCGAAAAAAAATATTGCAAAAGTTGGGAGCCATTTATAAGAAAAAAATTTTAACGATGTAAATTACCTCCAAAAAGTCAAAAAAACAGTTTTTATTTAGCGTGGTCTAGAGTTCGATCAGATTGGTCGGGATTTGTCAATTTTGAAGAAAACCGTCTGAACGATTTAGTTTGTGTTGACCACACGCAAACAGAAAAGCGTTTTTTCCGTAAAACAAGTTTTCGGTACTCAGAGCCAACAAACCTGTATTACGACCACAGAAAATATTGGAAGACATAATTTACTTCATACGAAAACAAGAACTTTTCCCTTTTTTGGTATCTGGGAACTAGATAAAGAGTTTTACTGTCGAAG
The DNA here is from genome assembly GCA_031308135.1 of Acheta domesticus. Classification (NCBI taxonomy): domain Eukaryota; kingdom Metazoa; phylum Arthropoda; class Insecta; order Orthoptera; family Gryllidae; genus Acheta; species Acheta domesticus. Next base: position 266,736,776 of record JAHLJT010000631.1, on the reverse strand, counting down.
AATCGCCGAATTTTGCCGCAGCATCCTATTTCTATAGTACCTACTTAATATGATAGCGAGAAGGTAAGAATCATAATGACGTTTTCAGAATGTTTATAAACTGAACATCCTTTGCGGCCCTGAATCCCTTCTCCGCAGTCGCGGCGGTAGCAGGTCGCGCAGCGGATCCGCCGCCCAGAGCGGCCCTCGCCGGACATCGCTTCTTGGCGCGCGCGCCCTCGCCGCCCCCGCTGCGTCCAGCCCCCCCCCCAACCACCCCATTCCGCCGTCCCACTGCCCCGACCCCACCCACCCGTCGCGACGTCACCTTGGACGCCCTAGCAATCCTTGCCATTCCCGCCGCCCCCGCCGCCCCCGCCGCCCCCGCCGCCCCCGCCGCCCCCGCCGCCCCCGCCGCCCCCGCCGCCCCCGCCGCCCCCGCCGCCCCCGCCGCCCCCGCCGCCCCGCCGCCCCGCCGCCCCCTGCTGCTCCCGCCCCTAACCACATCTCGCGTCGCCTCTCCCAACCCCCTGCCACCGCCGCCCCCCGCCACCCCTCAACCCGCGCACGCCACCCTGACTCCCTCCGCCGCCATAGCTCCCGCCACCTCAGCTCCCCCGCCACCTCCCGCCGCCGCCCAGCGTCCGACGCCAAACCCCTTAACTGCTGCTTGTTACCCCGCTGGTTCTTGCCCCGCCACGCCGCTGCTCCCGGCGCCCCCAGCCACCCACCCACTTAGTTGCGCCTCCTGACACCTCCACCGCAGTTCCCGGCTTCCTTACGCCCCAAACCTCCTGCCCCCTTCTGCAGTCTTGTCCCCACTCACGCCGTTCCTTCACCCCTCCCCCGCCACCCGACATCGTTGGCGCCGCCACACGACGCTCACCACTCCCCCCACACCCACCCCTCCAGCCCCCTCCACACTCCTCCCTCCTCCGTCCATTTCGGCTTCCGCTGCCCCGTTCCTTCTCGCCGCCGTCGCTGCACTGCCCTCGTCACCCCTTCTTCACCCCCACCGCCCGCGCCGTCCCCGGCACCACCGCCGTCCGCACTGCGCCAGACGCCGCCGCCGCCGCCGCCCCCGCCCCCGGCCCCGGCGCTCCATTCTCGGCACAGTTCCCACCCGCCCCCGCGGAGGCCTCTTTCGTCGCCGATGCGTGCGCCACTTGCGAATAAGGCGCGTGCTGCCCCGCTCCGCCCCTCACATACCCTCCACGCGGCGACGAACGAGGGCGCCCTCTTCGCTGATAGCCCTTCACCCCTTCACGCGGCGACGAACGAGGGCGCCCTCTTCGCTGATAGCCTTCACCCTTCACGCGGCGACGAACGAGAGCGCCCTCTTCGCTGATAGCCTTCACCCCATCACCGGCGACGAACGAGAGCGCCCTCTTCGCTGATAGCCTTCACCCCATCACCCGGCGACGAACGAGAGCGCCCTCTTCGCTGATAGCCTTCACCCCTTCGCGCGGCGACGAACGAGGGCGCCCTCTTCGCTGATAGCCTTCACCCCTTCACGCGGCGACGAACGAGAGCGCCCTCTTCGCTGATAGCCTTCACCCCATCACCCGGCGACGAACGAGAGCGCCCTCTTCGCTGATAGCCTTCACCCCATCACCGGCGACGAACGAGAGCGCCCTCTTCGCTGATAGCCTTCACCCCTTCGCGCGGCGACGAACGAGAGCGCCCTCTTCGCTGATAGCCTTCACCCCTTCGCGCGGCGACGAACGAGGGGCGCCCTCTTCGCTGATAGCCTTCAACCCCTTCACGCGGCGACGAACGAGAGCGCCCTCTTCGCTGATAGCCTTCACCCTTCACGCGGGCGACGAACGAGGGCGCCCTCTTCGCTGATAGCTTTCACCCCTTCACGGCGGCGACGAACGAGGGCGCCCTCTTCGCTGATAGCCTTCACCCCTTCACGCGGCGACGAACGAGGGCGCCCTCTTCACTGATAACCTGTCTGCGTACGCGCCGCCCGCCACCACCGCTGTCGTCGATCCAAGTGCGGTTTTCTCACTCTTTTCCGAAGCTGCTTCTCCCACTTTCCTCTCCCTCGGTCCGCCAACGCCGCGTGTGGCCTGGGGTGCGTTCTGCGCCTTATTAACCCTCCAGCGGGCACGGTATCTCGTGCTTGCGAGGCGCGGCGCATGGAAACATTTGCTCCGTTCCAAATCTTTCGTACAGTCAGACAAATAATACATTTTGTAGTTGTAATTTTGTAGAAAGTAATAGAAAATTTTGCGTAGACAACGTGGACCAATAGGTCTAAATTAAAAGGGAATGATATTAAAAGAAAAGGCAAACAAATATGCCATCTAAGCATAGTCGGGTATGATAGCAAGGTAATACCATATTTACTCTATATTTCATTGTGATATATTTATGTGTTATTTTGTTCCAGTTAGAAAATGAGGATAACAAGGTTGTACGTTAAATATTGTCAAGTTCATGTTCGGACGAGTACTTAATACTAGGAAGTTACGTGAGTCAACGATTAGAAAATTTAGAAGTTAAAATACATTACATTCTTGAAAGATACACAAGTTATTAGTGATAAGATCAATTTTTCTTATCAATCCATCAGCTTCCTTGATCGGTAATAGTTTTGCACAGTGTATTAATAAAGATGGATTACTCGTAAAAAAACAATTGTATATATCAAGTTTAAAAACAAATGTTTATTTCCACAGCATCATTAAAGTGTGACCTCACTTGCCCCTAGGAACGGTCCAGTCGATTATTTGGGGGTGGGGACATTATAGATTTTTGTTACATAATAATCATATTTGTTGTTTATAGTATATTGTTTCTGTAGCGAATATATGATGCTATACAATATTATGCTTAAATAATTACATTATTGTAATATAAATAAATATTGAAATCAATTTTTCCAAGTAAAGGAAGGTTATAAACGAAAAAGGGTTTTCAGTTTGCTGTTGGTACCTGGTCCCGATGTCTGAAACATGTTATACAAAAATCATCGATGCATGGCATCCGGGTTCACACTGAATGTCACGATAATACAGTTAAAGAAAATGTTTAGATTGTGACAAGGATTGGGGTTTTGTTTTCGATTAGGGAATGAAAAAAAATCTAGTACCAGTATACCTTTTAAATAAGAGTATATTCTTTCTCCAAAAAACACAAAAATCAAGAACGGACTGTAATCACCCTCATTAACTTTCAATGGTAAACACATAGAATTGGAACAATACATAAAACACCATCAAAAATACCGATATAGAAATACACTACCAATGCAAAAAATTCAAAAGCATATACACAAGGGAAATGTTCACACTCTGAAAATTACACAAATATTCAATTCTTGAAATATTACCCTGAGAAAACAATGATCTAAACCTACATAAAAAAGTAATTGTACATATTTACAATTAAAATTAGTTCAGGTTGCATAATTACTTGCTGAAATATTTAATCTTGTTAATTTTATATTGTTTTAATTCTAAATGACATTCACTTTCACAGTTCAATAAATTCTATTTGTAAATGTTTTCCAGTTTGTGTAAGTACATGCAGAAGTAACTAATCAAACATTAATTTTCAGTTCGTTACTTTTCCACTAAAGAGTATTTACAAAAATTATAACGGCATATACGTCGTGCTAAATACGTTAACATGTAGCAAAACATTTATTCCTCTTGAACTTATTTTAATGCAATTTATTGTTCCTTAAATTTACAGTCATTTAAAATTTGCGTGTTCAAAATACAGTTACTTCTGATGAGAGTTTCTGTTTTCATCAACGTTCTTGTCAAGGTTCTTCTGTAGATCCTTTCCGAACGGAGATGTTCGCAAAAATGACTGCGAAATGGAAATTTCACCTTTAATTCTTACGTCTTGCCTAGAATTGATTGATGGATCCGGCCAGGAGTACAATTTTCTAGTGGGAATTGCTTTTGCAGAGTCCTTTTGCCCGTCACTTTCTTGAAGTTTCAAAGCGTCGTAATGTAAACACGGAAGCTAGCGGTTACAAATGATATTTTATAAACATTTTTTGGGTGTTAGCAAAATTACATTTTGCTCACACAAACTCACATTTAGAAAGAATGCTGAAATATTAATTCAAAATGTGAGTGATAATAACATACAATGGCGAATTTCAAGATGAATTAAATCCTGGAACAGAAGGCTCATTGTGGAACAAGCCAGATATTTTATAGAGAGGTCCTTTTATACCGTGCACTAAAAGTCACAAAATGGAGAATTTTGAAATTTATTTCACAACTAATTGATTTTACTCAAAATATTAAACATTAAACTTTCCCAATTGTCATCAATAGATTTTTCATTACTACAAATTACCCTGTTTTAAAGTTGTTTCACATGCAACACGTTTGACTCCTCTCATTACAGCAATTCATTTCGGGCCCCTGATTTACCACAAAATTATTCTGAATGACTGTTCCAAGAACTTACAATTCATTTCCAATTGTTTGTGTTTATACTGCCTTATATTTAAAAGCGGCATCACCTCATTTTCTCATACCTCGTATTCATTTATGTGTAACACAAATTATTCTTGTAAAATATATCAATTTGATTCACTGAAAATATTTTCTTAGTAAAAGAGATCGCCAATTCGTAAAAATAGCAATATTTATGTACCTGAATTAATGATACTAGAATTTATATTGAATGATAGAAAATTTGTATTATTTGAACTAGTAGCATTAACATTCACATAGAGTAAAAACCTCATAATACAGGATTTCTATGGCCACTGATGTGCATTAAAAGCGATGAAATGACCGATAGCACTATAGTAAGTATTTTATGCTGTACGTTCATTATTCACACATCTCAGACTTATTCGATATAGCAATACATGAAATGGAGGTAATACTCAGAGAAACTAGAAATTACTGCAACAACGAATAGTTCGTTAATGCAAAAGTACCTGAATGAAGAAACCACGCTCAAATTCAATCTGTATAATACGAAAAGAGAAAACTTTCACCCCCTTTTCAGTACATTGCACGTACGGAGAGAGCTCAAATTTATATACAACAACACGCTCTAGCACACTACACGCTAGCATAACTCGAACACGATTAATTTTAGAGCCTTAAACCAGAGTTCCGTGTCCCATAGGAATACAGGTTTTATTTCTTATCTCCTAACCCACAAATTGATATTTTTAGACGATTTATTCCAAGCTGAGCATTTAAGAGAAAGGTATTAGACTGTATATTTGCATTTGCATACGCGAAAGGCATATTGTTAACAGTATATTTAACTTCTGAAGGACATTATTCTGTTAGCAGTTGAGGTCACAAAATCATTTTCCATTGGGTTTTCCACCGATGCAGAAGAATCCAAATGATACTGCGTCACTTATGTTAATTCAAAAGAATAAACTAAAATAATACAAAAAATAGTTATAGTGTACTGGCTGATCCTTCTCAAAATACTTCATTTAAAATTTTAAATTACCATTTAAGATTTGAATATGGATTAAGAAATTATAGTATTTCAGTATCCTTCACGTGCACAAATGTGTTAAATTTTCGCACGGGGTCAACTGTAATAGTATAAGTATGAAATTTGAGATAACAGTTTGGGTTATATTTTGAGTATGTGGAGAAACGGTCGCCAATATATCTTTTTCAGCTGAAAATGTAATTGACTTCGATGACGGTAATATTCAAAATTATGTTGAAACGAGCCTGTCATCAACACTTCCCTTTGATGGTTGGGAAAATTTTGGGAAAATATACTATGATGACATTAGAATGAAGGATGAGACACTGATGTTGTCTGGTATCAATGTTTTTATTTACAACTAAAAGATCTTTTTCGATAGCTTAGCTATCATCATCAGAGCTATCTGAAAAAAAATTACAAAATTTTGAAAAGAAAGTTGCGTTACAAAAGGTTATTAACAAAATTAAGTTTTCGTAAAAAATTGTTGGTGCCAGATGCGTAAGCAAGCTGGATCGTTACCATACAGCCTCTGGGCGGAAAAGGAAGTTAATACGATCTAGCTTGCTTATGTAGTGTCTCATCCTTTATTGAAAAAGGTATCTACATTATCAACAGTTATACTAACTGACATTAGAATCCTTGCCTTGATTACTACAGTAACCGTTTCAAGAATAAAGTTTCTATTCTTCCAAGTGTAATGTTACATCTAAAAATTATGTGATATAACTGACGCAAATATTCAATATATCATTCGAAATATGTTATCAGACTTTCATGTTTGGTGGATTCCACACTTCACTAATTACAAGTGAATATGGAAAATTTTAGCACTAATTGCAAGTGCTGAACTACGTATTCATTTTCCTTTTAAGGTGTGTAACACGAATATCGATACTTTGCCAAAACAGGTTCAAAAGTAGAGGAATATTTGTTGAAATGAAATGTTTTTTGTTGTTTCATGCTCGAATCTATAAATCCACAGTGTTATAATGTATATTATACAATATTTATTCCATCTGTCCTAATGATTTAAGCTCTTTTCTTACATCTGACAAATTTTGAAGGAAAACTTTATTTTGGTACAGAAACATTTTGAATTATGAATGATTAAAACGTTATTTTGGTAGAGAAGAATTCAGAATCAAATTCATTCTGAGGACCACAAACAGCATAATAATGTTACCAGTTTCACACAAAGAGTTTTAAAATTGGCAATAGATACTTTTAGAGCAGAGCTTAACAAAGTGTCTGAGGTATAAACATTTTCTGTATGTTTTCATTTATTGATGCGCTATAAGGTTTTCTTATTTTTACAATTCTTTAATGTATTATTCGAATTAACTTATCTTTCTCGGAATAACTCTCTGTAGTATTTGAAACGTTTTTGAATTTAACTTTATGTTTTTCTCTCAGAAAATAGTATTTTAATGTTAATATTGAGTAATCAATGAGTTTCGATGCGGCCTGGGTAGCCGAGGTCCCTAAGGGTGGAGGGCCGTAACTGCCTTGACTCAAAGGCTCGCGGGTTCGAATCTCGCCTCGGGCAAGAATGTTTGTGTGTGCTTATGTTGTCGTTACGTGTTTTCCCTTCCAGTTCAAAAAGTCACAGTGGTCTCTATATAACCAAGTTGTTGAAAAGCTACCTAAAAAATATTTCGAGTTTTTTTGGCTTATTACTAAGAACGTGTTTTAATACTCAGTATCTTATCCAATTTTAGAACCATAAAAAGTTTGAAAATGAAACTTTCAACGTAATTGCAAAAGTTTACTTTACTTCCTCTCAGCGCAACTGGTTACAAATACTACACAGGATTGCGAACAAACCTATCACACATAATTCATTTATGCGCCTAACTACTGAAATTTTGTTAGACTACAATTTGTCCTGTTACACACGCGGTACCTGACAAAATCCGTCCTACTCTCACTTCATCTAGCACCCGACCAATCAAGTTAGCTGGTGGTTTCTGTTTGTGCGAGGGCGCATTGGGTTTGACCCCTCTAATAAACGCCCGGGCACAATGTTGACTAGAGTGGAGCTTAGGACGAACGGTGAGGATGCAGCTGGGGCAGACATGCTCTTCCCTCTCAAACCCATTTACCTCCTGCGTCTCCCTCAATGATCTCCCAAGTCTCCCTTTTATCTCTTCCACCTACATCCTCTCTCATCGAACCTGTAATCTCCCCGTGCCTTCAACATCACCCTTTCTCTCTCTCCCTTCTCTCTTCACTCTCCTTCCCTTCTACACTTCCCCTCACCATTCCATCTCCTTTCGTTGTTCCCTTTTGACCTTCCACACTCCCCCTTCTCACACCTCTCATCTTCTTCCCTTCCACCCCTCCCCTGTCTATCCATCTCACTCCTTCTATCCACTGTGGTTTTCTTCTCTCCAAACTCTCTATATCTCACATCCTCTCCCTCTCGTCTCCTCTCCTTCTACCCTTCTCCTCCCTTCTGATCTTTTTCCTTTCCATCTTCTCCATCCTTGTCTTCTCTTTTCCTTTTGCCCCTTCCATTCCTTTCACTCCTTCCAGCCTCTCCCCCTCTCCTATCTTCACCTCAAACTCCTCCCCCTCTCCGCGGCCATTGGCGGCGCCGTCGAGGCACAAACACGATTTCGCAGCAGCCTCAGCCGCAGCGCGCCTGTCGCGTAAACACATTTCTGGTGGCAGCCCTGCAGATGACGGCGGCCGCTTTCACAAACGGCTGCCAAACGCCGAGCGTTTCGCTGCGGCCTCCGCCCGCCCCGCGCTCCCTCGCCCATTAGCTGTGATCGGATTGTCCCCGAGCTTTGGCCGATGCGCTTTTGTCGGCGAGGCGCGCGCAGTCTGGCGGCGGGCGAGAGCGCTCAGGTGGCGCTGCTTGCGGGCTCGCGCCGCCCAATCGCCGGAACTGTTTCGGGCTGCGATGCGGCGGGAAATGAATATTTCCGATTTAGCGGCGCTCGCCTCATGATTTTCCAGGCAAAACGGGAGAGGACCAGAAGCAGATAATACTGCTTGGTGTTAACCGATATTTAGTCTCAGCAAATAGCTCTGGCAATGCTTATTAATTATTAGTAGAGGATTGGTTGTGGAACTTTTATAATGAGAATATGTTACCAATTTGTATCCTGAATTTTGTTTTTCGTGATGAAGGGATTACATTTTTAAAATACCAAACTAAGTTTCAAATTCTCTATTACTCTTAATTTCCAGAATTCAAACCTTACTGCAATATTAATCTCTTGGAATGTTAATTAAACATGAATTTTCGATTAAGAAATCATATCACTGCATTTAAGTTTATAGATATAATATTAGAATATGATATTGGTATTTCACTATTTTATAGTGAATGCAAGTAATTGAAAACAAACGGATTACAAGTACTGAAACGAAATGAGGGAAAATCAAATGAAAATATCCACATGTTTCACACAGTAACGCAAAAAAGACAAGTGAATATACATTTTATAATTGAAAATTTTTTAAATAAGATTTTCCTTTTTTTGAGCAATATTGTAAATCCGCTTCTCTATTCCAGGAGGCATTCTTTTATTAATTACTTGATTTACTACGACTTATTTATCAACTGAAAATATTACTTATTACGCCTTTTTTTATTATTTAATTTATTTTATTTCAGATCGCTGTGAAACGTCTTGGTCATAAGCGATCAATATTTACAATACTTTACAGTTTTATATAATAAAATATTACAATTACATAAACAAACATTACAATGAGATATTTAGCAAACAATATAAAACATTTAAAACACTTATTACGCATTGTTTTGTGTCATTTGATTGGATCGTTTTCGATTGATCGCATACAATTATTCCGCGAAACATGGAAATGTTCGGCATATGTTTAATTACAGGCTGGAGTATTTACAGGCCTCCTGTGTTTGATTACTGTAGACAGATTGTCATTATTTTCACGCTGTAGATTTTCATACTTACTGTGTTATACTGCATTTTTTTAAAGTTCAGAATTCTTAACGACAATTTTTTATATAATGAAAAACAATAAAATTGAAATTAAGAACATCTGAAAAGTAGGCATCTCAATGTCAAAAACCAAAACTACTGCTTGACTCTGAGGGACAAGCTTCCATTGCGCCAGCATCAGCTTGATAGACAGCCCTTCTGCAGCCCCAGGCAAAGACTCTGTCCTGTAGTCAAGAAAGCACTGAATGCTGGATAGATAATGCATGTCATACTCGCGAACTATGTAACTTGGCTTACTAGATTTCGCTGGCATTGCGTCCAGAGAAATTGCCGAAAGATTTAAAAGTAAGGGTTGTACAAACTGCACCATGGAGGCAGTACGTCACCGGATACCTGACCCACGACAGTCTTATGGAGAAGTCAACCAACAGTTATTTCCAAAAATGTAGATGTATTAATTTTCATTTCCTCTACTAAAGTAAATCAGTGATGCATTAAACTGAAAGATCAGTCACATTTTATATTGTGAAATGAGAGTAAAATTAAATATTTTGAATAGGAAGAATCTTAATTTCGTAATCTCTTTAGTTAGAAGTGCAATAATTGCATTAGTTTCCTACGTTCAGATTAGGACGTTTGAGAGACCATGAGTCTTATCTGTTAAAAGAGGTTTCCGCCCGTAATCGATAATTATTTAATTTATGGAAACTTGTTCATTTGTTTCACGTTATTGTAATATACAACATATAAATTTATGATTCAATAACATATGACATAAATAAAAACAAAGAAAGAATTCTCGATTCAACCATATGTCTACCACTTGCAAAATAATTATGAAAACCGAATTCAAAATGAAAATAATCATGAAATACTTTTGAGTAGAAAAGATTATAACCAATACAAATCTCGGTTGTTTCTATAGAACAAATACGACAAAACTTTCGTATGAACAACACACTGCATTTTGAAAGTATTTGATTAGACTCGACAACGCCAAATCTACTACTTTTCCAGCATCATAATTATATAAATTGCTATTTTCATATTTTAGTAACTTATTTGGTCTCTCTTCCAAATACATATCACGCCATTATGTTTTGCTTCCTGACTTCCGAGCCTACTTTTCTTTTTCTTACTACAACTCCCTGGATCCTCATTGATTCTCACACGAATGATTTTCTGGTCGTTCGCCCCCTACCTTCCCGATCATTTATCTTCGCCTCTCGTCCCTATCTTGCTACCTTGGAACCTGGCCAAACGCGGTCTGTCACCGGTCTATCTTCAGCCTGTTCCGACATTGTCTTCGCTGACAATCCTCAGCCTCGGCGCCGCCTCCGTCCTCAGTGTTCGGTCTCTATTGCTCCGTTTCTGACCTCCGCCCCTCACGCGCCGTCCGCCAATCGCGGCGCCCTAACCCTCAAGCGGCCCCTGTCGCCCGCCGCCTCCCGTCGCCTGCGCCACTGCGTCCCCTGGCTGCTCCCTCCCCCGCACCGGCTCCTCGCCCTGACACACCCCACCGACCTCCGCATCACCACCACTTACGTAGCCATCCACATCTACTCCGCCGGCCCGGTGGCCGAGATCGCTAAGACAGTAGTTCCGTTAGCGATCTCGGACCGAAGGGTCGCGGTTCGAGTCCCGCCTCGGGCATGGTTGTATGCGTTCGTCCTTTCAATCCCTAATCTCACTACATCGTTCATCCTCATAGATATCATAACTTTAAAATCTAATGGTGGTCGCTAAGTGCCTACAAGTTGATATGACCTCCAATAACACAAAAACACACCACATACACATCCTACTCCAACCAGGACCCTCCTGAGTGAACCCCACTTCTCCTTTCTTCTTGTATTTGTTCCTCGTCTTACAGAGTTGAACCGAGTTGAACCATGCTGTGCAGTTTGCGCAAGATGAGAGGCCTGCGTGGTCAAAGAATACAAAAAACTTTAACAATTTCTCAAAACTCTTGCATCGCTATGATAACACAAAATGAGAGGTACACTGACTAGGCGAGGCTACATGGACTGATACAGTAAGAAAGGTACTTAGTATAAACATTGCAACTGAATTGAAGCCTACGAGGCACATATGCCTAGATTTTTCAAACCAGACTACTCTCATAGTACCACAGCTCCTCCTATTTACACATCTGTCTAGTAGAGGGTCTCAATGCACACAGAAAAAATGCCCTTCGCTGACGGGAATGCTTCACGGCAAAGTTTTTGAGCACTCCCGTGTCGAGCGATAGATAAGGCTGCCCCCTACACTCCCCGATCCGTCCTCGCAGCGCACTCTCCGCCGGCCACGCCTGCTCTGTCCACCGCCCCGAGAAGTCACCGGGCGCGTGGAAGGGGTGGCCGGCCGGCCAGGCGGACGGACGGGGGGGAGAGAGGGGCGGCGACGGTGGTGGTGTTGGTGGCGGCAGCGACGCCGGTCCCGGCCCCGGCCCCGGCGGCGCAGGCGGCGGCGGGGGCGGTGGCGATGACGATGACGATGACGCCGACATCGCCGTCGGCGGCGGCGTGGCTGAAGCCGCATGGCGGAAGAGGACGTTCCATGCGTAGAGGCGCGGGGGAACAATGATTAATTAATTTCTCAATTAATTAAGTAATTTAATTTTTTAAGTGGGACGCGCGAATTTTGTGTTCGCGCCCCCATAACACACTGGTGCAGCATGGAACTCCCATAATTTGGCGGGAAGACCACAAAGAGTGCCCAGGTGGGCGGAAGTCACTGCAACTTTATCCGCGCCGAGAAAAATGTGCTAACACTGCGCTTTTGACGACTGTTACAGCGCGAACGAGACATGCCAGTCGAAAGACACTGCGCATGTGTAGTATGGCTATCTATACATGCTATTGCTGTTCAGAAAACATCAGGTAGCCTGATGCGAGAGAGGTTTGTAATTAGCGAGAAATTTTGATTTGGCTGCTTTAGTAATTCGTACCAGCCGTTTTCTTATTTGCATTCTTACTTAAAGTGTGAATTAAATTTTGAACTGAGGTAGCCTGTCAAAAAAGCCTGGAAGTCTATGTTTTTTAGACGGCTTTCAGTGTAACTGTGTACCTCCACTGTGACGTTAGTCGCGAACATGGATTCCCTCGCGCTAAATCGACGAGGTGGAATTGATGACGAGATTTTATTTATTTTCGTTTATTAATATTTATTTATTTGCATGACGTCTAAACAATGTAGTGATATTTGGAGGGCAAATGGAAATCAGTATTTATATACCTCCCCGTCCCATTCAAGACCCTTTCTAACACACTCTCAGACGTAGCTCTAACATCTAGACCACTTACTAACCGCGATTACTAACACCAATCCGACACTGTAACGCCTCCTCCTATACGCCTCCACCCGGACAATCCTCAACCCCCACCCCTTCAATAGTTCACCCCAACTCTCCTAGGCACCCTTCAACCCCCTCATTTCCTAATAACGCCTCAGCAGCCAGACCATCTCTAACCTCTGCCGCTCGCCCTTTTTCCCCTCTGGCCTCTGCCTCCACTTTCCTCTTCCCGTTCGCAAACAGTAAGTGACTTTTCAGCCTCTTCCCTCAAGCCCCGAAACTGATCACCTGCAGCCCCACTCACCTGCGACCGTTCCAACGCCTATCCCGTTTAGACTCTGCCCACACGTTCAACGGTTCTACTCAGACTATTGCGAATCCCTATCCTTGCAAACAGTCTACGAACTCTCTAGATACTCTCCAACCCTCGCTCTTTATCTCGACGCTCCGTCACTCTTATTCTTCTCAACCACACTCACACCCTAATTTTCCGACCATGTACAAGTCTCCACTCTCCGCACAGTTCTAAAACTGATGTGTCTAGCCGGTCCGCACCCGTTCCATGCACAATCCCCTGCGCCCTCTTCCTTCAGATCACCATCAACTCTCTAGACCCGTTCCCACCACCGCAATGCTCCACCGCCTAGACATCCCCACCCAATACTCTAACTCCCCTCTGGCCTGCGTCCCACGCCTTCCCCATACACCAATATTCCCCCTCCAACACCTTCCTCCCCCCCACGCCGCACTCCCCCCCTCCCCTCACTTCACCCTAATTCTCCGACCACCTACAAGCCGCCACTCTCCGCACCGTTCCAAAACTGATGCCTCTAGCCTCCCCGCACCCACTCCACGAACAATTTCCTGCACCCTCTTCCTTCAGATCACCATCAACTCTCTACACCCGTTCCTACCCCCGCAACGCTCCACCACCCAGATATCCAACACCCTAACTCCCCTCTGGCGTGCGTCCCACGCCTTCCCCCTACCACCACGCTTCCCCCTCCAACACCTCACTCCCCCCCCCCCGGCGCCGCACCCCACCCTCCACCCTCTGTCCTCGCAGCGGCCCAGCGGCGCTGTTCGGTTAGAGGAAGCGATAAATTGGACGTCGTGTTATCTCATTGGCTGCAGCGTGCGCGGCGCGTTATGGGCCCATTACTCACGCACCTATTCAACACTTCCGCGACGGACAATAACGACGTCTATTTTGAGCGAACGGAGCTCATAATTGCAAACAACCGGGCCGCCCCGCCCTTTCCTTTCATCCCGCTGTTTCATTTTTTGCGCGCGCGCGCGATGACGTCCCCGTCGAACATGATGGCAGCGATTTGCTCTCGCGAAGGGCCTCGTGCAGCGCGCGCCATTAACGTCGCTTTTATTTCGTCCGCGGCCGCCCAGAGGTAATTTGTGACTTTGACGTTTTGTTTACTCGGATGAACTCCTCTTTTTATCTCTCCCGGCAACGACGATTGATGTGGAAACAGAATGATTATGGCTTTTATTCAATAAACTGGTCGTGAGATAAGTTACGGCGTGTTTTCCCTTAGGTAGGTAATGTTCCATGAATTTCGATTGCCACTTGTCAGTCGCCGTGATTTTCGTACATCTGTTACTTTTACAAAAGGTTGGAAGAATAAGGTAGCTAATGAAACATTTGTTATGTTGGATTTATTTTTCCGTGAATGTTCTTTTGAAATGTTATTATTTTTTTTCTTTAGAATAGCGTCCCAAAGTAATATTCGCGTACAGATTTTTCCATCTCATTATTATATTTTTGTGGCCCCTAGGCTTTTCCATAGCTTTCGTAGATTATTTTTTTTGTTTTATTTCCCCTTGCTTGCCTACATTTTTTGTTTTAATAATATACATTTGCTTGCTCACACAATAAAACGGTAAAACACAATTTTGTCATTGGAAGCAATTTATTTATTTTATGAGATAATTTATTTTTAATATTTGAAAATGTTTTAGTTTCCAATGACGGAATTTTATATAATAGTTTAATTACGAAGTTAACATGAAACAGTTTATTAGCTCTGAAAAGCCTTCTAATCAAGAAAATTTATCAATTACGAAAAAAATTAAATTGACCTTTGTTTTATCGATGCGTTGGCTGTGTTGATGATGTTATATTTTTTGTGCTTGGAGTTGCCACGGCAGATTTTTTTGATGTTACTGTTCTTGTTTCTCAGTCGTTACCATTTTTAAAGAAAATATTTTCTTTATACTGGCATTCTCGGAATCCTTTATTGGAAATTTTCACTGACAGAAATCAAGTTCGATATACCATTAGCACCAAGTTTAATCATCAATCAACTTTAATATTTTGAAGTTATATTATATTTGAACTGAAGTAATATTTAACTCGAGAATGTTACAAACAAAGTTCAGTAAAAATGTATTTATACATTTTGAATGTATTCGAATATTTAATCGAAGGGGTATCACAAAGAAATTTTAAGACCTTATAGATTTGAACCGAGTTGAAGCATGCTGTGGCAGTTTGCGCGGGATGACACACTGCGCTTTCGGCGACTGTTACAGCGCGAGCGAGACATAGGAGGGGTGTCAAAGAAATTCGCGCATCCATCTGGGAAGCTCAAGTTCTTCCTCTCAGTTCCCTCTCCTGCTTTCGGAGAAATCCAGAGCACATCAGCGGAAGTTTTCACTGCTGTTTTCCGCCGCCACTGCCGTCTCCGCAGCGATCCCCGTCGCCACCCCCGTCGCCACCGTCGTCGCCACCCCCGTCGCCACCCCACTTGAGACCCCGTCGCCAATCCCTGTCCCCAACTCCCGTTGTCTATCCCCCGCCGCCACCCCGTCGCGAATCTCGTTGCCACCCCCGTCACCACCCCATTTGTGACACCCGTTGCTACACCCGTCACCACCCCGTAGCCACCCTTTCGCCACCCCCATTGCCACCTTGTAGCCACTCCCAGCGCCATCACATCACTACTCCTGTCGCCGCCCCCGTCGCCGCCGTCACCCACTGCTGCTGTGGCCGCCGCGCCCGCCGCCCGCCTGCGCTCCTCCGCACGTTCCTCTGTGAGGCAGCCGTTGATAGAGCTTATCGACGCGTCACTTGCAGCGCGCCCACCGGGCAGGCTGCGGGCCCTGCCGTGGAAGCCAGACGTCGCCTGCTAGCGGGGGCAACTTTGAATAATCTCTTTGATTGGTTTGGAAGATATTGGTTTGGAAGTGGAGTGCAGTGTATTAAAAGTCGTATATGTTATTATAAATTATCTGTACAGAAACATCATAAGTGTTGAATTAATGTGGTTATTGTTATTAATGCATTTACTGTTAACATTGTTATATTTTTATTATTATTATTATTATTATTATTATTATTATTGTCTTAAAATATTTTTTAAGTTACATTGTATTTAATTCATAATTATAATATGTAAATTTTAATGTTCCGCCACCAGGTTGCATAAACCTACTTGCGCAAATAATAAATATCTATATTTTGTGACGCGATTTTTTGTTTGTTATTTCGTGACAGAATTAATTGTATAAACCATAATGATTGCCAAATTACGCCGAGATAAATAATATTTGCACATATTGAAGTAATTTAATAGTACTTCTATGTAAAAAGGATGAAACATGGCTTTTAAATAAACAAAATTGATCAGCCTATTTTGCAGAATAATCTGATTTTTTCTTTAGTTGCTACCACTTTTATTTTGCAGCATTCATATTGAAGTATAGAATATAATGAACCACAATTCACTTCCTTGAATCGCTGAGCGTCTCCGGAATTATACTACCAGTTTTGCCACGATTTCCCATTTCTGCAAGAATTTTTTTTTATTTTTTAACAATTTTGTACATTCTTGCCGCATTACATTATTTGTTTCCGGTCGATAAGTTTGGTCCCTCTTTACATTTTTGTGAGTTAAACCCTTTGCACATTTTGTAGGTTTTTTCCACTGTGTCCATTCCAATTACCTTAATACGTATCTGACGGTACTTCTTGCAGTGCATACTGTCTGCAATGTCGTGTCTTCCTGCCTTCTCTCTCTCTCTCTCTCTCTCTTTGTCTCTCTCTTTGCATCTCTCTCTCTCTCTCTCTCGCTCTTTCCAGTTCATTCACTATTCTCTTCGGGGGGAGCTGTGCATTCATTGATCTTTTCAACTTTACTCGTTTTGTTGTGATATATCTTCTATTTTTCTCAAATTGGCAGGTACAGTTAACTATAGCACTAACTGCAGAAACAATTGCAGTTATAAGCGAAACTTAAATTTGCATTTTTATTTAGCACAAGGTTATTTTTAAATGATGTGTACCGCTAGGTAAAAAAGAGGAATGGGAGTTGCCGCATACTCTTTACGTCGAAAGAGCACGTTCTGTCCCCTCTGCCTTTCCGTGGCCGCGTCCGGCGTTCGCGCGTGGGCGGTCGCGCTTTCGCGCCAGCGCCTCGCAATGGCCCCCCCGCGCCGCGCCGATCGCCCGCGCCCGACGCCGCTCGCTGCCGCGCGGCGCTGTGCGACGGTGCGCGCTCCCGAGCCCGCGCCAGCCCCCGCCCACGCCCCCGCCCCCGCTCCGTCCCCGTCCTTGGCTCTCGCTTCCGGCCCGGCCCCCGCCCCCGCCCCCGCTCCCGTTTCCCGTCCTTGGCTCTCGCTTCCGGCCCCCGCCCCCGCCCCCGCTCCCGTCCCCGTCCTTGGCTCTCGCTTCCGGCCCCCCGCCCACGCCCACGCTCCCATCCCCGTCCTTGGCTCTCGCTTCCGGCCCCGCCCCTGCCCCGCCCCCGCCCACGCTCCCGTCCCCGTCCTTGGCTCTCGCTTCCGGCCCCCGCCCCCGCCCACGCTCCCGTCCCCGTCCTTGGCTCTCGCTTCCGGCCCCCGCCCCCGCCCCCGCTCCCGTCCCCGTCCTTGGCTCTCGCTTCCGGCCCCCGCCCACGCCCCACGCTCCCATCCCCGTCCTTGGCTCTCGCTTCCGGCCCCCGCCCCTGCCCCCGCCCCCGCCCCCGCTCCCGTCCCCGTCCTTGGCTCTCGCTTCCGGCCCCCGCCCCCCACCCTCCGCTCCCGTCCCCGTCCTTGGCTCTCGCTTCCGATCCCCGCCCCCACCCCCCGCCCTCCGGGCTCGCGATTGCCCTCTCCCTCGCCGTTCTCTCCACCCCCGCGCTCGCCCCGCCACCATCCTTTTCCTTCCTATCGCGACCCTGGTCCCCGTCATCTGCACTCGCGCCCGATGCCTGTGAACGCACCGGCCCCGCCACCATGTTCACCCTCTCCCTCCTCTTCACTCCCGCGCTCGGCCCCGCCACCAACCTCTCCCTTCCCATCGCCTTCATCGCCACCCTGGTTTTCTATCGCGTCTGCACTCGCGCCAACGCCCCGCGAACACTCCCGCCCCCGCCCCCGCCCCCGCCATCGCTCATCCCTTCACCCCCGCGCTCGCCGCCGTCACCGTCCTCCTCCTCTCCATCGCCCCCTTCGCCGCCCTGGTTCTCGCCATCGCGTCCGCTCTCGCGCCGACACCCGCAATCATTCTCATTCTCGTCCCGTTCCCGCGACCGCCCTCGCCACCACGCCCGCCCCCGCGCCCGCGCCCACGCCAAACTCCACGCCCGCACTCGTGGGCGACGTCGGAGCTGCTGCGGCTGCCCACGCCTTACCAAGCCCAGCCTCCCCAGATCTTGTTCCGCAGGATCAGTCAGTCTAATCTTTCCCATCTCGAGCGGACCTTTGAATTGCTTGTTTTCGTCTCATCTCCCCTAGTTGACTCGCTTCAAACCACGGACGACCATCTCCACATTATTTCATCTTTCCACGTTCCTCTGCGCACTATCCTGTTCTCTAAGACGAACTTTTATAGCCTTTTTGTCGTTTCCTCTGTAGTGCCCCCCTCTCACTCTTGCCTCTACTCTCTACCTCCTCGCCATCTACACTTGCGCTCGCTTGACTGTTGGTATTCAACCACTATTGGTCTCTCTTAATTTGATCTCTCTCACGCATCAACTATTCTCGCCGAAGCATATAATCCTCCTCAAACACCTTAATCTTTCAGCTACTCCCGTCCCATTCAAACTCGCTGCCCTGCGTTTCTATGACTGCCAGTTTGCCATTACCAGCCCCTGCCGATGGGCTAATGCCCACTCCAGCTCCTCTTCTCTCACCTTCGCTCATACAGGTCCGAGTTTTTCGGCCTTAGAGTGACATTTCTCTTGCTTCCCCGTCCTCCCCACACCTTCCCGGAAATTCCTTCTGTCCTGTTCATTTTCCCAGACGCTCGCCGCCAACCGCTCCAGTCGGTCAGCTACAGCTCAAAGGAACTCGCCTGTGTCCCACTCGACCGCTCACTTCCGTCCCAGAATTCACTCCTTGCCCCTGCCTCTCCCTGAGCCATCAAAACCCTTCTGTTCGCGCTTATACCTTCCCGGCCAATGTTATTCATGCTTGCCTCACCGCGTCCTCCAGGGACAATAGGTTCTTCCCCGCTCGCCTGCTCCCACCTTTACAATCCCCTCCAGATGACTCTTCCTTCCAAGGCCAAACGTCCATGTAATATTGTCTGCAACCGTCCTTTCATGCTCACTTTTTTTCGCTTACCTGCCCACCTGCTGCAAGACAGACTTACCATCCACTATTGCAGGTCGTGTCTCTCCCTTGCCCATCCACCGCCGCGTGCGACTTCGCGCCTATCTCGAGCAACCCCCCCCCCCATCCACCGAACTTTTCGCCGTCGTACTTTCCCGCCGATTCCGCTTCATTGTATTCTCGCCTTCCCACATTTCCATACCCACCCTCCCGCGACCATCCGTTTCTGCTTGATCGCTGCTATTCATGCCCGCATATCCGCTCTCGCCCCTCCACGCTCTCCTGAACCTCCCGCCAAGGCTCCATCATCGCCTCGCCAACCCTTCGATCGTCAAAGGAAGGGTGTGAGTCAGGGCGTCGAGACTTCCCTGCCTTCCCGTCTGTCTTTTGTCCCCATGCTCGCCTTCTCGCATTTCCTAACGCATTCAACTACCCTTGGCTTCGTCCATCTCTTGCTCACCATACCTCGAGTCTTTCCGTCATGGTGAAACTCTTGCTCGGCTCTCCCGTTCTGGACTGTTTACATCTAATTCTTCTCACCCAAGATCGCCTTTTTGGATTCCCTGAAACTTCCGTCGCCAGCGATCACCCGTAACAACTTGTCCGTTTTTTAACAACCCCGGGCGTTTGGTTCTTCTAGTACCCATCTACTCTCGCTCGAGACTTCCCGCCATAGTCGGACCAATTCCCTCACCCAACTTACTTTTTACGCCCGTACATCCTCCTTAGCCCTCCTCCTTATGCTAGCTTTCCCGATTTCCCTTACCCCTCCGCTTTGGCCATCCACTCCTGATTGATCGCTACATTTGTAATCAGAACGTCTGCTCCCGCCCATCCATCTCATCTGCGCTTTACTGTCATCGCCTCACAACTCTCTCTCTCGCACTCTTCCCTTTCCACGCCCATCCTTTCTGTATACCTTTCGGTCCTCAGACTCGCTTTCCGGATTCCCTCACCCCTCCTCTGGAGACCGCCCACACTGTCCCTTCCACCACTGCACTTGCCCCCTCGTATGATTCCAACCACCCTTTCTCCTGCGCCTTCTCGTCATGGCCCCGCCGCTCCTTCGCCACCCATCAATCCTCACTTTTTCGTCCCTTTCCGTCCGTCTTCCATCCCCATGTCCCACATGGTCACCTTCCCGCACTTGCTTATGCTCCCACCTGCCCATCCCTTCCATCTTCCATCCCACATGGTCGCCTTCCCGCACTTGCTTATGCTTCCGCCTGCCCATCCCATCCCTTCCATCTTCTCTCCCACATGGTCGACTTCCCGCACTTGCTTCTACTCCCATCCGCCCACGCCTTCCACCTTCCATCCCACATGGTCGTCTACCCGCACTTCCTTATGCTCCCATCTGCCTATCCCTTCCATCTTCCATCCCACATGGTCGTCTACCCGCACTTCCTTATGCTCCCACCTGCCCATCCCTTCCATCTTCTCTCCCACATGGTCGCCTTCCCGCACTTCCTTATGCTCCCACCTGCCCACCCCTTCCGTCTTCCGTCCTTCTTGGCCGCCCGCGCCCGCGCGCCTGCCCACTCTCGCTCGCGTCCGCCTGCCCGCCGCCCGCCCCGTGGGCGCCCATGCGGCATGGCGGCGCGGTGAGGAATGGCCGCCTGCGCGCACCCGCCTGTGCCTCCTGCATAACACACCGCCGCCCGCGGCGCTCCTGCTGCTTTTGTTGCCTGGCATTTGTCACGCGCGCCTGTGTTTTATGCGTTTGCGAGACGCTTCGCAAAACAAACGCGTATGAATATTACAAAACTCCGCGGCTACTTTTATATTATTTTTACACTTTGGTGGGAATAATTACGCATCATTGCTAGGACATTCGGCCGTGTGAATATATTTTTATTTCGCCCGTAAAAAAGTGTTTTTCTGGTAATGAACATCTCTATTTGCACCTGTCATTTTTTTCTAAAAGCGCTACGCATCGCCACGTTTAAATCAGAAATGTATTGTACAATTATTACGAGTAATATTTTTAAAATTATTGCTCAGTGAAGTGTATTTTGTGCAACTCCCTCTTCTATTATGAAAATATATTAATATCTCACTTGTTTACAAGTGATTTCTGTTCACTGTGGTGTGATATTGTGAAATTGTTTTCAAACGAAATTACTTTCTGAAGGTAACTTGCGTAATAGCTCAAGTTAAAACTCTGAGGACTTGGTAGATTCACAAATATAATTTCCTAGAAGTAAGTGTTTCTTCACAGAGATGCGTCTGCCGAAAGGAATTATAGAGTACTTAATTTAATACTTTTTCTGTGATTACTCTGAATATTTTGAATTGAAAAAAATCACATTGTTACATCAAAACGTTGAAATAGAAAAATACTGTAAATACATGAAAGAGTGATCAGACATAGGTTATTTTATGAGCGAGATATTCCACTAGCCATTGCATTTAAAACTACAAAGACATAACGTGTGAGATATACATAATATAAATAAATAATCGTAATACATGAAATATTTCCTTTGAATGTATTTTTGAAACATACATTCTTACATTAGCAATTTAAAAGCATTGCGTAACACATTGTCAATATTTTTTTAAAATTAATGACGAAAATGGAGAATACTTATTTACGATACATTTTATTTTGTTCGTAGGATTGTGAAACATTTCCTATTCTCAAAATGAAATATCACTTTTACTTCGTGTGTTATCACTAGTTTTTAGACAGACTTACTGGCTTTTCTTTCTTTTTTATTTCAAGTGTTCAAATCACTAAAATGTGTTTCATGTTACATTAAGATCAGTTGTAGCTGATCAGACAAAAGTATTTTGTTTTCGAGAATGTGTTCAGTTTTATCTGAACATTTGAGCATCTCACTAGTGATAAACATTGAACACTTAGTACGCTGCACATGCCATGAAAGGAACCGCTTTTTCTGATATCTGTCTAAAAAAATTGTATTCTCAGAATGATACTTTCAAAGCCTAAAATATACGACAGTTATATTTTTCGAGTGGTTGGAAACCCCTACTTTTGAGCATTCACTGCTCAAATCCCGGCGACAGGGCAAGCTGGAAACGAAACCGGCTCGGAGGGCGCTCCGTAACAGTTTGCCTGGTAATCGAGCTGTAACTGGCGGCCACTATTGATTCCACAGGTGTGTGTGCGAGGGGGAGATGTCTGGGCGTTTAGGAAAGGGACGGGCTGGGGGGCGGGGGGTGAAGGGATGGGGGAGGGGGTGATGTCGCGTGTGATGCACGGCGCGGCGCGGCCCCTCCCTCCGTCGCCGATCTGCGCCCGCCCACCCGTCGCTCGGCCGCGGTGCCCGGAGGCCCGGCCACAGTGGCAAAAGGGGGCGGGGTTGTGCCTCTCGCCCCGCCTTCCCCAAGCAGTTTTCTTTGTAATTTTAACCAGTTTGATTATTAATTGAATGGGTAAAAACCAGTTGGTACAACAACATTTTTATAAATTCTGAGAAAAAACGAGTATATTTTCGTGGCAATGTAATTTCGTGGTTTAAATGAGCAATTGAAATGCCGAGACTTAACAGTGATATTGATTTAAATAAATAGTTTTCTCAGAATTTATAAAAATGGCATTTATACCGTTCTGATTTTCACCCATTCAAGGAGGTATCAACGAAGAGGTATCAACCACAAATTATATTACTGGTTGTATAAATTAGTATAAAGAATCTACATGAATTTATAAAATAGTGGACCCAACATTGCTTCGCCATTGAATTGTATTACACTTCACAATCTACTGGTCATGTAATTGTCAATCACGTTTTACCCAACGCTCTGCAAACATTTTAATAGATGAAGATTTTCTGGCAAGTACGGGTTTGTTCTATGTGCTGGTTTGGACATGGTTGTCACGTATCCTCCTGTTAAAACGTTCTCCATTAAGTTTAAGTAAACATTCGCTATGACACTGTCTTGAAGAAATTTGAGTTGTCCGAGTTAATGTTAGTCGTTCTTCCGGCTGCTATTTCACAATCGCAGGGGCAGAATATGCAGCGAAGACTGGCTTAATGCGTGAGGGTGCGGCGGGTTGCGGACATCTGTTCACGGGCGCTTGATTCAGCATCAACGCATAACAATCATCAATGCGTGTCTATGTGCGAAAGACCTACGTACTATGTCCATATTCTTTCCACAAGAGTAAGCGATAAGTTGACTTTTTATCACAATGGAATAAACGGTACGGCAGCGCAGCAAATACGAAAGAAAAATAGACATAATATATTATTATAAAATAGACATACAATATATTAGACATAATAGAAAATTTATTATATAACATTTTTATCTAATATACACTGCATTACTTTTTTAAGGGGTATGATAAATTATATGAATCCTTAGTATTTTATTTCAAACTCACAAATTTTCAATTTTTTTAAATTTCAAGATTACTATTATTTTAAAAATGGTCATGAGAGAAGTCTCAACTGAGCCCTCCCTCATTGAAACACTTCTGGATCACTTTCTTGCGTGTGCATCCAATGGCAGGAGTAGGTGAGTAGCCGTGCCATCCCTCACCAATCCAATTTTGTTTGTAATTTTTTCTCAATTTATTTCATT
The DNA here is from genome assembly GCA_031308135.1 of Acheta domesticus. Classification (NCBI taxonomy): domain Eukaryota; kingdom Metazoa; phylum Arthropoda; class Insecta; order Orthoptera; family Gryllidae; genus Acheta; species Acheta domesticus. The sequence continues at coordinate 266,713,010 of JAHLJT010000631.1, read as the reverse complement.
CAAATATAAATACCAAATATTCACTAAATTTTACTCTTAAATGTTAAGTTCATTGTATCTATGAAACCTTCGTTTTATATTTTAAACTAACAATATTTTATTTCAAGTTGACCATATTTTTTATTATTTTAAAAATGGTAAGGGGGGGTATTCAGCTCTGAAATTCCATCCCCCTCTTGAAACACTTCTAAATCCGCCCCTGCGTGGACTTTACACCAGAGACGAGGGGCGACCGTTCTGAGTGACAGCTTTGTAGGGGCTGCCCCACTCGGAGCTGTCAGAAAAGACGTCTGGTGTGAGTAAAATTAATATTTGATAGACGCTTCTCAGACGCTGTGGCGTTTCCACGGCAACCGAACAAAGCTCAATTAGGAAACTGCCGTGTTGCGCTGTGATGGATTGTATCGTGCAACTGTCAATAACGTTCTTTAATCGGAACATGGACATCAATCGCCTTGTAACACGACATTGACGTAGGAATTGAAGGTCTTGAATTATGAAGGGTTCCATTGTTCTCAAGTCACTGATTCCGATTACGTTCACACGATGGCCTCTGGCAGTGATGTTATGGTCTCCTACGGATGGCAGCGGCACGCTTCGTGGCACCGTTGCATGACACGAACTTATCAGCGCTACCACCCTCGGAAATGGAAACTATCAGTGGTAACGTCGCCGTTTCCCGATAGTGATGGTTTAAAAGTAAAAAAATATAAATAAAAATAACACCAAGGTTTTTAAATTCATTTATGTAAGCCCCACTTAATCGTATTTCATGTTTAAAGCGTAAAGGCGATCAGGGTGACTATGACTGCCTACTGCTCTTTTGTGGCGAGGCAATCAACTGCGTGGAGGGGTGATTTTGTCGTGCTACCCCTGCGATAGGCTCTCTGGTGGCATCAACCTTGACATAACTGACCTCTGGTGTATTTACCGTTGCTTTCAGTTCCATTGCTTTCTTGTCCACCGTGCCATCACCATATGCTGCTGTCTATCCTTGCTAACTCCACCGCCAGAATCGTCATTAATTCTATTTCTATGACCGTCGCATTCTTTTCTGTGTCATAGGTCCACACGCCCTCACATCCTTTTCAGAGCCACATGTCTGCATCCCTTTCGCAGACTCAACGCCTTCACTGTGACTAAGGACTGAGTTCTCCAGGCCTTAACGCTTCCTCTGCAGCATTTTCCTTCTTTTTGCTTCAAAATTCGACAGATTCCACTGGTCACTCATCCTGCAGAACCTCTACTAAAAATCTACAATATTATTAGTGACTTCTCTTACTAAATGAACTTGAGGTCCTAACAATACACCTCTCCAGTAACAGTAAACTTCCACCTATTTCCAAACGTTATTATTTAGATTTTGGTGAATGTGTGGGTAATCTTGTTACTTTACATGTCTTGTTCATATTTATGTAAGCCTTAGGGAGTAAAAAAAATTAAACACACTTCTATTCAATGATTGGTACATTAGTGATTCCCGGAGCGTCAACTGATAAGGTTATTAGTCTCGAAAGTATAGTGCTTGTTTTTTATCTCCTGAGGTGGCAGTGGTCTTCTCCCGCTGAATAGCAGATTCGGCGCCTACCTACCCGTCGGTTTGTGGAGTTTTCGCTCAACCAGGTATCTCACCACCTCAGCGGGAACAAACTCTAAGATACCGTCTCGTCTCCCGGCATGTGTGAGAGAGGAGCGCGTGTAGGGAGTGAGGAGAGGACAAGGAAGAGGAAGGAACGATCGCGCGCAATCTGTGCCAGATTGTTAGGATACTTCTTCGTCATTCGCCTGGTGTTGATAGGAGAAATCAATGAGACACTTTGACAAACTTCAGGACACTAACATTTATAAATAGCGGGAGGCTTGCTGTTTCGTGTGTGGCTCGTTACTACTCCCGGCTCTGCTCTGCAATATTAAGCGTAACACCATTATATCCTGATAGTGTCGGTACACAAGAAAAGTGTTCCATCTAAAACATTATGTGGATGAAAACTGTTTTTATCAAAGAGGAACAATTTATTTTGGAGACAAAGACAGGCTTTCTCTCGGTTACAAATATATTTCTTCACTCAAATGAAACATTTTGACTTTTTGTTTAATTTTTTATATGTAGCTCTAATATATGAAATCGCGTGAGCTAAACGCTATGGTGTAGGGTTTTGTGATGACATTAATCCTTCAGAGAAAGAAAGAGAGAGAGCAATGTTTTACATATATTTGAGTGTATTTCCGTAATTGCAGCTTTTTTAGATGTAATAAGTATTAAGGTGTTTTAATTAAGACTATTAAAGAAAATAAGTGTGTTTACGTAGCACAGTGAGGATTTGAAGATGTGGTCACTGCTGCTCCTTTTTTTACCAACCTCTGTCATCAGACTCTAGCCCAGAGAAAGCAAGAACACTCATTGGTGGTCCCTGAACTCCTCCACACTGCTTGGATTTGCACTCGAGTGGTTCGCGCGCGGCTCCCGACTTCAGTTAAAGTGCAAAATCCTGTTCAGATCTGCCTTAAGAGCTTTAAATAAGCCAATATATTTTCAAATACGTTTACTGTCTCTCTTTCCGTCCGTCTGTCCGTCCCTTCGTCTGTCCGTCCCTTCGTCTGTCCGTCCCTTCGTCTGTCCGTCCCTTCGTCTGTCCGTCCCTTCGTCTGTCCGTCCCTTCGTCTGTCCGTCCCTTCGTCTGTCCGTCCCTTCGTCTGTCCGTCCCTTCGTCTGTCCGTCCCTTCGTCTGTCCGTCCCTTCGTCTTGTCCGTCCGTCAGTCTGTCCGTCCGTCTGTCCGTCCGTCTGTCCGTCCGTCTGTCCGTCCGTCTGTCCGTCCGTCTGTCCGTCCGCCTTCCGTTCGTCCTGTCCATTCCGTCTTGTCCGTCCGTCTGTCCGTCCCTGTCGGCCTGTTTGAGTGGCAATATTCTATTCTGTTGGTTCATTCCTCTGCCATTTTGACCATCCCTCCATTAAGTTGGTCCGTCTATCCGTTCACCATTTTGATGGTCCGTTCTTGAGTTCGTCCTGCCATTCCATTGGCCATTCCGTTCTTCTGTCGCCTGCCATTCGTCCATCTTTGCATGCGTTCGTCAGTCCGTCATTTCATCCGTCCCCTCAGATCGTTTGCCCGTCCGCGCGCGGCCGCCGCAGCCTCACCCTTTCGCCGTCGCGTCGCGTCGCGGTCTGCCGTTTCCACTGGGCGGGCGGCAGGCTGCGTGGCTGGCTGCGGCGCTGACGACCACAAATTCGCCGGGCGGTGGCGTGGGCGGGTAGTCACGGCCGGATCGGCAGGCCGACGCCACAGCATCAGCGCTTTGTTCGCGCGCTGCTTGCGCGCGAACGCCCCCGCCCCACCCGCCCACCCGCCCACCCGCCCGCCCGCCCGCCCGCCCGCCAAACCCGCCCGACCCAGCCCGCCCGCCAACCCGCCCCCCGCCCGCCCGCCCGCCCGCCAACACCGCCCGCCCGCCCGCCCGCCAACCCCGCCTGCCCGCCAACCCGCTCTGCCCGCCCGCCCGCCGCCCCAACCCGCCCGCCCGCCCGCCAACCCGCCCGCCCGCCCGCCAAACACCAGCACCCGCCCACCCGCCCGCCCATCCACCCCCTCCCCCCGCCCAAACACCCACCCCGCCCGCCCAAACACCCACCCGCCCGCCCGCCCGCCCGCCCGCCCGCCCGCCTGCCTGCCCAACCCGCCCACCCGCCCGCCGCCCTGCCCTGCCCACCCGCCCACCCGCCCGCCCGCCCCGCCCGCCCGCCCCCCGCACGACGCCCACCCACCGCCCGCACGCCCACCCGCCCCCCGCCACCCGCCCAGCCCGCCAACCCGCCCGCCAACCCGCCCACCAACCCGCCCGCCCGCCTGCCCGCCGCCCGAACGCCCGCCCGCCCAGCCACCGTCTGCGCGGGGTGAGAGAAGGCAAAGTGGCCCTCGAAAAAACTACATACTCGAAACAAGAAGAGTTTTCGTTTAGAAAGATGTGTGACCTTTTTACTCATAACATTTTTAAAAGGGTTAAAATTAGTTGTTTTTTTGAAGTATAGAAACCGAAAGTATTTTCATATATCCAAAAACAGCGACAGCCACCCTCTGCTCAGGGCGAGAAGTGCTTTAAAGTAGGACTCAAAAATGGGCCCGCAAAAAAAAATAAGCATATTTTAAACAAGAAGAATTTTCGAGTTTTCTTTTAGAAAGCGGTCTGAGCTTTCTCCTAATAATTTTTTTATAAATGTTAAAATTAGTTGTTTTTCAATATTGAAACCGAAATTATTTTCAACATAGGATCCAAAAACCGGCAGCCGTCCTCTTCTAGAGCGTGAAATGCACTAATGCAGAGGAACTCAAAGTGGGCAAAGTACTTGAAATAAGAAAGGTTTTCGAGTAGAGAGATGTCTGAGCTTTCTGCTTACAATATTTTTAGAAAAGTTAAAATTAATTGCTTTCTTTAAATATAGAAACCGAAAGTATTTTCAAATATCCAAAAACACCAGTTTATTAAGATTGAATCAAAATCATGTAATGAAGTTCGCTATATAATTAATTTCATATAGATTTTCAATCCACATTTGCCCTGCATGCTCCATTAACGTAATTAAGTCGGGTCGATTACATATTTTACCTATCCCTGCTACTACAGCTGACTGACGTGCCATTCATATCAATAGGCAAGTTTTCTGGAAATTCTTTCTTATTCTACTAATTCAGATTGCAAGTAAATATTAAATAATCAGCTTTGTTCAATCAACAACTTAGTATTTATTCATCAGTAATTATATATTATAATGACATTGAGCTCATAAATTCTCCTCGTAATGTCTTATTAACTATTTTTATAGAATTATTAAATAATTCTTTTTTCTTACGTCACCCATCTTCGCGCGCTCTTTCCCTTTACCGGATAGAAGTCGCCACGAAGATCTTCTTTCTTTGTATCTTGTTGAACTCCAATGTCCTACTTCACCATTTTATTGCGAAGTTCCGAAAATTAATTCGATTTCCCTGCTTCGTCACCGCAGATGGACGCCTGCTCCCGAATACTGTCTCGTATAATTCTTTGATCCTATGTCCGTCGCTAGTAGCTAATAATTCGACCGACGCTATCTGCCACCAATATCTCCATCTGGCCTTGCTCGGCGACCTTCATTCCATCCCTGACGTCTTGTTTATTTCACATTGCTGGCATCCCCCAAGGTACTCATTAACACAGGTTCAGCTACCTTTTATCTATTCCCAATGCAACGAAAGATCCTCCTAATGTCCCCAATATTCCGATGGTTTTCGGTATCTGGCAAGCATTACGCCCAAGCAAGGTTAAGAAAAACATTTACAACTTTTACCTGCAGCTGGTGGTGATTCTTCCCAGCTGGAAAGTGAATCCGGCGCCGACTTACTCGTCAGCTTTAGAGGTTTTCGCGTTCACAATCTCCCCAAACACGTCGTCGTCCCACTCTGAACGAGCTATAGTACATAGATTTCGTGTCTTCGTGCGCGTTAACTGACCCTGTCATTGGCTCTCTTGCTGCAGAACATTTTTTAACGTGGGAGGTGGAGGGGATGTCCTCTGGTGGGCGATGAGAACCGGCGCCAACCTACGCTCGCGGTGTTTCCCCCTACGAGGATGTCGCCTATCAGCGGGACACCGCCTCGCCCCAGCCGAAAAAGGTTCTGAGCTGCCGACTGGTCTCCCGGCAAGTGTGGTAGTGTAGTGCAAGTGAGTGTATGTGTGTGTGTAAGGAAGAGGTGAGTATAGGACAAGGAAGAGGAAGGGAAGATCGCGTGCGGCCCTTGGCCCGTTTGTTAGGGTACTGTCCTAGTATTCCCCTCTGGTATTGACTAGAGAAACCGTAGAGAACTATTGATCAGAGCAGCCTGCCGCTAGAATTCTCCTCCAGTATTTTCGACACTACCAAGATATAACTTGTTTTAATTCGGTCGATGTCGGGAGTAGACTTCACAAATAGACAAACTAATACAAGAAATAAATAACTTACATAAAACAATTGTATTACAAGTTATTGTAATGTACCTTGATGTGATGCTGGGAACACTTCAATCTTATTTTTTTACAATTTTGATAAGATGTTAAGTTTCTCCCAGCCGGTACAGCTTGGCAGTTACTAACTAAATCAAGGCGGATCATCTCCAATGGTTTGGGAGTGTAGGTTGCATGCTGAATAGTTCCACTCCATTGTAGACAACACTTATTTAAAATAATAAAGTAAAGATGGCAGTAAAATCTTATTGTATTCATTTGTGAGGTAAAGCCTCATCACACAAGGCTCCCAAAAATGTTACAGGATGCCATCAAATGTTTGAGTTCATCCCTTTCGGTGAGGCAGGAGTTTTATCTGTAACGGCGGTGCTGCCTATAAGACGTGTTGCCGTCTTGTGTAGGTGGTCTTGAGGCGTACGTGCTCGGCCCTTTAGGCTCGCCCAGAAGCCAGCCCTTTGGCCTTGCGCTCGTTAGCGGTGCCGGCTTGCACCACAGGCGAAGTCTCTCCGCCCCGCCCTACCCCGCCCGGGTCTCGTCCTGCCCCTCGCCGCCCATTGCCTCCCGCTGCCTAACCCCTCCCCGCCTTGCTCCTCCCCGCCCCACCCTTCCCCGCCCTCCTCGCCCTCCCCGCCCCGCCCCGCCCAGCCCCACCCTTCACCGCCCAGCCCCGCGCAGCCCCACCCAGCCCGCCCAGCTCCGCCCAGCCCTCCCCGCCCTGCACCGCCCTGCCCCTCCTTGTCCCGCCTCGTCTTGTCCCCCGCCACCTGACCCCGCGCTATCCCGCCCCTCCCCAGTTGCACCGTCCTTCCCTGCCTCGCTCCGCGCCACCCCGCCCCTCTCCCCTCGCCTCCGCCCTGCCCTAACCCGCCTCGCCCTGCCCCGCCACGCCCTCGCCACTTGCACCGTCCTTCCACACCCCGCTCCGCGCCGCCCCGCCCCTCGGCCCTCCCCGCCAGCCGCGCCCCACCCAGCCCCGCCCCACCCAGCCCGCCCCACCCAGCCCCGCCCCACCCAGCCCCACCCAGCCCCGCCCCACCCACTCCCCCACCCAGCCCCGCCCCACTCAGCCCCGCCCCACCCAGCCCCGCCCCACCCAGCCCCGTTCCACCCAGCCCCGCCCCACCCAGCCCCGTCCCACCCAGCCCCGCCCCACCCAGCCCCGCCCCACCCAGCCCCGCCCCACCCAGCCCTGCCCCGCTCAGCGCTTGTCTCTGCGCTCCGTACGAGCGGAGGGCGGGCCGCCGGGTCTGATGCGAGGCTTTGTCAGCCGAGGCAACTCCCCGGCGCAGGGCGCTCGTCACTGAGGCAGCACTTAGTGTCTCAACTGCCACGGGCATTATGCCGCAAAGTGTAGGGCTTCGCCGATTCGGCGAAGAGATCCGGCGCCGACCCATACGTTTATTTGCATTTCCCTTTCTGAAATCCCGCAGCGAGCCAGCCCCAGCCCGAATAACTTCTATCTGCACCCGACATCTCCCGACCAAACCATCTCCCCACATGCGCGGTAGTGTGGTACAATTGTGTGTGTGTGTGTGTGTTTATGTGTATATGTAAGACGTGAGAAAGGGAGAAGGATGAGTAAGGAAATATTTCACAAAGTTTGTGGCCGGTTTTTGTAGGTACTAATGCTATATTCGCCTGGTCTTCATCGAAAAAAACAACATGAAAATCCACCCATTACAGCAGCTGACCGATAAAATTCTCCTCATATACTAATTGAATTCGACTCAGCTATTTCGCTAGTCTTGGAAGTCCGCCATTGTTGAGACTCGACTCCTGGATACATGTGGTCTACAATGTTGCAAAGGCATCTAATGTTGCACCTGAACCCTTGAAGCATGTGCAAGAAATTGGTTTTGCGTTAAGTGGCCCATTCACAAGCATGAAGAGCCAAAGAAGCAGTGGTTGTAAACTGTCGTGGTCCATTGAGCGAACATGAAGCACGTAGTAACACAGGCAGTTTACAACCGGCGCATCACAGGCCAGTTACACCTCACTTAATTGGGGCCGCTTTGCAGCACAGATGAACTGAGAATGTGGCCTGTTACCGAATTATCCGGTTAACGTTCGCATTATACAGAATGGGTGATTAAAGTTCGAATTAGAGGTATCTTCAAAGCATATTGCGGACTTATGCCAGAAGTTGATATTACACAATACGAGGTCGCTAGAATATTTGAAGTACGTTATGATGGCGAGAAATTGCAGATTTGGGTTAAATGGGGATCAGATTGTTAGAGGCAAATTTGTAAGACAAGAAACAGACACGGTGAGGAGTTGAATGTTCCATTACTCATTCATAGATTTCTATTTTCACGATACCACGAAATCTGTACTGCTGCTTTTGACGCTTTGCTACGTATTTAAGAGAACACCCGGTTTCGGCCTCTAGTTAGCAATTTACGATTTTCTGAAACCTGGGCAATGCATAATTCCCTATGTATTTCAATTCCAAAATACATCTCGCGAACACACAACACGCCTCACACTCGGGGCGTCTTCTTATTTGAGACACCGTCTTGTGCAGGATGGTATCCGGGTATCTCCATCATGATCCCTGTCTATCTGTCCACCATTGGACCGTCTAGCTCTCTACCTAGCTACTTACCTCTCTACCTATCTATCATACTATCTATCTATCCCTATCTATCTATCTAGTGCTGGAAATGAGCCATCGTCGAGATGAGAACCTTGAAACCTTCTCGTCAGACAAATTGGCAGTGGCAAACATTTTTTGCCTCAAACCAATTTAACCGGTAAGAGGCAACTATTGCTTAAATTACTTGCGATCTACAGGATGAGTCACGTAACTTTAGCTACCTCCTGTAACTTTTGAATGGTTGAAGTTATTGCAATACAGTTTTAATGGACATGCTTAAGGAAATAGGGCTAATTTATGCGTGCATTCATTACTATTTTATCACTTGTATTGTACTAGATATTTGAGGTAACTTTGTTTTTTCAAACGTGAACGCAAGAAACCCTTATTGAGGCGTCGATCTACATGTCGGATTGTGAGATTTCCCTATCGAGGTATCTCCACATAACGAGTATCATCCCAGTTGGGACAAGCTCGGAGATTCCGACATTTGTGGTAGTGGAGTGGATGTAAGTGTAAGGTGTGAGAGGAGAGGATAGGTCTTGGAAGATGGAAATATTGCGTTCAGTCTCCTATTCATTTGTTAGAGTTCCACTAGAGCACTCGCCTGTTATACGTCGGAGAAGCGAAGAGAAACAATATATCAGGGCAACCGGCGTCTACAATTCTCCTCCAGATAGCGGCTGAATTCGAATTGTCCGGCTATTATCAACAACCCGCCACCGTTGGGTCTCGGACCCTGGGACCTCCCAGTCTGAGTTACTGCAGAGGCGGTTGAAATGCTAGCTCTGATTTTAACTCGGCCAGTCGTCATCTCGTAACAATTACGGTAGTACTTAAATGTTTGGAAAACTTGAAAGGGAGGATATGCGAAAACTGTCAAATGATATAATAGAAGGCATTGATCCTGGAAAACTATTGAGATATCCTGGAACACGATTGACCGTTAATATTAAATACAGGGTGGTAGGCAAGAGGAAATAAGGATAAAACTAACCACTCAGTCCGCAGCGCGTTGCGGCTTCGGCAACAACGTCCCGCTCTTTGACCTGTGCATTTTTCATAGCTCCGAAGTAGGGGCCACCGAAATGTCAAAGCGCTGATGCACCGCTAGGCCGCTACAGCCTGCAGATATAGAGAAGTTACTGTAAGAAGGGACCAGTTTTACAGGTGCAGAAACATCATGTAGGGCGTAAAATCTATAAACGTCATGTAGGGCGACGGCATTACAAGAGATAGTGAGAAAGATATTTATAAACCGAATAATTGTAAATGAAAGCACTGACAAATTGAGTGCATGTGCATAACCTGCAGTTATGTTGCCAATAGTGGCATGGGAGTAGCTGTCGAAGAGGTCCCTTCTTATATCTTTCTATATCCAAGAGCGCTCCGTGTGGTGAAAACGTGGCTGGATTTAGTCTCCATCGATGAATTGAAGAACATCTCGAGGAAGTCGTGATTAGCGTTGTCATATTTTGGGAAGCTCGTGACCCGGAGATTTTGAATGGGGAGGGATCATGAAAATTAAATCATAATGAATGTTTTATCTTTAAATTATACTGTTAATTATATTTTCTGCATTATAAAAAAGATTTCTTATATTTTAAAAAGATTATATTGTTTCTTAGTATAAAAACATATCTTTTAATTTGACTTGATATTATAATCAAAATAACGAAAAAAGTAATTTTAAGTGAAAAACTTATTTTTAAAGTCTATTTGGTAAAATCTACTTGCAATGGTACTATTTATTTATTATAACATTTTGTGCACATAATGTAGGCCTACACATTTTTATAGAACACATTATGAACCAAAATATTTATCATAACTACTTTCTGTTTTCAAAATTTACACACAAGAACATATGTAATTCATGGACTATCATTAAAGTGAAACAACCGATAAGGATTGTATTTCAAGATCACCGTTTTATAATTGTCAGCTCTTTTCCTTGTTTGATAAGAACATGTCTTTCTTTCTGGATGCGATTTTTTTCTATCTCATTGTCAAACTAATAGTTTTTTCTTTTCTTGTAATTTACTTGTTTGTGAAAGTTTGATTAGTGGAAAATTTAATGGAAAAAAAGCTGCAGCCAACACCAATTTACACAAAAACTTTGGAGAAACAACTCGATGCTGTTCGCTGCCAGAACTCTAGTTGAGGGAGACTTACATATTTATGCAGCAATAAATTACGAGGAGGGAGGATACTGCAACAGTACGGCAACGATAAATCACTGGACGAAGAGATATATAACGAAGGGAAAGGAGAAGAAAGTGAAGGGAAACAAAATGACGAAACAGAGGAAGGGAGTTCTATTAGGGGTCAGTGAGCAAGTTCTGGCGTATTTTATCAAGCGAGTATCTTTATCAAAAACAAATTGTTTAGTCTGACATGTCTAATAAATGTGCATATAGAGAGCAAATAATATTACCGACATAAATACACATTTTACGTTTTAAATTTGTGTTTTCGAATTCAGCAACTGCTCATGATAAAACAATTATACTTCAGTAGCAAAAATTTCTGATTTCTTTAATGATAAATAATTTTCTTTTATGGAACTGATTTGTTTAATAAGAATTAATGAACCAGAAAAATTAAAATTTGAATTGAAAAACAAGAAAATAACTAATGGCAATTAATTCTGAATATCACTTTTCTACCCCTTTGTTCAGTGGTATGCAAAAGAAACTCACGTTTTCGGGTATCATTGCACGAAAAATAGTGAAGATTGGAGCGACAGTTAAAGAGAAGAACGTTCTTTAACCAAAACAATAAAAATTTGAATTGATAATTAGTAATTAGAAATCTACTTTAATAAACTGGTTAAACTGTTCATTACTAGTTAAATTCTTAGGATTAAATATTGAATTGAATGATAAAATAGAATAATAAATTGAGAAATACATATAATAAATACTGAATGTTGATAATATTAAATAGTTTGATTGCAAATGAAAGATTCAATGTGAAAGATAAGCAAGAATAAAACCGAACTAAATATAACACTTATTGGGACGAAAAGGATTCTAGAGGCTTCTAAAATATTGGAAGTTTCAAACAAGACATTGTTTACAAATATAGTACGCAATATGAACACGAATATCTATTTTTAATTGAAACCTTCTTCTTTAAAACTGAACATGAAACGTTCTCAATTAGAACAACATAATAACCACAGGGGCGAACGAGATGGAGTCTTTGCGGTCGGAGTTCTGTTGACCACCGATAGAGAGAGAGAGAGAGAGAGAGAGAGAAGGATGAAAAGAGGAAAAGGAAAGTCTGCGGCAAAGAACTAAATAAGCCGGTCTTTGTCGAAATAATGAACTGGAACATGGTGTTCTCTTTTGTCGAGGAGATCGAAGGAAGGTCGAGAGGAGGTCCTGTGTGGGACGCGCGTGAAATACGGCTGCTTGAACGGAATCGCCTCGTTCTTGGCCAGGCCACTTGAGCGCGCAGTCGTGCACGCCTTTCGACCTTCGCCCTTTGGGAAGTACGGAGCTGTCCGAGCAGATGTTGCATCAGTCAAGGCCAGGAAATGCATTTATGACATTTTCTTCTCCGAACCTTAGCAATATGTCGGTAAATTAAGTTTTGTAGAAATGGTATTTTTCAGTCTGAAATGATTTAAAAATCAGACATTTATTGGAATGAGTAATATTGTCAACTATGACGTTCAATGAATATCAGCTAAATATTTCGCTTTAAAACTACAGTTAATAAGTTTGTGGGAAACGGTGAAATCACTATAAAACTTGTTCGAAAACATTTCTTTCTCCCTCTGCCATCCTCTTTTCGTCTCCATGTCTCTATCTCAGTAAGTCTGACTTTCTTTAAGTCTTGATTATCTCTGTAAGTCCTCACTATCTCTGTGAGTCTTGACTATGTTTGTGAGTATTGACTATGCGAGTCTTGACTATCTCTGTGAATATGTGTCTCTGTATGTCTGTCTCTAAGTTTCTCTCTCAGTTGACAGTGGCAGCTAGTGCGACTAAGCTTCACATTCTCAACTTACGAAAAAAAATGCCAGCGAAGTATTCAGTATGAAAAAGCGAACCTATTTTGATACCTTCAGAGCACGGCGCGATTTGAAGTGGTCGTGAGTCTTTGGTGGAAGTCTTTGGGACAACCATAAGAGGGTGGGGTCCATGTGAGGAAACTGAAAGCGTTTTGTTTAGAGGGCTATCCTCTTTCACAGCCATGTTACCGCCTCTATAATCGTCTGAAACTCTTTCTTCCCATAATTATGAGATAAAATAACAGAAGATACAATCGTCGTCGCGTGTTTCAAAACTTCTCTTCCAGTTTCTCAGCGATTCGTTTGAGTCATGGCAATTTCCCTCTGCTCTCGTTCTTCTACTTAACGATCTAGACTGGTTTGTTTGTTTTGTCCAAGAACACGTTAGGTTGTTGGATCATTGCGGATTTTCCAAGGAATGTTTGGACATAAAATTATCAATAAGTTCATAATTTTGACTTCGCAACAGAAACGCAAACATATTTTTACACTTCTGTTATGGTCTTTATCAAAACCCAATTCGACGGCTGTGCATCAAATGATCTTCGATACATCTTATATAATATTAAAATTTTATTCACGCCTATATTTTACGTCTGTATAGCTGATACTATTTTAGTAGCGTATTTGTTGTCATTATAATTTATTTTAAGAACTTGTTTCACAAAATGCCAGTAAATAGTTATCGACCAACATATTACGTACTGATAGTAATTGTAATGATCCAACCGTTCTATTGAAATTAGTAAAATCGCCGGCAGTCCGAACATTGAGATTAAATTTATTTCTCTAACGAAGAGAATAAAACTTATGATAATCTACCTTAACAACTTATTTATAAGGCCTAACTATGGGTTTTCAATCTTGATCCAACGACTACGCTTGGCACATTTACAAACTCGTTATGTCTTCTTACTTTGATTATTGTAAATAACTAGTATCAAATCGCAACACATGAAATGCAACTAAGATAGTAAGATTGTGGAAGTTTCTAACGCATAGGTACCTAAACAGTTTTCAGTAATCTTTAAAAGACGCTACACCAAATTAGATTTTACTGCTAATTTTTTCTCTCATTTTATAAACTGTAAAAATCCAACACCTGAAAAGAACTTTTCAAATGTAACTCCAAAATCGGCCGTGACTCCTGGATTACCCACGAAGAGAGTGAAATTTGCGAGAAATTTCGGATAGCTTATTTGTTATTTATCTTATTAAAATCATATATCGCGATGTGTTCTCTTTTTTGCTGTTTCGACGATAATTGTCAATCGAAATGTTCCACTAACGTGGTTTTGTAATAATTTTCGTTCTCAATTTAACGTTGGATTTTTGGCGCATCATACATAGTTTCTCTAGCAATATTACTGCATATTGCTGATAGCTAATTACCTAAAAATACTGATGGAGATATGTGAGCCAGAGCATTCATTTTGATAAATATGCGTGAAATTCATTTCCATAATTACGTATGTTTGTACTTTCAAGTATTGTGTTGGAACGAAAAAGTTCGTTTAGAATAGGCCTAACGTTCACAGTTCAGTTTGGCTGCTGATCAGATTGCGGTGTTATCAAAACTCACTATCGTCACAACGGAGCAGGGGTGGCGGAAATGCAGAACAACTGGCCGACCACTGAAAAAATAAATTTTCGATTTAAAAATACTTATCACAGAAACAATTTTGATCTGGACATCATAATGAAACGAGTATCGCTTCTGCATCATGAGGCGTAATCCAAGTGTTACAAAAGCAATATGAGTTTCATTACGATTCAACATCAAACGTGTATATTTCAATATTGTTTTTCTACTCCCATTATATAATGTTGTCATTTCATGGCTGCAACCAGTTGCATAATGATAGCCATTACAATACAGTTTTATGATACACGTTCTTGACCAATCACAGAGAAGCTTACAAATTAAATATTGACACTGCATTAAGTAAATGTTTCGTTCGAATGTGTACATTAAAATTGTATTTAATACCATATTATGCTTCTCAGTTTTAATTTCTTTAATTTTTAGTAATTTTTAACGTGAAATATTATTTAAAATAAATGGAATTGCAATTTCACTTGGATCCTATTTGACTAGCGCAGTCGTAGTTATTGGAGAGAACTTTTGACTAAGGTTAAGATCTGAACGCAAGTCGTTTTGGGCTGCCGTGTGATTCTCCTTAAAAATATCTATTTTAAAATGTCCAGTGAATCAAAGGTGGGCTTGACACCTCCAAAAATGAGAGAAAAAAACAAAAATGGTGACGTCGGAATTATTGAAGAAACGTCTCTACTCCCTTGGTAAAACAAAGGCACCTGCGGCGAAAAGGAAACTGTTCACTAGGGACCTTAGCTGAATCCTGCATGCCAATTGACACGAAACGTAAAAGTTAAACTAATAAAAGTTACCATAAGTCGTAGAAAAAGTACCGTATGGAACTCGATGTAATGGGTATTAATACACTCGTGTGAAGTTTACGATACTCGCTCTTCCTCCCTCGTATCGTAAAATCACACTCGTGTATTAATACTCATTATTACATCATCGTTTCATAATTTACTAATCTATGACGGACCCAGTCCTTTTATTTCATTTTATAATATATTAATCAACAGCTAGACACTGAATGTATTTTTTTCGACAAGAACAACTTTCGTTTATTTTGTTGATTTGGCGTTTCTTTAAAACAACAATAGATTTGAAAAGACGATGGAGTGTTTGTGTTGAATTTCTAATAACTTTGTACCAAGTTAATTTCTCGCCTTCCTTCAGAAGAACAGAAAGTATTGTCAGCGTGTGTAGCAAATCGTCGATTTTTTCCACAGAACAACACTTATTGTCGAGCTTTGGTACTTAATAAACCTTGATCATTCCTATTTTCCTTGCATTCATCACATATTCAGCTTATGTTAAAACCATGACAGTAAAATAATCAAACATCACTTCATAACCTTAGTTCTTGCTGACATTTCATCTTAAGACATATTTATTTAATGCAAACTGAACGCAACCTATTCAACCCCTGGTCATTTATTTTAAATTATTACCACATTATTACTTTGAAATCAATAACAAACATTTTCTTACCTTGGAATGCTGATTTGGTAGAAACTTTTGTCTTCTTTTGGAGTTTGTTCATTTCTTTCACAGCCGCAAACGAAAACACCGATGCTCGGTTTCACGACTCGAGTCATCATTTTCCCGACATTAGGGATCACACCTTTTAGAACTCTTATTCTGGATATTAAGTACTGTATTAATTGTAATATAAAGATGTCGATATCCGCGGCGCAGAATGAATCTCTAACACCATCAAAGCAAGATGGCTGACGTAATGGCCTTAATCTGTCTACAAACTCCGACGTCACAAGCAGCATGACGTAGTTGTTAGTCATGTAGTAATAGAAGGTATTGCCCCTGATCGTTATAAACGAATGAAGCAAATGAGTTGCAGCTTAAGGTGACGTTCTAGTACTCATATTCAGTGAATAGTTATTAATGACGCGAGTGGAAAAAAGTTGCGACACGAAGCTGACAGGCCTCCTGTGACCAAAATAAAATCGCTTTAACCACGTGTCATAAACTCTGCAATATTTTACACAGTCTTAAGTTTCGTTTTATTTTAATTCAAGTACACGAATCAGTTAATGATACATTGGAGTCAGTTGGAGCTGATGCAGTCAGAAGAAATTATTTTGTTTCCTTTGTTGCGTTTACAAAATTTATCTGAACATTTGAGCATCGTCTCACTTTTAACACTAGTGCCAAAAATTGAACTTTTAGCACGCTACGCATATCCTGAAATGACCGCGTTTACTAGTGTCTGACTAAAAAAAGTATTTCTTGTTTTATAAGAAATGTTCCTGTAAGAAAGTGGTACTACGAAAATTACTAAATGACACAGTCAATAACACAAAAATCAGCCCAATCACGTTATTCAAATATAAATGACTTACCGAGGGATATCTTTAGAGGGATTACATCTTTAGATTTCCGGGTGATACGCCAGTTGAAATGAACTTGGGACAATGACATGCTATACCACATTTCGGATGAAGTTGAGATATTAGTGTATTTAGACGACCCATAGGTGTATCTAGATGTTGAGATTTTAGTTTAAAGATTCGCCGCAAGATGGCTGGGTAATTCATAAATAAATGTTTTTATCCCAAAGTGAAAAATGCAATGTCTAAATCTTTACTCTCCTTTTCTAAAAACATACTCATAGTGACTTAGCATGATATAGCCTCGAGGTCTTCAAATATTCTACCAGCCAAGTGCATAGGAATGCTAAGCACATCTGAAAGGCTAGTAACAGTTGGTAGGGGCTTGTGATTGAGAGCCTGAGATGAAATTGAGCGAAGTTTCATTCCATCCCAATAGAAATCCGAAAAAACTAGATACAGTCAGTGTCTAAGTTAGCCGGGGTTCCTCTTGATCTCGTGGAGACCCAGTCGTAAATTCGGATCATCCTGAAATGCATTTCATGCGGAGGGAGAGGCGATCGGCGCACGCGGCGGCCCTAGGGTTGCGCGGAGCTGTTCGGGAGCGTCTGCTCTAACGAAGAGCAGGGCAGCCGGACGGCGCCCGTCGTCTGGGTCAGGCCGATCTGGAGCGGAGAGGCACACAGCGCGAAGGAAAGACAGGAGACGCACGCTCTCCTATTTTCTTGTTGTCCAAGAAGACCCATCGATACAAAATATTTATTATATATTCAAATAAGATAATAATACCAAGCTACTGATATTTTATCCAACATTTGCAAATTATGTTTGTATTTTAACATTTTATGTAATTGAGAAAAATGTTGAAATATTTTTGTGATAGTTTCCGCGAATAACTATAGAATTAAGAGGACGTTTCATTCAAGACGTGGTTCCCGTGTACATGCTTTCTAAAAAATAAAAGTTTGTTTTATTAATACATAGTATTCTTCGTATTCTTTCATTCCTTAAATTTCAAATAACTGCAGTGTGAAATTGTATTATATTTCAACTAAATACGAAGCTTCACATTCTAAATTCAAGTGTTTGAATCCCTTCTGGTCATGGCTATTTATTCCTCGCCATCCATATATTCTGTGTCATGAAGGACCTCGCGTTTCTCAAATCCCATCCCAGAGAATCTGGCAAGTGTGTTAGTGAACTACATGTTTAAAAAGGCATACCATGCATGAGTGTCCGGGACGTGTACAATAAGCAGCTTCGGCTGAAAAATTCCTGACTAAAAAAGATGATTCACCACGTCTCACGGAACATGCCACAATGTATGTGCAAAAACCTTGCGAATTTTATAAGGGTTTTTCATCATCTCTAGCCACGCGTGTCTGTTTGGGGCCAGTGAGAGGGGGCGCGTGGGAGGACGGATGGGAGCGAGGCGTGGCAGAGGGGGTGGATCAGGCAGCGGGAAGCTTCGAGGAAAGATCGAGAAGAGACGGGAAGAAATGAAAAGGATGAGGAGTGGAAAGACAGGTGAAAAGGAAGGAAAAGGGTGGCCAGGGGTAGAAGGGGTGGGGGAGGATGAAAGTATCGGAAAGGGATGAAAGGGGTAGGAAAGTGCGAAAGGAGTGAAAGGTCAGAAAGGAGAGAAATGGGACGAAGTGTTGGGGTGGAAGGGTGGAAAAGGATGAAACGAGGCAGGATAGGTTGGAAGGGACGGAAAGGAGTGGGAAATTAGGAAAGGGATGGAAAAGTTGAAACGAGTGAAAAGGGGCGGGTAGTGGTAGGAAGAAGTGGAAAAGGATGAAAAGGGACGGTTAAGTCGGAAAGGGATGAAAAGGTTGGAAAGGGATGGAAGGTTCAGAATGAGGCGGAGGGTGGAACGGAGTGAGTAGGAGCGGAACGGGTGGGAGTAGAAAGGAACGGAAGAGGATGAAAAGGGGCGGGGTAAGATACAAGGGGCAGGAAAGGGTGGAAATGACGGAACGTTGTGGAAAGGGATGGAAAGGTGGAACGGAGTGAGTAGGGGCGGGTGGGAGTAGGAAGGAGCGTAAGGGGATGAAAAGGGGCGGGAAAGGATACAAGGGGTGGAAATGACGGAATGTTGTCGAAGGATCGGAAAGGAATGGAAGGGTGGAACGGAGAGAGAACGGGCGAGTAGGAAGGAGCGGAAGAGGAAAGGGGCGGCGTGGGTTGGGAGGGTGCGGGGCGGCGGGCGCGGCCGGTGTATGAATTATTCGCGGGAGGAGACGCCCGGAATGCATTATTCGGCGGCGGGCGGGCGCAGCCTCCGCTGGCAAGTGCGGTGAGTGGCGGCGCGTGGGCGATCGGAGCGCCGCCCTCCCGCTCGCCGCCGCTCGCCCGCCCGGGGCTCCACCTCTGAGCGGAGTGCAGCGCGGGGGTTTCCTTTTTCCACTCGCTGGGTTTTAACCTTCAAGTAATCGCACTGCTGCTCTACGTTCGGACCAAGATATTTTCTGTTGGAGTGTTAATTTAGTTTCCTTGATCATATCTCTAAGAGTTTCCGTTACAGTGGCGTAGCTTCTGTTGATGTCACCCAGAACAAAATTAATAGTATCACCTCCCCCGTAATTTAGTTATAATAAAAACTATTTCTCAATAGTTTATAAATCATTTAATAAAAATATAAGTATATTTGCTCCTGACATTCTTTTATTATACATTGAAATACTGTATGTAATTCTGGATAATTGTAATATAATTTTTAAATGAATAATTAAAATTATATAATTCCTACTATACAGTTTTCTAACTGGTGTCACCCCTAAAATGTAGTAATTTCACATACAGTTGCAAAAGGTGGGGTAGAATCGAGGAGCGTCGAATCAGCAAAAATGTAATAGAATGATCAAAAAGATAGCCCTATTGATTACGGTGTAAGGAACGTTTCTTTGAGGCCTTAGGCTT
This sequence comes from Acheta domesticus, assembly GCA_031308135.1. Classification (NCBI taxonomy): domain Eukaryota; kingdom Metazoa; phylum Arthropoda; class Insecta; order Orthoptera; family Gryllidae; genus Acheta; species Acheta domesticus. Next base: position 266,693,546 of record JAHLJT010000631.1, on the reverse strand, counting down.
CAAAATTGTAGTTAATAAGGCTCTAGAGAGCTTCATTTTTGAGTTATTTAACAGTAATAATTTAAAACATTTTTGCATGCGTTGCGGGTTGCATTTTATATGAATATGTATATGCGTTTTTAAACAAATCCTTCCTTTTTTTAAGTCAAATTGTAATTCGTCACGTCCCCATGAAATTCTCTTCCTTTAGAAAACTCATTTATTAAGATTGAGTGGGAGAACCGCAAAGGGAAGGTATGCTCTGAAATAATATAAGAGACGATTTGTGTAATGACGTAATTTTCTGCAAAAGAAATAAGTGTAGTGTCAGGTGAATTGCAAGTAAAAATGTGAAGAGACGTGAATCATCATTGTTTAATTTTCAAAACGATATGGCAATAATTCTGTGTGTTCCAACAGGGACAAAATGTGTCACCGTATTCATCAGTCTGCACAGTTATACTTACCTGAAAACGGAAATTCATAAAGCAAGAAACATTTCTTTCTTCATCAATGGATGTTGCCGGCATATAAGACTAACTACAGAGATCCAACCAATTTTTTCAGCTAGGGATGTAAAATATACTTATCTTGTATCTGTGCTACACGAAGTCCATTGAAGAATGAAATCTAATTCTGTCTGTAGAAGTGAATAATTTGTTGCCAGTTTCATCTAGATTTCCATGGTTTCAGCCTTAGATACAAGTTAATTCATGAACTTTTCGAGACATAATTGCAAACTTTTTAATCTTTTGTATCTTTTGAATGGGGTAGATTTAATCAAAATTAATTTAATCAGAATCAATTTTAAGGGTTTTCAAATTTTATGTACTTTTATGGGTTTCAAATTGTTTATTACTGGATCTATATAGAAGGTTTGCATGTGAAGCTTAACTTTTGACTTTCATAAAACATTAAAGGAGCCACAGATTAGTGTGTGGGTCTGGAAGCTACGGAGGAACCACGAAGGGTGAATCACTACTGCCTCTCGGCTATTACATGAACTACACTCAGAGGACTAAATAGCAACTTTGTTGACTCCCAGTAACATTAAGTACTCACTCACTCCAAAACATTCCATGTACCATTTCAGTTTCATTATGGCCTTTCCATCGACTTTTTTCACCATCATCAGCAAAACCACTCCTCAGTCCCAGAGTTTGTAATCATAGTCATGACAACGGCAACAACGTCAACAAAAATGGCGCTCAGAGAAAGAGCACTGATTGTTGCGGGGCGAATACTACGGCAACGGTGACAGCAGGGACGCCGGAAACGGGTGGCGCCGGTACCGCCCACGCCCCTGCGCGGCTTCGGCGGCGGCGACGACGGCGACGACGACGGCAGCAGCGCGGAAGAGGCGGACGCGACGTCGCCACAATCCGCTGCCGGGGCGGATAACGGCGCTGGCAATTAGCGCGCCGTAATTGGAGCGATGTAATTGGCGCGGCTCGCGTCGCCGCCCGCACCGCCCCAACGCCTTCGCCTCCCCCCACCACTCCCACCGGCTGAGGTGGCTCCGGGCATCAGCTGACGTGTCTGCAGTGCCTCTGACTGGGAGGTCCTAGGATTCGAGTCCCGGCGGTGGCGATTTTCGATACGAGCTCCTACATAGCTAGGCCGAGTTCAGCCGGTGGAGAATTCTAGAGGCCGGCTGCTCTGATCCATGGTTTTCCATGTAGCTTTCCATAGTTTCTTCGATCGATACCAGTCAAGTGTCGGATAACTCAAGTTGGAGTTGACAACTCAACTCCGGAGATGTCCGGATGAAATTTTCGACTTGACCAGTTTTTTTTCATACCAAGTGACAATTTTGATTAAAATCTTTGGTCGGCTGTTCCGTTTATCTCTACCTCCTCCCGATTCTCTCACTGCGATTGGCTGAATGTGTGATGACGCAATCATTCGTGCCGTAAAATCTAATACGTTAACATTTGTGCCGTAAAATGCCCGATTATGAACGATTTCTTGCAACAGAAAATGTCATTTATAATGCTGGAATACAAAAAAAAAAGATTTTAGCCAATTATGCACTTTCATTGATATGTTTACTTATTATGCTTTTATTAATTACATAATTGCAGCAGACACAGCTGATGTACGTATCATGTTAATTTAAATGCACGTGAATTATCAATTATGCAGGTAAATAAGTAATTTGAAAATTACTGTACGATCTGCAGATCGTATCGGTGCAATGTATGTATGAATCGCCTTCAAAATTGTAAATTGTGTATTTCACAATCTCTTGCATATAATGAAAGAATTATAACAAAAAAAATTGTAACAAAATGTAAATAATTATAAACAAATGTAGTGAAAACACCACTCCAATTTATTGAAAAACTTGTGCTAAAACAAATCATTCTTTAGCGTATTTTGTTAGTTGTAATACTGCAACTTTGTCTCCTAATTTCGCCTTTTTTGAAAAAAAAATATTTTAGCAAGCGAAGTGTACATTTGAAGACTAATAATTTGTTTATAACATTTTACGTATATTATATTTATTACGTGAAATGCATTTTATTTTACATAATATGATATACATATTTTTCTGAACTGCGGGGCCCTCATGGATGGGTCCCCTAGCAACTGTTTGTTTTGCTAGTAGGTAAAACCGATCAGGTGCAGTAGGTTGGATTTCTTGTTCATTTTTGTGTGTGATAAATTTTTCTCGTATATTACTTACATAGAAAAACTTACAGAGAAAGTATTGTAGTTCTACAGGTAACTAGTGATGTGAAAATATCACATACTTTCTCGCTTAGTAATGGTCACGTAATACTATTTGTACCATGTCTGACTTAACACACCAGTCTTCATTTTTTGTAAAACTTATTACAAATCGTAGAACATTACATGCAAGAACCAGATATTTTCAAGCAAATATCAACACAAATTCTGCAATTATAACTGTGTTTCATACTGTTAAATCATGTCATAACAATGAGATGGAACTCACAGAACTTCAGCTGCCGACTCGCGGGGTGGAATGCCACAGTCGCGTTCCAACCTGATATTTCCGGAAGGCTAACAAAGGGAGCGCGGGATATTTGAATTTGCAAAATTTCTCCAATTCCGCCCTTGGTGAAAAGCTGTTTTAAAAACAACTGGGCGAAGTAATCAATTTTCACAAATTATTTTTCATATAACTGATATTTAATTCAGGTTCTTGTTCAAATATTTCTGTATTCCTCCAGTTCTTTTTGTGGGATTTTTTTGTTTCATACATGGTTGTTTCGTAGTCTCTGAGACAGTTTAGGGCCTTTTATAGACGATTGCAAGCGATAATTAATTCTGGATCCGTTCCATCAATAAATATAAAGTATCTTTAACTAAATAATGTTAGTAAGTCTGTTATCCGCCGGTAAGAATAAATTCTAGTACATATTGAAATGTGTCGGTATCTGCATTGGTGCAATACGTTGGTCGATTTGAAAAACAGTTGGGCGGAGTAATTAATTTAAAGGAATTATTTTTATTACAACTGTTATCTAATCATGGAATACAATTAAAATGCGATTGAAATTTCGAGGTCACGTGACGACGCCAGGAAACTGTGGATCAGAAGCTTCGGCATTTTCAAATTGTTGTGACCTACAATTTGGGAACAAATGTTACGTGCAAAAACAAATACTACAAATGTTATGAACAAATGTAACATGTTAGGAACAAAAGTGTTAAGAGACCTTTGTAAACAGCCGCAAGTAGAAATTAATTCTGCAACTGTTTCATCAAGGAATTCAAAGTATTTTTAACAAAATAATGTTAGTAAGACTTTAGTCCACAGGCGCGAATAAAGTCTAGAATTTTTTGAATTGTGTCGATAAACCCTTTTCTGCTGCAACACATTGGGACATTTTAAAAATAACTGGACGAAGTAATTAAATTAAACAAATTATTTTCAATTCAAATGATACCTAATGATGGAGTCAGCACATATATTTCTGTATTCTGCCGATTAGTTCTTTTTCTGCGGTATTTTGATGTTTTACATGGTTATTTGATAGTCTTTGTGAAAATTAGGGGCCCTTTATATAAGCAGTTGTAAGCACAAATTAATTCTGGAGTCGTATCACCAATAAAATAGTATAAAGTATTTTCAGAAAACAGTGTTAGTCTGCGGTCCACCGGTAAGAATAAATTTTATGATTTTTTTAAATGTGTCGTTAAACGGCGTTTTTTTGCTGCAATACGTCAGGCGATTTTAAAAAACAATTGGACGAAGTAATTAATTTAACCAAATTATTTTAAAACAATGTATGTCTAATGTAGCATTGTGTACAAATACGTTTTTCTGTTTTCCACAGGTTAGTTCTTTTTGTGTTCATTTTTTTTTGTTTTATACATGTGTGTTTGGGTGTCTCTGGGACAGTTTATGGCGCTTTAGAAGCAATTGCAGATAGTAATTAATTCTGAAGCTATTTCATCAATAAAGCATTTTTAACAAAATAGTGTAAGTCAGGGGAATAAACATTATAGGAAAAAAACCTACGTATGGTTCCGACGCTAATGGTGTTCACAGATGGACGTCTTGAGAAACCAACACACTTTTGGCATCAGGGGACTCCAAAACCTGTGTATCCGTTGAAATCTCGAAATCGATTTGCCGCAACATTTCGAAACATATTCTTATACGTACGTATACTCCGTACATACGTATGTATACGATAATAATGGTGATGCAGAACGGCACAGACTTTCTTGTAAAATAGTATTCTAATTTCCTTGGTGTGGTCAGCTTTACGGTCTTGCTCCATCCTCTTGCCAGCTGCCATTTATCGCTGCCCAAAATACATTTTTTGAAGTTTTCTCATTTTTCGGTTTCCTAATGGTAGATTCGAAATATGACTTTGAGAATATTAATGAGAAGTAAAATCTGGTCCTTTATGGCAATATTCATTGACAAATTTGAAGCCATTTTTAAGAAAATGACTTTTAAACGTTACTGAAATGCGAAATTTGAAGTTCCTTTTCGCGGAAATCTTTTGAGTTTTCGAAAAACTTCATTTGAAGTAATTTTAAGTACTTTACAGAAGGTTGTGATGGGCTATTTAATTTATAGAATATATGTTTGAAAAAAGTTTCGAGAGTTGAGCAATGTGGTGATTGATGAATGGTAGGTTTAATTCTGAATGATGTTGAACATTGTAACAAAGTTCTTTCAATACAACTATTTTCCTTTACTAAGTTTGACTATTTTTGGTATGTTACAAAACATTGAAAATGAACCATGGGAAATGTGTGGCTAATGTGAGAAATTTATTTTGTATTGTTTGTATTTGATAACTATTCGTTTGTATTGCATTCGCCCAAATGGGACGAGGCTCAGGCTTTATTCGTGTTTGAGTAGTGCCTTTTGCCCGGGGCTCCAGTGGTGCGATTTTTCTAGCATCAAGTCCCAATGGAATACCACATGGCTTTTCGCCTCTTTCTCGGTCGTGCCGCTAGATGTCGCGTGGTCGCAAGCACTGCTTGATACGGTCGCAATCATGCAATCTCTGGTGGCATGACTGAGAACGTCGCGAAATACCGTGACATATTCCATCGTGATGACGGGCCTTGAGGGGCAAAGTTAGAAAAATCGCAGTATAGTGTTCGAGTCACGACGTCAGCAGGATTTTCAACACTAGCTAGATAACTAGTTCCAATTCAGCCTCTGTCTGGAGGCGATTTCTACCGCCTGGCTGCTCTGATTGGTAATTTTCAGATGTTTCGCCGATCAGCACCGGGCGAGACAGTTCTTTAATAAACTTTAATAAACACCACTCCTTTTCATCTTCTTACATGCATTACACGACTACGCTTGTCGACAGATCAGTCGGGTGCTCAGGTCTTGTGCTGGCTGGGGCGGTGCTCCGTTGGGAGGCGATACCTTGAGGAGCGCCGCTGGTTGAGGAACTCCCGCTAGCTGAGGATATGTCGACGCCGGGTCTCGCTTTCTAGCGGGAGAGCATCAGCGCCACCTCCCACGATGAAAGAAACTAGCACTATACGTTCGGAACTAATGGCCTGAGCAGTTGTCGCTCCCGGAAATACCATTCAAATATTTGAAAAGAGGCTAGCACACAGCATTAAAAGTGTTCGCCCTTGGTGTGGTACCTCTGCGTTCGCGCGGCAGCGCACGCAGCGTTGCAGAGCGCGGGGGCGGCGCGGACTACCACGTCGAGTGCCCGCTTGCGGTATAGAGCCATCGCGAAACCGTCGATCGCCAGCTAGTATGGTCCGATGAAATGAAGTTGGTGGTGGACAGTGTTGTGCTTGTAAAGCTGTAGCTTCGTACAATACGAGTAAATGATTTGGTTAGTTTTATAAGTATTTTGTTTCAAGTGTTTATGTTCGTGACCCACGAACACTTGCTCTGTGTTACGCAACCTGGCAACGTCGCTCCCTTCCACTCGCAACTGTCAATCGCCAACTTCTTTTAATTGGACCTTAGTAGCTCGCGGGCCAATTTTCAGTAGATCGCAGACACGCTCAAGGCTGGGTAACCTGGACTTGTTTTAAAGAGATCAGACAGATGACTCTTATTTTTATTGTACATAGTTGTATTAAAATTTGTTTCATATTTAATAGAAATGTCTGTTTACAAACAATAAACAAATGTTAAGATTTGAATTTTTTCTGTCGCGGTTTCTTGGCAGCTCATTGTGGGATTGAAAACGGGATACTTGCTCACAAGGTTCAGCAACCACTGGTGAAGAGGAGTTACTCTAGAAAAGGACCACTTTCCGGCTGGGAAAACAAATGAACGTCATGCAGGTCGGTGACATTGCAAGAGATAGTGAAGGAGCTATTAACAAATGAGCTGACTGTAAAAGAACGCACTGACAAAATGAGTGCATGGGCGTAACTCGCAATTATATTGCCAAAAATGGCCATGCAATTGCTGTCAAAGCGGTTCCTTCTTATAGTAATCTCTCCATCTTCGTGCCATTCGCTTGTCAAATACTCATCCAATTGTTACATCTGTAGATTAACGATAGCTTCTTGTAAACGTAAACCGAGCATTTCAATAATTATTTGTAAATAGTTAAAAGAGAAGTATTGCATAGTTCTTCTAGGAAAACTACGTTTATTATTGTATTTAGTCTCTCGTATAATTTCTCATTTTCATAAATTGGCATAAACTTTCAGAATTGCCGGTGAGGCATGTTACATTTAATATCATGTGATTATACGTACTGGATAAAAGAAAAAGGTACACCTACACCGAAACCTTATCAGAAAAAAACTACAAGGAATAACTTCTTCAATAACCAAAAAAACGTATACCCGCGAAAGATTTTCCACAGGAACCTGTACTAATTGAATCTTCCGGGCGACGCACCTGTTTGAATCACAAAAGCGGGCGAGTAGGAGCGCTCTATGCTGCCTCGAGAAAACAGTCCTTTGCACCCTCAAAACTCCTACTATTTAGTTGAAGGAGGAAGTATAAAATCTCACAACTATTCATTACATTTTTAATGTTAATTCATTTTACAAATCACAGAAATATGTCTATTTTTAGGGACAGAATAATAAAAAACTCTTTTTCAGAAAACCTTATGAAACAAAATATAACAAAGAAAAAAATTAACTAGAAAAGTGTTATTAAATATAGAAATTAATTAAATGAAAAGAAATTAATTAAAAGAAAAGCATCAATTGGTTTTGATGAAGCCGTTTACTGGAAACTCAAGAAGGTGCTTGATTTCTTAGTCTGTTTCAGCCCTTTAGCAAAGAAAAACAACGATAAGACTACAAGGAATAGGAAAAATTCACAAAAAACAGCTTTCAACATCTTTTATTATGCGTAAAATGATCGAAAATACTTATAAACGAACAATTTGAATAAGTAAAATGTTCGTTTGGAATGCTAAAAATACATACACGAGTGGGCGCGGTAGAGCACGGAGTGCTGCAGTTAGCATTTCTTTATTTTGAAATCATCTTTACGTTCGGTAGGGAGAAGGCAACGGAACGGAGATTTTAGTGTTTCGTTTAGAATGTTGCGAAATGAAAATACTGAAGCCCTCTGACATGTCAAATAGACGTACTCCATTTTATAACACAATAAAAGCACAAAGGTAGCATGAAGTGCTACATGAAGTGCCGGAAGGTTAAACTCATTTTATTAAAGAATTAGGACCAAATTTTTACCTACTTAGGAGATATTTTACTTTCATTTGAAGGATTTTTGAGTGTACTTCTCCGTGGTCGATCGAACGAACATACTACCTTAACGGCTTCCGGAGCGGGGCGTTCTGCGGCCAAGGCAGCTTTCGCCGACGGCGCCAGCTCTGATCGACTCCTGTTGTTGGGGCTAGAGCCGGACACTTCAACACTGCGGGTTGATTGCCAATTACCAGCTAGTCCATGAGAACTGTTGCTATGCGAGTGTGCGTTGCAACGCTAATTAATTATTCTAGAATAATTTCGTTAGTAGATAATTGCGTGTCGGTGCATGCAAATTTAATGCTTTTCAATTTTTTATACTAAATACCAACGATTTATGAGGCAATATTATTTCACTGAAAGTACTGTGTTTAGGTTTATACTTTTTTGCAATTTGTGTACATATAAATATTCTGGATTGCAACCCAATCAAACAAATTTCAATTATATACTAATAATTTATTCCCAATATCAAAACAATTTTCAAACGCATTCATTTCAGTTATGAATACGATATGAAATAATAGATATTTCATTATTAATAGTCATTATCAACAATCTTTATAGTTCATTGATTTTAAAAGGCCAGGTTGGCATTTTTTTAGGCCTAATCGTGCCTAAGTGTACATAAATCTTAATGGACTTGCAATGTGTTTCACTAAAGCCATTTCAAAGGAAACCAGATTCTTGTGAATATTTTTACTGTTCGAATAAATGAACAGTAACTAAAACTTGCAGTATCACCTTTTCCAACCAGCCGAAAAGATGTGATGGAAATGCATAAATAATGCGTGTATAATTGTATGCAATCACATGTAATTTGTTTTTGCAGTAAAAAAGAACCGAAAATTTGTAATTAGCATACATAACCTCTGAGGAAAAATAAAAAGTTGTTAACTTGTTATTTGCTATTGATGAAAGGAAAATCGAGACACATTCTTAACCATGTTTTTGGGAATAACCATTAATAATTGAAAGATACCACACACATTTGTAAATATAACTTCTATGAGAAGTGCTTTTGTAACACAAATTCGCATAAAATACTTTACTAATGTACTTTAAAACTTGACGCAGCAAGAAAAAATAATTCATTTTATTTAAAACAAGCGACGAGTGCTGAAGAGCTTTTTACTTTCCTGTATACATACGTAGATACGGAGTAACATACGTAGCATAGGGAAAGTTACGTAATGTTGCGCGAAAAAACGGCGAAATTCGTCAGAAAAAATTAATTGCCCTTGAAAAATCATCACGCATGAAAAATACTAGTGTTAATTCACATATTGCTTAATGATTGGCACTCCAAAATACTACTTTGATTCTTCCTTATCATCACATATAAAAATGACTTGAGTTTATTCACATATTGATTTATGATTGGTTCTCCACAATACTAGTTTGATTCTTCCTTATCATCACACATGAAAACGTCTAGTGTTAATTCATATATTGCTCTATGATTGGCTCTCCACAATACTACTTGTATTGTTCCCTACCAAACCTTCCTGAACACATGAAAACGACTAGTGTTAATTCACATATTGCTTAATGATTGGCACTCCGCAATACTACTTTTATTCTTCCTTATCTTCACACAAGAAAATGACTAGTGTTTATTCATATATTATTTTATGATGGCACCCCACAGTACTATTTGATTCTTCTTTATCATCACATATAAAATGACTTGAGTTTATTCACATATTGATTTATGATTGGTTCTCCACAATACTAGTTTGATTCTTCCTTATCATCACACATGAACACGTCTAGCGTTAATTCATATATTGCTTTATGATTGGCTCTCCACAATACTACTTGTATTCTCCCCTACCAAACCTTCCTGAACACATGAAAACGACTAGTGTTAATTCATATATTGCTTTACTAGAATGAACTTGAATATAAGTGTGAAACAGCAAACCTCGCCACATCTCCTTGAAGACAGCGCCCTCGGCAGAGAGGAGGGAAAGAGTCGCCGCCGCCCAGTGCGCTCCGCGGGGCGGCGCGCCAGGCCTCCGGTCGTGGCGAAGGGCGGCGCGACGGCAGCGCCACGAACGGTCGCGGAGCGAAGTGGGAGTGGGGGAAAGTGGGGGCAGAGACAGGCGTGGTGGAGGTGGATGGAGCAGGGCGTAGACCGACAATGTAGGGCTGCGACAAGTGAGTGGACGGTGAGCGGGTAGGGCGGGCCGCGAACGGACAGAGTGAGGCGGGGACAGACAGAGTGGGGACGGGACGGACGGAGAGAGATGGGGACGAGCAGAGAGGGGCGGAGAGAAACAGTTCGGAGCGGGGACGGGCAGAGTGGGACGGGGACGGATAGAAGTGGGCGGAGACGGAGAGGGCGGGCTGGGGACGGACAAAATATGCGGGAACGGATAGAGAGGGGCAGAGTCGAGTGAGGACTGACAGAACGGACAGGGACGGGCACAGAGGGGTGAGGACTGTCAGTGCGGGGGGGACGGGTAGCACGAAGCTGGTACGAAGTGAGGCGGGGACTGAAAGAGCGATTCCGACGGACAGAGCGGGACTCTGTGGAGAAAAGACCTGGCCGGGAACGACGGCGAGTGGAGGGGAAGCATAGATCGGGGGCGAGCACGGACGACTGGGAGGATGAAGTGGGGTTAGCCTGACAGGGCGGAGAAGGACGGGAAGAAGAGGGGCGGGGACGAACGGAGCGAGCGAGTTGAGCGAGGCGGGGTGGAGTGGGATGGTGCGGAGCTGGTCCGAATGGAGCGGGATGGGGCAGGATAGAACGGGGCAGGGCGATCCCTCCACGGGGGCGGATGGGGTGGGTTGGGAAGGAGCGGCCGGATGGGTCAGTGGTGGACGGTTGATGAAGCTTGGGTGATGACGGGCAGGGCGCCAATGGGGCCGGTTGGGCAGGGGCGGAGGGTTCGAGGGAGTCGGGTGGGGGTTGGGCGCTCAAAGGCGTCATTGCAGCGAAATAAGCGAACGAAATTCTGGACGCGGTGCCGCCCGTGCGCCGGGCGCCGCGGCGCGGGCGGGCGACGCTGTCCGCCGGGCACTTCTTAATGAAGCTGCTGCCGCCGCCGCCGCTGACGGCACGAGCCCTTTGACTTTATAATCAGATTTCCTGCGGCACCTCACACCCGCCTCGCCTACCTGACGGATCGTGTTCTCCCAAGAGTAGCAATGTCGAGGGTTAGGAGAGCTACTGAAAATGTCACCGTGTCTTAGAAATTCAACTTGCTGTAAATGGACATCATTAGTTGTGCGGAAATGCTCTTAGGTGTGCATTAAGATGCAATTGTCTTAGAAATGTGGTGACATTGTGATTCCAGAAATCTGAAAATATTGTACGTAAAATGTTTTAATTCTTGCAGAAAATTTGCAGTATTCTCTGTGAACTTGAGCTTCGTGAAACAGCGTAGAGTTCGAAGAGAAATAAGAGATTTTACTTCTTTTTAATTTTCAACTTTTATGAATTTCATTGATACGTTTAGCTGAGTTTGATAGTTATCATCACTTACAAAATCTGAACTTTAATCCTCTAAATTTGTTCAATAATTAAAGCGATATAATATGAATAACTTATTTCGGCTAACAATGATGAGTAAATGAAACGTACTGAGACTTAATTCAAATTACTTGTAAAGGTGTTCACGACCTTTTCCAGTAGGAACTTATGATCGCGAAATATAACCTTGCCATTTACATTTTATGAAATATAAACAACTCACCTAATGGAAGACGCGTGACATCAAGACCGGTTTTAGTGACTGTATTTACAGTGAAGGCTTCAGTAGAGAAACTTTCTAGGTCCAGAGAGGCGAACCGGAGCATTCGCTTCGCAAAGAGTCGTCGCACATCGGCGTGCGCTCCGCTCCGCCCTCACCGCGCACCACTCACCGCTCGTCACACGCAGCAACCTCGCACGCCACAACCTTACACACCGCAACCTCACTTGCCGCACTTCAAACACCGCCCCACACGCACTACACCACACGCACCATCTCACGTGCGGGTCAATCCATTTTAAGTGGTCCAGCACTGGTCGCTCGACCATCTCGAAAAAATTTCATATTTTGTACATAAATTTCCTTATGTTTTGGCTGTTCAAAACCATCTTTAACTTTTTTATTGTACCTGGTTTACAAACGGCGGCCATTTTTATTTCGCGCCGTGGGCTATTTTTCGCGTTCGCAGACATTTACTCTTTCCTAAATTGCTCAGCTCTCGGTTGTTCTAGCATTCTAGAATAAAAAGCATTCCATTCAGCATACTTTGGCCTGCAAATAGAAATATTATTTACCTATTTTCTATGTTTTTATTTGGGAAATATTTGCAACCAAATATATGGAACGCGAATGAATGAAATTCGATTTTCAAAGAGTAATTTTTCAAAGAAGGAATATAATCTAAGCCTTAATTTTTTCTGTGCTTTTACACACAACAGTATAGTTACTTATGTAAAATTTCATTGGTACATAACGTACCCCTTGAAAATTACATCCCCTTGAAAATTGGAATTTTGGATTTTTTCCCAGTTTTGAACTGTAATATCTCTGTTGGGGGACCAGATAAAAATCTGAAAATTGCACACATACTATACCGTTATCATACCAAACTTCAGTAAAAATTACAACTTTTAGATTTAACTCCAAGAATTTTTTTAAAAAATTGAAAACTTACGTAAAATAAGGCTTCATTTCCCCATTGAGGATACTTTGTGCCAAGTAGTAATCACATTATTTTGAAGCTATTTTAAACTAAAATCTACATTGATTTAAAATAATTAATTATACATAATAATACATAAAAGTGGCCTAATATATAATACGTATATTGCAATATTACGTATACTTTATTGTAAACCAAACTTACAATTTGACATCTACGTCCGTAATTGAAAAATGGTTATCTTGATTTTGAAATCTGAACCGCTTAAAACAAAAAGTATTTATAAAATACAACAAATAAATAAATTCAGCGTTTTGTTTATGTTTTTGCGTTTAAATGTGCCACTCTACTTACTATTTCTGAAGGTTTCTGCAGAGATACGAACAGCCGCACAGTACTCATTAGATGCAATGATCCCAACTGAATTTTAGAATAATATGATGGACACAATCATTTCCCTGGTGTAAGATTGTCCGAAAAAGTTTTTTTTCTTGTTAGTTGTTTAAACGTTGTGCGAGCCAAAGTTATTTCTCTCAAAGCTTTTGATAAAGACTTTTATGATTTCTGTAAAGATTTAAAAAAGATTGGCCAAAGATATCAAATTTTATCTCTTGATACTTACAGAGAGATGTGATATCACAACTATCCCTTAATGAAAACAACATTCTCCTCTACATCAAAGTCTTCAATTGACGTAATGTTCTTAGGAAAAATATCATAAAGGTTTATGGCCAACTTCATTAGCATTATCACCTATACAGCAATCACACTCCATTTTCATAAACGGTCCCATAATTGTGCACAAAGGCACAGATTAACACGTTTTGACGTAAAGGGAAGAAAACCCTCAAGCCACAAACTCATAGAAAACGATTCCCTGTGTGATCTACAAAGTGCGTTAAATCCTCGGCCCACCGCGTTGGTTCTGTCAGATACACGAATCTTCAGTTGTTGATATTCTAAGATATAATCAGAGGTGCGGAGTCAAGTTTGGCAGTAGCTTCGACTATGCTTTCCTAAACTGCACTGGTCTAAATATCCGCTGATTCTCTTTCATTTTCTGTTAATTCAGTCACGTTATTTTCACTTAGAAATACGGTACGACCGTCCGTATTTCTGCAGAACCCTTCAGAAATAGTAAGTAGAATGGCACATTTAAACGCAAAAACATAAACAAAACGCTGAATTTATTTATTTGTTGTATTTTATAAATACTTTTTGTTTTAAGCGGTTCAGATTTCAAAATCAAGATAACGATTTTTCAATTACGGACGTAGATGTCAAATTGTAAGTTTGGTTTACAATAAAGTATACGTAATATTGCAATATACGTATTATATATTAGGCCACTTTTATGTATTATTATGTATAATTAATTATTTTAAATCAATGTAGATTTTAGTTTAAAATAGCTTCAAAATAATGTGATTACTACTTGGCACAAAGTATCCTCAATGGGGAAATGAAGCCTTATTTTACGTAAGTTTTCAATTTTTTAAAAAAATACTTGGAGTTAAATCTAAAAGTTGTAATTTTTACTGAAGTTTGGTATGATAACGGTATAGTATGTGTGCAATTTTCAGATTTTTATCTGGTCCCTGAACAGAGATATTACAGTTCAAAATTGGGAAAAAATCCAAAATTCCAATTTTCAAGGGGTACGTTATGTACCAATGAAATTTTACATAAGTAACTATACTGTTGTGTGTAAAAGCACAGAAAAAATTAAGGCTTAGATTATATTCCTTCTTTGAAAAATTACTCTTTGAAAATCGAATTTCATTCATTCGCGTTCCATATATTTGGTTGCAAATATTTCCCAAATAAAAACATAGAAAATAGGTAAATAATATTTCTATTTGCAGGCCAAAGTATGTTGAATGGAATGCTTTTTATTCTAGAATGCTAGAACAACCGAGAGCTGAGCAATTTAGGAAAGAGTAAATGTCTGCGAACGCGAAAAATAGCGCACGGCGCGAAATAAAAATGGCCGCTATTTGTAAACCAGGTACAATAAAAAAAGTTAAAGATGGTTTTGAACAGCCAAAACATAAGGAAATTTATGTACAAAATATGTAATTTTTTCGAGATGGTCGTGTTATGTTCAGAAAAACTGGCCGACTTCGTCAAACAAGTTTTTATTTCACAGTCACAGCTTTTCATACAACAAATGTGCCTATCCAGTAATCCAAAAGAAAGTACCGTTGCACAAGCCAAGATATCAATTAATCCACGAGATGACCCTAATAATTGCACAGTCGACAATGATACCGTAAAACAGAATACCAAATTATCAGCCGGGTCGTATAAACAATCACAATTACACAGTCTTAACACAGGCACTTCCACGATCTCTTGAACTGCCCCGGCGGTGGCGGCGCCGGCTTATCAAGTCCCCGGCGCCGCAGACTCGCTCCCGGGGTGAAGGCTCGCCGAACGTCTGCTTGCTGCCCATTCGCCAGCTTCTTCTCTGGTCCGTTGCCCTCTCTAGCCGTCTTGCCCGCTGCCTAGCGCTGCCTAGTTGGCGCGCTTTTGAATGGGGTGTTTACAACCGCAACAGGTCGAGCGACCAATTTATTAAATTCTGGACCACTTAAAATGGATTGACCCGTACGCCAATTCACGCGCCGCACCACACGCCACTGTCCAAGATTTAAAATCGTAAGCTCTCAGAGGTTTCTTGACTTGTTTCACATGGATAAGTATTTCGAAACTGCACAATTTCCTCTTCAATTTGAACTCCAAAATATAGAAATAACGTAGCTTGGCCAGAAGGGGGCCACATGTGTGAAAATTTTATAAATCCAGTTAATGATATCTTTAGAGAACAAAATTACAATTTTTTTTATATATGGCCAGGTCGTGAATCAAAAAGCGTTCTTAAGGGACAAGAGTGTGTCCTTATGGAATTGAGTAATATGAATGAAACTTTTCATTTCTTATATCCTCATTGAACCTTTTTGGCCGTGTTGAATTAAAATATATTATGTGACATTGTTCAGATTGTTTCAGTTATTCTAAACGGTCATATCTTCATATAATAAAAATTGTATAATATATTTAAACATTATATGATGTAAATTATGAAGATATGTTTCATGCCGGAATATTCGCACACCTGGTGAGACGTTTCTAGTTCGTTCGTACAACATTCCCTCTAGCAACCACAAGTTTTTGATTACTGGCCACACACTGAATGAAAGAGATCAGATGCACTCACTTTTTGGAATACCGAATAAACTACACTTGGAGGAGGACCCATCTGTTACCGCTTAATGAGTGACAGTGTTGTAGATCGCGGATAAAACTGGAGAGCCATTTAAAATAATTGAAATAAAATAGAGGGAATACCTATGATTTAAAAACGTGGATCAAATTTTAATTCAAATGTGAAGGATAAAATTGTTATTCGGAATAAGATTAGGGAAATTAAAACTGAAAAGGAAACATCTAATTTCATTAAATATTTAATCTATAAAATATGAAATTTACAATATAAAGTAATATCCTATACAATATGAAAAGTAAGAGAAATAAAGAAGCTAAGTCGATTTTCAGAAAACAACTATATTTTAATGCCATCTGAAAAACATAAATGAGCTTTGCAGTACACTTGGTTAATATTAATGATGCTAATCAAAACTTTATGTTCATTAAAAACACGAGGTTGGAAGTAGATTACATCTACTTTCATACCCCTATTATTTTTATCCTTTGATCTATTCTTTTACAATGTGCATTCTTTTACTTTTATGCGTTCATTTGGAAAAAATTATTTTACAGTATTAGAATATCCTGCATCCATCTATCCAAGTGTCCGTGCGACCATCCGTCACTCACAGTGGGATCTCTCCCTTTCCAGCAGTCAAGAAAATTAGGTGTCGTTCGACGTGCTCTGATCGGCAAACTAACTTGTTTTCAGATCCATCTAGAAAATTCTAAGAAATTTCTCCAGAAGCCTGAAACGCCCCAACCATGTGCCCCAGGGGCGTCACCTCTGTCCACGCCAAAAGCAGCTGAATGTGATCTCAATGATGACAGCTAAATGTAATCCCGATGAGGCGGTCCACGGCAATGAGGCGATACATAAACACATTGCAAGAAGTTGTATCGCCTAGACGTCGCAGTTTACACTGTGCGGTGCAGGCCATGGATCATTAAAAAAAAATCACCATCTGCGTTTCCTTTCCGTAGGATAATTATCGTTTTATTGAAAAAGTTTGTTAGGTGTTGCGTATAAGACAGTGATAATGGTATAATCTTTGTCAGACTGTATTTGGCCTTTATTTTATAGACAAAATAATTTAGTATTGGATATGGTTATCAGAATTATAGTCCCAAATATAGATAAGAATAAAAAATATGTATACAGTTTGCTAAAATGTGTAATACATAAATGACGTTTAAAATACTAATGTTTCGGGAATCATTATTTCCATCTTCAGGCTGCAGTAAAAACGTCAAAAATACAATATTTTAAAGAATAGAGAGAATTAAAACAAAAGAATTAACCTCAATCGCGCCATGACAAAACCGCACATTAATAACAAATCTTTTGAAACCCCCAGTTAGGAAAGTATGGTATCAGAACACTCACGTGGCGGGATGTCGTTGGAATAAACTAATAAATTATTCTGTTCACGTGAAGGACGTCTGCAGTTAGTGCCGAAGATACAAGGTGAAACACCATCCAAATGAGGTAGAATATTGGGCGAAGGGGACGTAGGGATTAAGAAGGAGAAGTTGCGCTGAATACGTTCTATTTTCAGAATTCTACCATCTAAAATTAATGGTGTCACAGAATGGCACAGACTTTCTCGTACTAGCTTTCAAATTTCTTTTGTATAGTCTAGATTTTTTGTCGTGGGAACGAACCCATGGCCGCGAGGCAGGGATGTCGCCGGTAGATCTGAGCCCATTCACGGGCTGTCGCGCCAAGTACACAAACACATGCAATGATTGATGTTTCCAGCGTACACTTTTGACGCTGCGGACGATTGCCTCATCAAACGGGGGAAAACGTTGCAAAAGCAAATTTTGGGAAAATATCTCCTAAGAAGCTAGGATACTTTTTGGCGCACTGGTGGGCAATGGAATTGTTAGAGGGAATCTAAAACCGCACACCAGTTTCAAATGAATAGAAGGTTTAATGTCGTCACAATTAGGCAAAATCAAAAAATACGGACTTTTACCATCACCTACCATCACCCTCCCCTTTACGATCAGCGGAGAAAATGGCGTTGTTATAACAGTTGATCATCTTCTGCAAGTACTTAAATTTCTGGGGAGAATATTGTGCCACTATAACACTACTTTCCAGAAAACTCTGTAGACCAAATGAGAGTAATTAATTTGTATTCATTCTTGAACTCGGCAGGCAAAAATTCTAATTAAGAAGTTCCAATACTAAAAATAAAGTACTTACATATATGAATCAAGAGAACTAATCAAAAAATACAACTTCAACAGAGTTTTGTCATCATAATAATTACACGTGCATCATCAGAACACAAGTTTTGTAATATTCCTGTGCCACTGTTACCGATGAGCAGATACCTTTTATAAGCAGTATTAAAGTTATTCCATGGCCAAGTGTGACATGGTTGCCATTCTCTTCATCAGTATGTCATAATTTCCAGGTGACCAGGCTTCCAGGTTTCCAATTCCAATTGAATTAAACGGATTTCATAGTTAATTGGAACTATTGTAAAGTGTGCACATCGTAGGTATTCGTGATGTAAAATGTTCTTATAATAGTACTCGATTTGTTTTCAGATGACGTCTAACGGGTTCGTTCGAAAATTATCAGAATTGTTATTTTAATAAAATGTTTTACAATACCTTTTTGTGTACATATATCATGAGCATAAATTTATGTTTCATCTTATGTGCTGGAGGAATTGAATTCATTATATCTGCTGGATCCCGGGTGTTCATTGTTCGGGTCGGCCGTATTAACTCCACGATTTTCTAATAGCAAAGCACCAACACATTTATCGGTCGTTTCTGGCAGGAAGAAGTAGAACAAGGGCACAGTCATAGCACATAGAGCACTTAGCGCCCAAAAGTAAACGTACACTGTATCAAATGTGTACTCGTATATACTCATAGTTATATTTCTGTCGGAATAAAATGGCCAGGAAATGATACCAGTTATTGCTAGGAGAATATAGACAAGACTTGGTGGAAAGATATCAATAGTTATGGCTGTAGGAAGAAAACTCATTCCGAAGCTGTACCCAAAAAAATGCAAAGCAGCAAGAAGAAGAGCAATGATGCTTTGAACCCAGAATGAGCTGACACTCCAATACCATATTCCATTTAGGAGCAATGCCACAGAGCAGACAACGATGGAAACAAGAAGCGTTTTTCTGTGTCCAATACGATCACTGACCAAGAGTCCGGTCATAGTGCAGAGTATAAAAATAACAAGGTTTATTATAAGCATTGGCAATAATTGTTGTTTCGCTATTCCAGCATTCTGAACCAAAATATTGCCCTCTCCTAATACTATTCCAGAAAGAAAATCCAGGAGACTTAAGACAATGACCAATCCAATGTAACCCAGTGTCCGAATGTTGCTGAACTTCCGAATTGCTGCAATGGTGTTATTGGTGTCTGAGTGTGTGGCCTTCAGAACAGTGCGAAGCTTCTCGACTTCCTGCTCCACTTCTACTTCATTTCCGTGCAAGCGCCGAAGAGAGTGTTTGGTGGCGTCCACATTCCCTCACCTCAGGAGAAACACCGGCGTTTCTGGCAGCCAAAAACACGATAGTAAAACAACAGTGGCAATTGCTATCATAAGCCAGGAAAATGGAATGAGAGGATTTTCTAAAAAAAAAAAA
This sequence comes from Acheta domesticus, assembly GCA_031308135.1. NCBI lineage: Eukaryota > Metazoa > Arthropoda > Insecta > Orthoptera > Gryllidae > Acheta > Acheta domesticus. Next base: position 266,673,918 of record JAHLJT010000631.1, on the reverse strand, counting down.
GGCGAACACCAAGTAACGGAATAACGTCTTGATGGCAATGAGTCTTCCTCGTGTGTGGTTTGGTGTCGTTTCACTGATGTACACTGTGACAAGCATTGTTGTACCTGTACTTGCAATAGCCCATAATGTAGAAACAAAATAATGTGTTTTGTACGACTTATACGTGTTGAATATCGTTTTTTGCCAGAGCTGTGGCGTAGTATACGACGCAAATAATGAAGATGTGGATTTTGCGGTTAAGTAATTGCAATATGATGGAGTGTAATAAGAAGGAAAATATGCCTGCCACCCACATCGACACAACGACACTTCTCAAGATTGATGGGATATCATCTTCGTCGGAAAAATTACTTCTCTTAATTTCCAGTCTTGCAAGGTACCCGGCCGCTTCAGCCATGTACAGCATATTAACTGAAACAGAAACATTAAAAAAATTACAGTTTTAATTATTTAAATAGAGTAATACAATTCTTTATTTTTTATATTCAACTAGGGAGCCCGGCAGACGTTTTTTTTGCTCTTTATCTCCCTCTTCCTCCTTCTCTCTCCCATTCTCTCTCCGTCTCTCTCGCTTCTCTTTCTCTCCATCTCTCTGCTCCTGTCTCAATATGTCCGACTGTCCCTCTCATACACATTTAGTTGCAAATTCTGCACTTCTTGGAGAAGGTGGGATAATTTTGAGAAGCGCCGGACCAACAAAATTGTTATGGAAAGTTCAAGGAGATCTCATCCTGTAGATTATGGTTTAATAAACTTTTCGCTTCGTTTACGAGTTATTTAACGATATAGGTTCAAAAAGACTACCGGGTTGCATTTGGTATGAATTGATTGATTGATTGATTAGTGTTTTTGGGCGCGTCAACTACTCAGGTCATTAGACCCGTAAGTGTAGTGCGTGCACTCCGGTAGCGTGCATGCATGCGTTCGTGCATGCGGGTTTTCCCCTCAACCAGGTATCTCCTACCAGCGGGGCACCGCCCCAGCCGGGACAAGCTGTATGCCCCCGACCGGTCTCCCGGCATGTGTGGTAGTGTACTGTATGTTAGTGTAAGTGTGTGTGTAAGAGGATATGATAGGGCAAGGAAGAGAAGGAAAGATCGCTCGCGGTCCGTGGCCCGTTTGTTAGGCTACTGCTCCGGCATTCGCCTGGTGTTGATCGGAGAAACCACGGAAAACTACGATTAGAGCAGCCGGTCGCTAGAATTCTCTTCCAGACAGCGACTGGATTCGACCTAGCTCACAAGATAGTGTCGAAAATCCTGCCGCCGTGGGGACTCAAAACTAGGACCTCTCGGTCAGAGGGATTGCAGAGACATCAGGTTGATGCACTGAGCCATCTCTCTTGGTCATTTGACATGAATATTTAGTTTTTCTACATTGCCATCTAGAGCCATTTTTTCGATATTTTAGTAGTTATTCTCCCATTCGGGGCGGAGATGAATCCAACAAAATAGAGATAATGAAATTTGATCCAGCCGTTCTTGAATTATAAGTGGTGCGTCTAACCAGACTTTGTTTTATATAGATGTTTATTGACCCGAATAGGTAGAAAAAATTATCAACAAAAAATGGAAATTATTTTTTATTTGTGTAAGGTGACTTCTTTTTACGCATTCATATGAATTTTTACAAGAATTCTGTGGCAACCATCGAGTTTATTGTTCATTGAACTCTTAATGTAATGTATGTATATGGTGCCCGGGGGATACCGTTCAAAAAAATTTACATTCCTTCTTGACTTCCGTGAAGAATTGAAGATAAAGTACCTCCACCGCTGACCGAAAAAAAATTATGTTGAGAAAATTGAGAATAGAAGTTACTTGTGGGAGAAACAATCACGCCACCTGCCGGGTTACAGCTGACAGTGAATAATTTCGCGGAGCTATCTGAACAAAATTGCCGAAATGAAATTTCTTGACTGCCAAATTAGATATTTAGATGTGATTCTGAAGCTGTAGCTTCATACAATATGAATGTATGATTTGGTAACTTTAATAAGTATATATTTAAAGTGTTTACTTTCGTGTCCCGGTGGCACGTGCTCAGTGGTACGCAACCTGACAACGTCGCTCCCTTCCAATCGCGACTGTCAATCACCAACTTATTTTAATCGGACGATAGAAGGAATGTGTTTAAGAACGCAGTGACAACAATGCCGCGATGTGGCAACGTCTAGAAGTCAACCATTCCTCAGCGCCTCCGCACGTGCTGTTCCCGGACGCTATTCACTCGACATATGATTAAGTCACCTCATTGGGCGGTCTCCATGCTCAGGAAGGACTGCGTAAACATGAACGCTCTGGTGCGTTTCACCCTCTGCCAACACAAATTGCGGATTCGATGGTGTAGCGGTTAGCGCACCGGACTGTCATACCCAAGTTCGCGGGATCGAATCCGTGGATTTTTTTAAGGGCGCAAAAATCCTTCGTACGCCTTCCTTCGGAGGGGAAGTAAAGCCGGCTGTCCCACGTTAGTAGATTTACTTGCATGAAAAGATCCTCAAGTCTAAATGATGCCTCTGAGCTAAATTCAAATCGCCTGTTTCGTCTTCCTAGTTATACCTTCTTTCCGCCAGTTGGTGAAAGGAGCGTAGCAAAATTCGCGTGGTCTGACGGAAGAGCAGACCTGATGGCTCGAGTCTCGTCACGTAAAATAAGGCATTAACTAACTAACAAATTATTGAGGGTATTTCGGTCCTCAGTGAGCAGGTGGCTTGCCGCCGACCCTTGGGCGGGGTTGAATGTGGAATACGTTAGCCGGCATCCCCTGTGCAGCATGGCGGCGTTTTCCAAACTTACATAAAGAAGTCTAACAGGGAACACGAACCTTCCTGGCGGGACGCCCAGGTTCCGGCGAGCTCTTTTCATAACATAAGGACTTTTTTCATGACGTAAGGACTTGCAGCGAATTGCACTTTCATCTAAATGAAGTGCACCCGTCTTTAAATAACGAACGAGAAGTAGCATAAACAACAATGAAGTAGCATAAACAATGAAAAACAATTATTTCTCTTAAATAACTTACACTAGGTTTTTAAAATCAATTACACCAGAAAAATAAACAATATGTTGAAAAAAATATAAGCCTACGCTTTCATCAAATTTCATTTTAATTCATGTTTACAAAAATATTAATTTCCCCTCTTGAACTGTCTTGTCCATGAATGTAATTGACTTAAATTGGCAGTTTGAAATTTGAGGGGGGGAGATAAAACATCCAAATAGATTTTGAATAAGAATAATACGAAGGTTTGGTGTTTAGTACATGCATTTAGTGTGGTACTCCAAATGCACGATTAATATACGTTATGCCAGAAACTTTCAAAGAAACAAGAATGTCAATACTTACCTTTGCATGCTGCATGGAAACGATGTCCTACCTATGAATAGCAGAGATCCATTTTTTACTTTTCGGTACACATAGGTATATACGGAAAAGTAATGTAATGCTGCGCGAAAACACGGTGGATTTTCGGCAGAAAAACTCTTATTACAGGGCCCTGGTAATGAAAAAGTGGATAAATCCAGTTGCTAAATCTAGAAAAAAATCCTCTATCACGTGGCGCAGCCACAATCCACGTTTTATTGCTCCTTGATACCGAAAAATCAACTGACGGCAAAACGTCTGTCTGTCTGTGAACAACTGTAGTGTCTAAACCGTTCAGCTGATTTTCTCCAAACCTGATATTTCGCAATCGAGCTCATGTCGCTGTCCCATGAATTTAAAACAGATATTTTAATTTTGGGGGATTCTTTACATGAAGCCCCTGAGACATTTTCAAAATTTTTAAAAATATGGCTCCATCGATTTTGATTATATTTTATCGGTGGATTGTCTGAAGAACGCGTAATAAAATGGTGCAGGTCACATGTTGGTTAAACACTTTAATTTTTCGAAAATTGAAAAATCCAAAGTTTTCCGGCGCTTTCGTACAACTACAATTATGAAGATACAATTTTTTTCTAAATGAAGTGTGTTCATCAAAAACAGGTCATGTTAATTTTTTTGAAAATATGAGTTCTTTTGTGTAATTTGGCGACAAACATAAGTCACCTACACCCAACTACAATTTATTAAGTTAACACTAACATAAAAAACTATTGGAAATTCGGAAAAAACGTAGTATCTGACAAATAATGTATTGGTCCTGGGGATAGCTACCTTCACAATTGTAGTTGCGAGAGGGCGCTGACAGAATTCTGAAACCATCAATCGATTTTTCGATATCAAGGACCCACAAAACGTGGATTCTGGCTGCACCACGTGCTAGAGGATTTTGTTTTCTAAATTTAGCAACAGGATTTATCCACTTTTTCTTTACGAGGGCTCTGTGATAAGAGTTTTCTTCCGAGAATTTGCGGTTTTTTGCGCAGCATTATATAACATTCTCTCTACTACATAAGCGGTAGCGAGAAAGTAAAACTGAATTTTTATTTCTTACATCTGGACATCAAATTTGCAATGTATTAAAGAAGTACATTTACCTATTGTTTAACCACTAATACAATTGTTCACAAAAGATTTTTATATACTTTCTTTATTAATTATATTACATTTATACATAAAATGTAATTAAATATTACATTCAGATCAAATATTACATTGTTATCTATACTTATTCAATATTAATTTATGGTCCTTCTCCTTCTCAAGGACTACTAATTAATTATCTCCTGCTGGAGAGTTATATAACCATACAGTGGTAAAATATAATAAAGTTTCAATAGTGATAACGTAGGTCTGGAAGACCCATTGAATCATTTCTTGGGAATTGCTCATAGAATTGAATTTTTATTCTTTCTTCACAAAATGTATTTATTTTAGACGAGAAATAAAACAATTTATAAATGATCTTCAGACACAATCATTCCACATGTCCAATCAATATTCACTGTTTACCTTCTACCTAACTTTCAATATGCTCACTACATGGACAGAAATTTCAATATGCATCCTCTTCACATTCATTTAAATCATATATGTAACGCAAGCAATCAATAAAACTACCACTAACACACACTGATCGAAATAAAGTGCTAACAAACCGCCTAATTTCTCTCTTTCTCTCTCTCTCTCTCTCTCTCTCTCTATCTATCTATCTATCTATTTCTCTCTCTCTCCCTATGAGCTAAATTTCGACACCGTGAGACCAATCTCTATGAAAGTTGGCACTACTACTTATTTTTTCACCCAGAAGGTTTATTTGCTGTCAATTCTCTTTAAACTCCACTACAAGGCGCTGCAGAACAAAATTGTCCTTCATTTTCTTTCATTTTCGTTCAAACAGCTCTTCACCTGGGCTTCATTGTTGCTGAGCATAGCCCTGTGGTGCAACACCGGTGCGGTGGAACCGAAGTGTACGAATGGGAAGGTAGCCATGGCGAGTAACATAAATACAGCTGCTTTTTGAAGGAATCTTTTTTTACCGATTACTGATGCTAAAGTTGTCCAGCTGTGAGTGCTGGAAAATGTGTACAAAGTTGGAAAATTTCTCTTGAACAAGAACTTCGATGTTATAAATGAAGGTATGTATAATGTAGACGTATTTGAAAAACGCAATGACGCTAATCTTTTCATTAAAGACAAAGACTTGCAGGCACAAGGATTATAAGCTTTTGTTCTCGGCTTTAGAAAATGCAGTAAAGGAATTGTAAAGAGAATTCCTACTGAATTTTCAAGTGAAGGAATTCAAGAAGCTTCTCAGTCAGAATTAGAAATTTTAGAAATAAAAAGGTTAAACGAAAATGTTAAAAATGGTAATGCGGGCAGTGGTGAGGACAGGATCTTCAGCCAAACTGCACTGATCACTTTCGTTGGTCAGCTCCATATTTCTAACTGAAATCTAAATATTCCATGTTCGAAGAACAGTAAACCTTTTATACCACGCCCAATCCAATGTATCAATTTTTTCCAATTTGTGCATATAGCCAAATTCTATAAAAGTAAAGAAATTTGATCCATGCTGTCCATTATATCAAATTTCATAATTATAAGAAACTTTGGTTTTACCTGTTTGATATTCCACGCAAAGCCATTGTCACTATTAATCGCATTAGAAGCAACCATATGCCTCTTACAAGCAGTTTACATTGGCATTAAATTGCAGTTGGTGAAGGACGTGAATCTATTGAGCAAATCGTTTGGCAATTCAATTTATTTGATAATGAAAAGAAAGAAATGTTATTCAAGTTGCGTAAATTTAAGAAGTATGGTCCTTTTTCAATTTTTTCATTGCTACCGGTTTTGGATAAAACTATTATCAATTATTGTAAATTTTATTTCAATGATTAATCTCCGTAGAAGAACGTCGTCATAGACCAGGACCAGTACAGTGCCGTCAATATCAGGCTTACGGACACTCTAAAAAGAACTGTGGTTATCCCCCACGCTGTGGCAAATGTTCAGGCCTATATTCCACACCCGATTGTACAAACAATGTGATAAAGTGTGTACGTTGTGAAAAGGCTCATCGTGCATCCAGTCGCGAATGCGAATCATATCAAAAAATGCTAATCAGGAAAGCACTTCCTACCCATAACCCTACCCAACATCAGACCCTACAATATCCAACAAATACGTTCATGAATCTCAGTGCTCCCACTGCAACAGCCTCCGTCACACCCACACCTCCCCCCACGGCCCCTCTGGGACCCCAAACCCGCGCATAGTGCACTCCAACCGATCAGCTATACCAAATCCGTACCAGCCCAGTTCACGCCCATTATACTCAGATTTTTTAAAACCTACTTATCACCCAACTTATTCTTATCCACCACAAATCATGCAATTGATCTCTCAACAAATACAGTATTTCTTTACTTACCTAATAAATCAAATTCTCCCAGCCCTCACACACTCAATTCTTCAATCTTTCACATCGTACTATCCAAAATGTAATGTCTAATAATAGTTCCCAACACCATCTACTGCGCATAATATCGTGGAATGCAAATGGATTACGACCTGACATCCACTCACTAGCTCACTTTCTACATAGCAATAAAATTCATGTAGCTTGCATTCAAGAAACACACCTGAGTCCCTCGATGAGGATTTACATTCCAGGATATGAATTACATCGCAAAGACCGCCCAAGAAAAAAGACGCAGTGGAGGAGTCGCGATATTTGTTACAAATAATATATTACACCACGTTCAATCAATAAACCACACCAATACTTTCGAAAATATAAGAGTAGTCATACACCAGAACACACATTCTACACTCAATATAATATCGATTTACAAACCACCAAATATCCCATATATGACAGGTGATATTGACATACTACTTACTCCAAACGAACCCACCATCATTGTGGGTGACTGGAACGCGAAGCATATAGTTTGTAGCAGCAGATTTGATACTCCGACTGGAATATCTCTTCTAAACGATACACAAAGACTTAACTTGACAAGTCATGCACCAGAAACTCCAACTTATTATCCTTATTGTCCAACAGTTCAGGCCGACGTTCTTGATTTCGGCGTCTCAAGAGACATCAGTTGTAATATTCATGTTGAAACTCACATAGCTCTTCAATCAGATCATCGCCCACTCATATTCACTTCCGATTCTTCACCCCGTGAAATCCGTCCCACCCACCCTTATAATCTCCAAAAGGTGAACTGGCCATATTATCAACTCCTTGTCACACAACTCCTACCTCCACTACCAACACTAAAAACCACTAGCATAGAAAACACACACACACAACACAAAGAAATAGACTAAGCAATCAATGTACTTACTCTGCCCTACTTACTGCCCATCAACAAGACCCAACTCTCCACTCGCACCCATACAACCCATACTACAAAAATTGATCCATCACAAACGATGTATAAGAAATCACTGGCAGAAACACCGATCTCCGTTCCTAAAATCGTACCTGAACCTTCTCACCAAAATTGTGAGAAAACTTTCAGCCATAATTAATATCATTGATGCTCAGAAGTTACACTACCAAACACAAACGACAAAATCTACAGACCACTCCTTATGGAACATAACACGGCGTATCCTGAATAAGCCTATCAAAATAGCTTCCCTCACCATTTTATCGGGTACAGTAGTTTCACCATCTGAAAAATGCGAAGTGTTAGGAAAATACTTTGCTACATCATTCACACCCCAGCCCACCAACAATTCTGAACATAACAATTTCATCTCAGAAGAAAACTTAAGGCCAACAATCACAGTACCAGAATGTCCAAAATTCATTTCTCCGTTAGAAATCATTAAAAAATTTCTGTCAGCCCCCAAAGTATCAAACTGTTTCGACCAAATCTCAGCGTACTAACTCAAACGTCTTCCTCTGAAAGTCATTGTACATATCACAGCAATATTTAAAGCAGCTCTGAGAATGTCATACTTCCCCCACACATGGAAATACGCACATATCATCCCCATTCCCAAACCAGGAAAACCAAATGATGACCCAGGGAGCTACCGCCCAATTAGTCTGCTATCCTCCATGGGAAAATCACTTGAAAAATGCATCCTCACCAGACTAAATTATCATCTCGCCACATTAAATATAATACCACCTCATCAGTTTGGGTTTCAACCTCAGTTTTCAACATACCACCAAATATTGTGATTGACAGAGGACATTATCGAAGGTTTTCATGATCATAAGCATACAGTTGCAGTATTCCTTGACATCGCAAAAGCTTTTGATACAGTATGGCACCCAGGACCGATATTCAAACTCCGGATATAGCACGCATCCCCAATATCTTGCACGCATAATAGAAAATTTTCTTAGTGAACGCACTTTTTCAGTGCGACTGCCCGGTGCACTCTCAACACCATACCCCATCAAAGCAGGAGTTCCGCAGGATTCGAGCCTCTCTCCAACCTTATTCAATATCTACATAGCTGATATACCCACCATACCATCAACATCCATTGTCGCTTTTGCAGATGACACAGCAATCTACTCCACAAACCGAGACATAGAAACAGCAATAGAGGATCTGCAAAACCATCTCACTGTATTTTCCGATTGGGCACAGAAATGGCACATTCAGATAAACACAAGCAAGAGCCAAGGGAAAATATTCACTCTTCGAAGACCACTTGACCCACCCACACTCACCTATCAAAACCATAACATAACTTGGATTCCCGCGAACGCCACGGTAAAATACCTTGGAGTATTACTCGACAGACGACTCAAATGAAGACCCAATACCATGCATAGAATAGCACTAGCCACTAAAAGAACACATCAGTTATAACCCCTACTAAAAAAATCATCCCCACTCCAATTACACACATCCATTCATCTCTACCAAACAATGATACGACCTATATTAAGTGATGCATCTTCTGTCTGGGCCGCAGCATCCAAAACAAATATTCAGAAAATCCAAACATTCCAAAATAAATTCCTAAGAATAATCACAAAGGCACCCTGGTTCATCCCAAACTCTCAAATCCATCAAGAACTCGGTATCACACCTATCACTGTACATTTTCCCCATCTATCCGCAAAATTCTATAACAAAATTTCTCGAATACCTTCAGCTATCCATTTGAAACTTGGCAAACAGAACCTCATCGTAAACGGTTGAAAAGGAAATTACCCAGAGAATTTTTTGACCCTCCTTAAGCAGACTGAAAGCGATTAGCCTTTCCGTGTAATATAAAGTGCTTCTGAAATGTAATAATCACCATAAAAGAAAATATCTTGCTAACTTGTTGTATAAAATAAATCAACTACTGTACCAGTCGTTCACGGCTGCTGAGGGCCTCAGGCAAAGCAAGAATAAATTTAAAAAAGATAAAAATAATTTATATCATTGTTACTTATATTTTATATCTAAATATGTTTCTGTTATTGTCTTACCTTATTTGTTATGTAATTTATTGTTTTGCTTATTTTCACAATTGTCGTTTTCTTTTAATGTTTAATTTATAAATGTGTGTTGTGGCTCTGTAAAAATATAACACATTTTCGTCTTAAGTGCTTTATTATGACGTGTTGATCAGCAACTCTATCTTTTCGCGGCGGCAAAAAACACTACGCCGATTTCATTCGACGCCAATTCAGCTTCCTTCTGCTAAATATGGTCAAAAAGGAAATGATTACATATTTCAATTTTTTCTCGAATATAACTAAATATACAACGGGACTACGTAAGGATAAAATTATTTAAGTATAATGAATGTTGTTCATTAAAATTGAATAGTACCATCGGGAAAAAACAACTATTTTCTTTCTTTTTCATGAAAATGTCTGGAACCTGCTGATCTAAATCAGTAAAAAAATTACAAAAATTAAAAACGAGATTCAGAAGGCATGCAGAAGGGCTTACTGACAAAGGAAACATTGTATCTAGACGGGAAAATAAAAACCAGGGTGATATTGATTGTTGATATATTCTTTCACAGTACTACAAATTATTTTCAAAACTACATTTCAAATATTTTCTGATTTCTTCTTACTAAGAAAACTTTAACATCCCAATTGCTAGAATTGAAATATTTTGTCTTCTTTTTTCTGGCTGAAGTAATTCTCTCTCAACATATAGTAAATTCTTACTCTCATAAAAGTTTTCAGAACTATTTTCTTCACAACAAACCACTCACAAAATATATTTCTGAGAGATTTTGTAATAGCTGAGTAGTAATATATTAATTTTACATATTCTATAAAACTGTTTCACACTGCTGTGGCAGTTATTTACTAAAGCTGGCAGAACACACTTATAAGTTTGAAGTTACTTTGAAAATTTTCTAAGCAATAAACTTTTTTGCCATGACTTCATATAGGCTACCACTCAACACGTTTTTGCATTTTTCACAAGATGCAACTCCATAACTATAATACAAACCCCAAAACATACTGCTTGTTATTCATTTCTCATAAATCTGTATTTAATTCCCTCACACGTACTTCTGCTAGAGGTGAATTCTGGGCCTCAAGAAAAAGTGCGCAGATAAATCTCTTTCCCCACACATCATATACAGGTTTTACTGTTTTTTGACAAATAAATAAAAGAAGCAATTGTTTTCTTTATTTATGAGGCAGATATTTCATTTTGAGGAGCTCTGGACCTCAGATCATGAAAATATCAAGAAACAACTAATTATTTTTAAATGCTTAACCAGTTCTTAAAAATGGCAGTTCAGAAAAAATCAGTGTACTTCAGCAACGCTTCTGGAAAGTGAAACGACGTTGACTTCACGAGTGTGGGCGTGAATTCAAGATGGCGTTGACTTCAGTTGTTTAACTTTTCTCCACAAGGAACGCTAGCTGTTTGCGCGTGCATCCCTAACTAGCCAAAAAAAAACGGGCTGAGCTCCTTTACTGATACCGAATAGATGGTTCATACTAAATTTTACCAGAAAATTATAGAATTTTATTAATACTTGAACCATATACATTGAAAATAATAATCTTTCGTCTTATCAAATCCTTTCAGCTTTCGTCTTATCAAATCCTTTGAAAGAAGAACAATATCAATTTTATGGAAACCATGAGGTTTAAAATTATTTTTAATGTAATTGGTTCAAATTCTAATAAAATACTATAATTTTCTTTCTATTTTATTTTACAGTACACTGCTATTAGAATTTGATCTGCTCTGCTTTCCAGTATAGATACTAATAATAGCTCAACGGACAAATATATGAACTGTCAGAATTATTATATAAAACCAATATTTACAAAAATGTATAGTTCGAGTACACATTATACCCACTCAGGAAACGTAGGGTTTAGAAAATACTGCAAGACCTGAGATAAAGATAAATACTGAGATAAATACTGCAAGACCTGACCCAAAATACTGAGGAAGGCAGAACAGATAAATGTTGGTAAATACATTTACAAAGAGGTAAACTCAGTAATAATAGATAAACCATGTAGCCGATCGCCATGAAAGTTGTCACTTCTACGTGTTTTTTGAACCAGAAGATTTATGTGCTGTTAATTATGTTGCAACTCCACTACATGGCGCAGAAGAACAAAATTTCGGTTCATTGTAATTCAATTTCCATTCAAACTCCCTTCCTCTGGGCTTCATTGTTGGTGGGCGTTGCCGTGTTACGCAGAGCCAGGCCCACGAGAACAGGAAGGGCGCGCACGAGAGGCAGAGAGAGAGGCGGAGATAGACGGAGAGAGACGGAGAGCAACGCAGAGTTGCAGAGTGTGACTGAGACAGACACAGAGAGAGGGCGCGCGTAGGTAAGAGAGAGACAGACTGACGGAGAGAGACAAGAAACACACACAGAGACAGTAAGAAATAGAGACAGACCGAGAGAGACAGAGTTACATAGAGAGACAAGAAAAAACAGAGAGAGAGAGAGGGAAAGAGAGGGACAAATACAGACAGAAAGAGATAGAGATAGAGAGGCAGGAACACAGAGAGAGGCCGACAGAAGCAGACAGAAACACAGAGTCAGCGAAAGACAGAGACAGACACATAGAGGTAGACAAAATGAGAGAAACAGAGAGACAGTGATAGATAGAGGCAAAGAGAGAAAGAGACTGAGAGGGACAGAGACAGGCACATAGAAACATACAGAGTCACGGAGACGATTTCTTTTCACAATGATTGAATATGAAAAAATCCAAGCAACGCCGGGTATTTTGCTGGTCATTGTATAAAGAAGTTCCATGAGTGCTATCAATAGGTCAGTCAGGACAAACAACATTGTACTGATTATAATTATAAAGAAAATCGCTATTTTGAAAGGTAGACGAAAATGCAATGATTTGATAAATTTCTATTTCAAGATATTCCGAAATAAAATGTACACCGGGACAGGTAGTCCCAACGTTACCACTGCATGTTTAAATTTAAATTTTAAATACAAAATTCAATTGTATAAATGTGTTCTTACTACACAGTAAACATAAAAGTTATTTATCCTCTTATATATCTCAGCTCAAATTTTACGAAATTGAACCCAGTTTCATAATACGAATGTTTAGAACACAAGTGCTCTAATAATCCATGGCCTGCTATTAAGAACTATGATCACGTTCGTTGTGTAAGTATCCGTAGCCAAATATCTATCTACGTAGATAAGTATGTTTCCATTCGCAAGACGAAATTTAAATGAATTTTATAGTTCATTGAGAATTTTAAAAAGTGGACAAAACAGACAAAATTCTTACAGCATCATTTCATTCCAATACTCGATCGGTTATCAAAGGAGGCCTGAAAGCCCTTAAGTGTTAATTTTGTAATCTCGTACTGTAAAAAGATAGCAGGCAATATTTATTCCGTAAATAACTAAATTGAACATATATTTATGCTTTATCCGACGTAGAGGAGTTGAATGTCTCACATTTTCTGGATTTGGAGGGTTCATTATTCGGGTCGGCAGTTTCAACTCTACGATTGCCTAATAACGAAGTGCCCACATGTTGGTAAGTCGTTTCTGGTAGAAATAAGTAGAAAAATGGCACAGTCACCGCACAAACAGCACTTAGCGTCCAAAGAAAAACGTAAATTTTATTGTCGTCGTAGTCTTGTTTGAAGTCTTCTATATAGTCCTTTTTGAAAATATGTGGGAGGGTACGAATTTGCCAGGAGACGATACTTGCTATTGCTAGGACACTATTGAGAAGATTTGGCGGTAAAATGTCAATTGTTATTGCTGTAGGAAGAAAACTGATTCCATAGCTGTACCCCCAAAAATGCACAGCAGAGAGAAGAAGAGCAATAATTTTCTTTCCCCCAAATAATTCTCCCTTCCAGTACCATGTTCCATTTAAGAGCAAAGTCACTGCGCTAGCGATGATGGACACCAATAATGTCTTTCTGTACCCAAAGTGATCACACACCAAGAGACCAGCAATAGCGCCTGGTGAGAAACTCACTACCATTAGAAACATCCGTAGGATTGTGCTTTTCACCTCATTGCAAATATGAAAAGTTATATTATTCACTGCAAGCACGACTCCAGATAGAAAATCCAGTAATTCTAGGACTATTGCCAATCCGCTGTATCCCAGTGTTCTACTATTGCCGAATTTCCGAATTGTTGCAATGGTATTATTAGTGTCAGAGTGTGTAACTTTCAAAATAGTCCGGAGCTCCTCTAATGCCTGCTCTACTTCTGCTGCATTTCCGTGCAAGCGCCGAAGAGACTGTTTTGTGGCGTTAACATTCCCTCGCCTCAGAAGAAACACTGGGGTTTCTGGCAGCCACAAACACCCCACCGAAACTACTGTGGCGATTGCTATCACAAGCCAGGAGTACGCCATGAGAGAGTTATCAAGAAATATAAGTGTGTGCATCATGTAGGGGAATAAAGCCTTGATCGCAATAAGCCTCCCACGTGAGTGGCCGATTGTGGTTTCACTGATGTACACTGGAACAAGCAGTTTTGTGCCCGTGCTTCCAATCGCCCATAATATACAAGTGAAATACCACGAATCGTACGACTTGTATGTGTGGAGGGACTTTATTGCCAGAGCTGTGGCGTAGTAGGCGATGCAGATGACTATGATGTGAACTTTGCGGTTAAGAAATTGCAATATGATGGAGTGAAACAGGAAGGATGGTATGCCTGCCGTGTACATAATCATCATCATGCGTCTCAAGAAATTCAAAAGTTCATCATAATTGGTAAAATGTAGAATTGCGTAGTACCCAGTCGCTTCAGCAATGTAGAGCATATTAACTGAAAGAGAAACATTTAAACAATTATTGCCATTTCATTTAAATCAAGAAAGTAATAAAATTATTTTTTAAAAATTTATTTACTAGTCTCTTAAAGTATGAGCAATACTGTCCATCTGCTTTTCGAGAATTGTATTGTTCTCTCTTGCAATTGTGCAAATAATACTGTAAAAAGTGGTTTGGTGTGGGCTATTTTTTCGGTTTTCCCCACCCTCTTTCCAGTTGCCATCTATAACCTCTCAAAATAACTACACTGTTATCAACTTTTATCTATGTTTCGGTCCCCTAATGGTGGTGAATCAAGTCAATCTATGAATATTGTGGAAGAAAAAACCTCGTCTTCTACGTACATCTTCGTTTAAAAATTTGGAGCCTTTGTTGGGAAAAAATAGTCTGAGTTTCTCTGAAAATACTCTTTATAGAGCTATATTTTACACAAAACATTGAGTTTTCGACAGACTTTATAAGTAATTATTTACAAGAAATGTTCTCTCAAATGCCATATTATATTCTGTTTACACTTAAATGGCAAAAATAAGTAAAATTTGGCACCTAATCTCAAATGGAAACAGTTATAAATTGTCTTTGGTGTAAATTAGCGCTAAAGTCCGTTCGCTGTAACTTTACTCCGCATGTAAACAAACTTTGAGAGTATCCCTGCGCCCTGTAGTTCGTGATTGGCTGCGCCATGCGCGCGACGACCATACTCAAATACCGGCACGTGTCGCAGCCATAACTGTCATTACATATTATTTCCACTAGTACTTCTTTATTACGCCCAAAATGTCAGCCAAACCACGCAGATAATTTGCTTAAATATCACAGCACTTACATTTACGATGTACTCTCTTAAGATAGCGGTGAAATCTTGTCCAAAGCACTCTCTGAAAAATGTTCATCGCTGGAAGAACTAACTCCCGTATTAATAATTATTTCTTCTGTTAAAGTGTCATATGCAAAGTCTGACTGCCACATTCGTAAAAGGTTTTAGCCCTAGCTTGATAACAAACCACAGCTTGATTGTTTTCAATTTAATTTCAAATTTCAAAATATTTAAATTGTTATTCAAAAGTAATTTCCACAAGTCACATGAACAAGAACAAAAAGAATCAATTCTAAAACTACAAATAATATTTTATGACAAAATTTGTTAAATTTCTTGCACAAAAACATCATTAGAGAAGCTTGGGGGACAGTTCCAAAGATTCTTCAGCAACAAAATTTTATTTAAATGCAGTTTTATTTACTACAGAAAAAACATTACATTTTAACACTTGAATGATAACAATATTTCTATGTCATCATAGGGGATAATTTCATTTGTAACATGTGGTAGAAGCAGAATACCAACTGTATGAAAAAGATAGTATAACAATGCCCATTACTGATAACATTGTGCAGCAGTGACTTACACATTTCAAAATTTCTGAATCACAAGGCACAAACTTTACTACAAGGTTTGAAATTGTAAAATATTTTTTAATTTTTTCCTGTAGACAAATTCTGTAGATACACTGCACTAACCTCCCAATGATTATATGCCCAATGAATATTTTAAGTCAATTGAAAAACATAAATAATGTTCAATTTTTAAAAAGAATAGTTGATATATGATTTTTATCTGATTTCTTCCATATATTGTAGTTTAACTGATTGAATGGCCTTAAATTTAAGAATTTTTTTAAGTTCAGTTCATTTCAAAAATGCTTTGAATAAACAGAAACATTGTAGGCCTTAATATGTTTTTTATCATAATACCTCAAAAAAGAGTATGTTGCTAAATTTATAATAAACATTTCAAACCTATTTTTCAAGCCACATTGGTTTCAAAACAAACTAAATAACAACTTGTTACTACAATAACACTTGTCACTACAAAAACAACAAATTTCTAAAACAAACGAACAAACATTCTTCACAATAATCCACTGGGTGTAAACAAGATTTCTCTCAAATTTCTTTGGAATGATCAGATCTTTTTTTGTAATGTTTCTGTCCATTTAAAGAGCAACCTGCAAAACACTTCTATTTAACTAGAATCTTACTAACTACCTCTAAGGATCATAAAAAAATGTGCCACAGAGATGATATTGTTGGTTTTGTACGACTCTCAAAACTATGAGAAAGACATTCAACTTATGTGTAATGTTTTAATCTGTCAAATGTAAGAGGCTGATTTATTAAGACTTTCTTTTGGCTTTTCTGCAAAACATGGTTTATTTCCAGTTGCAAAAGGCGTTGACTTGCAGTAACTTGGCACATGTTATTTCCAAAAAACTTCAGATTGCTTTTCAGAGGTTATGTTACGTAAGGCATGCACTCTTTAAGTTACAAAGTAATACTTACGTTACTCTGAAGTTACAAAATCGAATAACTGCAACTGCAATGCATAATACAAAAAAATAAGATCGAAAAAGACTCAACGTACTAAAAGTAATAGTGATGTATTATCTTACAATAGTGAAAATGTAATGAAACACTCGGCAGTTCGTCATAATTTTGTTCTACTAACACCAAAATAAACTGAACACTCTCTCCTTTAGCTACTGCATTTGAAACAAATTATTTTTCATGAAAAACGTAAGTCACAAGAATTATGCACAAAATAAGTAGCATGTATGAGTCATATGCTAAAAGGCAACTTGAGGCAGAGCGAAGTAAATATTTAAATCTTGTTACCAAATCTAGCGAAGAAAAAAATAAAATGTTGACGTTAGTACAACAAATATCTGCAACTTTTTTCACGCTTTTTACGCATTTTCTGCTTGTGGAGAGTGTCAAGAAATAAATCAATTTTGAAAGCTACCTAGATTTTATTGCGTACGACACTCGAAAGGGTAGTGTGGTGTCCGTCAGCCAATGAAAACAAGCGACGACCACGTGCGTTTCTTTACATGCGGAGTGAAGTTACAGCGAACGGACGTTAGGTGTGTACATTTCAAACGTCACGCGACTAAGTTCGCGGCGAGGACTTCCCCAAATTCCGTGAATTTCACTGCAGACAAAAACAACGTGACGGTCCAAGAATAAACGCTTCGAAACTGCTTGCAGCCTAGTCACCAGAGCGCACCCCTGCCGGGCCAAAGCAAACACTCCACATGTTTCTTCAATATTCACTTTTCCAAGAAAAAAATATCCATTTTTACTTTCCCGTATACGAACGTATACATGGAGTGATATACCTAGTATAGGGAAAGTTATGTAATGCTGCGCGAAAAAATGGCCAATTTTCGGCGGAAAAAAAAATTAATTGCCTGGCCATGAAAACAAAAAAGTGGATAAAACCAGTTGCTAAATTAAGAAACAAAAATCCCCTAACACGTGGTGTAGCCAGAAACCCTGTTTTCTAGGTCCTTGATACCGAAAAACAAATTGAAAGGAAAACGTCCGTCTGTCCGTCCGTCCGTCTGTCTGTCCGTCTGTGAACACTGCTAGCGCCTAAACCATATGTACGATTTCTTCCAAAATGGATATTCCCCGGTCGATCTGATTCTAGTCGAAGCTTTGAGAGTTTGTGGGTTCCAAATAGCTAGCGAAGACCCAAGGAAATAGAAAACTAATACGGGAAAGTCTATGCCATTCTGTAGCACTACTAGTTACTTTCCCGTATAGTAGGTATATACACAGTAATATACGTAGAGTAGGGAAAGTTATGTAATGCTGCGGGAAATTGATTTCGAGATTTCAACGGAAATACACGTTTTGGGGCCCCTGATACCGAAAAAGTGGGTCTTTTCAAAACGTCCGTCCGTCCGTCTCTCTGTCTGTCTGTCCGTCTGAACGTTTGTGTACAACACTAGCGCGTAAACCATTCGTGCGATTTCTTCCAAAATAGATATTTCCCGGTCAATCTGCTTTCACTCCTGACACCTCAATTTTGAAAAACTTTCTTCAAAATTTGAGGGTATTTTACATGAAGCCCCCCGGACATTTTCAAAATTTTCTCAAAAACGGCTCCAATTTTTTTCTTTAAATTTCTTGTAATAATAGAGTAAAATACACTTACGGTGTCATATGTCCCATTTTCAGGGTTAACTCTGAAATTCCGAAAATTGCCAAAATTGAAGATAGAGATTTTTCCATCAAATAAAATTT
Organism: Acheta domesticus; assembly: GCA_031308135.1. Taxonomy (NCBI): domain Eukaryota; kingdom Metazoa; phylum Arthropoda; class Insecta; order Orthoptera; family Gryllidae; genus Acheta; species Acheta domesticus. Next base: position 266,655,175 of record JAHLJT010000631.1, on the reverse strand, counting down.
GGTGTACAAAGTGAGTACTTTCATTAAGGTTACGTACATTACGTACAAAATTTTAGTAGTTTTTGCGAAATATTGCACGCAATATTTGAAATTTTAAAAAATTACAAAAACAAGTTTTCTCAATAATGGCTACAAATTCTTGCTTTAAACTTTTTGTAGAGATAGGGCAAAATGTGGTCTGTGAGATGAAATTAACGCCATATTCCTCTATTCTTTTGTTTTTCCAAAAATTGGAAAAAATTTAGTTTTTTTATTTCTCTCTCACGTAGTTAATATTTGCATTAGCGGCGATATGTTGACATTATTGAATTAATGAGTACACGTGCTTGAAATAATACCAAATAAAGTTTCTCGAAAATTAAATAGTTTTCTGTGAAAACTACCTCAAAATTTCGCATTTTAAGAAACGCTCAAACACCATTTTCTAAAAAAAAGTTTCAAATTTTTTGTTCACACTTTTCGAACGGATAGTGCTATTTGCACTCTTTAGTATGGCGTAAAGTTAATTATTAACTATTTTTTTTGTTTTTCAAAAATTACAAAACTGTAATTTTTTAAAGATCTTTCATACGGTACAAATGCCCATTTCCAACAATTTGTAAATACAATTAAAGTTGTGAGTGTATGTGCTTCAAATGACTTCAAATGTAGTTTTTCGAAAACTCAAACATTTTCTATAAAAAAGAGCTTCAAATTTTGCATTTACAGTAGCGCTGAATGCCATTTTCTTGAAAACGGCTCCAAATTTTTCAACCAAACTAGCCATTTAGGGGAAGGTTTAACTGTTTTTTTAATATTCTTAAAATTATAGTTTCGTTCTACTATTGAGAAACCGAAAAATTAATAAAATGTAAAAAAAAGTAGTTTGGGCGGCGATAGATGGCAGCTGTCAAGAGTATTGGCAAGTCTGAATTCCTAGCCGAGATCAAACGAAACAGAAAACTAATAAGGGAAAGTCTGTGCCATTCTCTAGCACCACTAGTTTATTTCTCGATTAATTTCTCTTTCTGAACAAATGTATTCATTTCTTGTAAATAATTAACAATGTACATGTTTTTGGAGTGTTTATATGCTTCTACAACGCACATTTTTGCATAGAAAGCATATTTTCAAACCGATTTTTGAGTGCTAATTGCGGCTCAGCCGTTCGGAATATCCATGTAGTTTATTGCACAAAATATGCTTAAAATTGTCTCAAGAGCTTATTTTGGAATTTCGACATTTTCTCTCCGGACACCCACCTAGTGTACATATATATATATATAATATACATATATATATAATATACATATATATATAATATACATATATATATAATATACATATATATATATATAATATACATATATATATATATTTAAGAGATTATTTTTTCAAACATTTTGAGTGCTCATTGCGGCCCAACCATTCGGAATATCCACGTAGTTTATTAGACAAAATATGAAAATATGCTTAGAATTGTCTTAAGAGCCTTATATATGTGTATATATACATATATACATACATATATATACACATATCTATGTATACATATATTTATATATATATGTGTATATATGTATTTTATACATATATATATATATATATATATATATAGAGAGAGAGAGAGAGAGAGAGAGATAAGGCTTTTAAGACAATTCTAAGCATATTTTCATAATTTGTCTAATAAACTAGGTGGATATTCCGAATGGTTGGGCCGCAATGAGCACTCAAAATTTTGTTTGAAAAAATTATCTCTTGGCAAAAATATGCATTATGAAAGGAAAGAAACACTCCAGGAACATCTGAAATATTTATTATTTACAAAAAATGAGTATATTTGCTCAGACAGAAAAATTAATTTCTTTTGTAAATAATAAACAACTTATTTGTTTCTGGAGTGTTTCTATGCTTCTATAATGTAAATTTTTGCCTAGGAATCTATTTTTCAAACCAAATTTTGAGTGCTTATTGCCAACCATTCGGAATACCCACGTAGTTTATTGGACAAAATATGCTTGGAATTGTCTCAAGAGCTTATTTTTGAAATTTCGACGTTTCCTCCCCGGGCATCCTGTACATTGTGACCGTACTTACCCTAGTCGGTATCTCGGGATGCACGTATCATAAAATTTTTGGTTCATTAAGGTACAGGAATTCTTTTAGGGGGATACTTTAATCAACATGTCTGAATTCGATGATTCTATTATTACACAGACAAGGATTTATTGAGAATAACAATTTACATTAATAGCACAAGTAACATTACCAAGATGATCGTAGATCATTAATGAACACTAATTAAACACTTTTATATTATATATCTGATTGTTCCTATTGTTTACATTTATTATTCCCGTTCATGATATTTCCATCTCTGAAACTACATGCCTTCCACTCTCATCACAGACACTGTTACTTTTCTTTATCACTCCAATGAGCATCCTGAACCGGCATGTCCCCTATATCCGACCCCATCCATTCTTATTTGTAACTATCGTTACTTATCTGAACTTTCCACTAGCTGCCTTCCTCGCGAAGCCACGCCACGTGCTTTCGTCCGTGGCCGCTGCCGCGAGGTGGCCTTGGCGCCGCCGTCGCTCTGCGTCTGCACACGTGTCGCTAACGGTCCGTTCTAGCACACCGGCGTTGTATCCGCCACCAATTTCTCTTCCCACACGTCGGAATTCCAGTTTCGGCTTACAAGCCCCTCACAATTCGGTTCCGCACCCGCACAGCTACGCCGACTTGTCACAAATGCAATATCGCCCACGTGTCTATCCAATTGCACTTCTATAACTAAATTTCGTGATTATATCTTTTCGAACACATTTATAACAATCCTTAATCACTTTCCTTACTGAGTTTGTCACACTTCTCATTCCTTTGACCACACATTGCCTCGATTCGTCCCGATTTCTTCCATACATCCTCACATCGCTCCTCTGTCGTCTCCTCCACTCGTTACCTATCCGCCATTCTCTCTCGACTCCCTTCCGTTCGATGATGTCCACGAATCCCTCGTTCCGGGCACTCGTTCACCGGTCTTGTTTGATTCCCCCGCGATCGATTCAAATGTTGTCTGCGCGCCACTTTCAAATGTTGTGATTTGCCTAATGCTGGTGTTTTGACCATACGGTCAAAATATATAATCTTGATTTAAAACATTGTATATTTTTATGTACACTGTGCAATTCATAATGCCCGACCATTTTACACCGTTTTTTAAATGATATTTTACGTGTTATGTTACTGGAAATATGAACGAGTGATTATAAATATACATATTAATATTTTACACATTATTTCCATCCATATGTCATGCCATCGTACGTAATAATTAATTTCTACAACGTCAACATTTGAAAGAAATTATTCTCTTACGTATTTACAGTATTACTCGCGCGGCGCACATAGTGCGCCAAAAAAGTTTTATACAGAATTCAACTAGTATACTCCCACGACTTGCAACGGAGCAGCTGAAAGATGAATTCAAACTGTTAAAGAAACTCAGCAGAAAGGTTAGGGGAAGATATAATGCAATACGATGCACGTATTGTCGTCAGGAACCAAAAGACTGCAACTGGCGCACTCAGTACGCCAAAATTGAAAGAAATGAAACTAGTGGTGCTACAGAATGGCACGGACTTTCCCGTATTAGTTTTCTATTTCATTGGATCTTCGCTAGCTATTTGGAATTGCCACATACTCTTTCTTGCCAGCTGCCATCTGTCATCGCCAAAAGTTTATTTTTTTGTCATTTTCTTAATTTTTCTGTTTCCTATTGTTAGAACGGCAATATTAATTTTAGAATATTAATGAACAAAAAAAACTAGTCCTAAACCTAGTCGTTTCTGAAAATGCGGAATTTTGAGCTACCTTTCACAGAAAACGGTTGTGTTTTCGAGAAACTTTACTTGACATTATTTAAAGCTCACGTACTCCTTAATATAATAATGTCAACAAATCAAGGCTAATGTAATTATTAATGACTTGAGAGACAAGTCAAAATTTTCTTTTCTATTTTGGAAAAAACAAAAGAATATAGCAATATGTTGTTTTTGTCATTTCATAAAATACATTAGACACTACACCGACCAAAATCTTAAAGAAAAAATATGGAGTTATTGAAACAATCTTGTTTTTGTAATTATTTAAAATTGCACATATTGTACGCAATATTGCGTGAAAACTACAAAACTTTTCAAACAAATGTTTGAAGGCTTTAATGTCACATTGGACAACAAATTTTATTTGAAAGAAAAATCTATGTCTTCAATTTTGTAGTTCCAGAAAGACGCCGAAAAAATTTTCAACTTTTGCAATTTTCGAATTTTTATTTATCCATGAAAATCAGACCTATGCCACCTTAATAAGTGTCTCTTACTCTTCTCTCTTCTTACAAGAAATTTAAAGAAAAAATTTGGAGCCGTTTTTGAGAAAATTTTGAAAATCCCCGGGGGGCTTCATATAAAGTACCCCCAAATTTTACAGGATCTTTTTGAAAATCTCAAAGCTTTGACTAGAATCAGATCGACCGGAGAATATCCATTTTGAAAGAAATCGTATGTATGGTTTAGGTGCTAGCAGTTTTCACAGACGGACAGACAGACGGACGTTTTCCTTTCAATTGGGTTTTCGGTATCAAGGACCCACAAAAGAGGGTTTCTGTCTACACTTCGTGTTAGGGGATTTTTTTTTCGTAATTTAGCAAGTGGATTTATCCACTTTTTCGTTATCACGCCCCGGCAATGAATTTTTTTCTACCGAAAATTCGCCATTTTTTCGCGAAGCATTACATAACTTTCCCTATACTACGTAATATCACTCCGTGTATACGTACGTATACGGGAAAGTAAAAATGGCAAAAATGTAAACAAATTTATAAAATTTATATAAATTTATACCAATTAATACATTAAAATTAAGTTAAACACCATGGTTTATATAAAATTGATATTTTTCTTTGTTCAAAGTATTTGGTACGAAGAAACCCAGGCAACGCCGGGAATTTTGCTAATACAGTGAAAATATTTTAGCGTGGCCGTTGAAGGTCAAGTCTCAGAGCAGTCGGAAGAGTCCATTCCTTAAAACTATCGCTTTAGGGGGGAGCGCGTCCCTTCCCAGGACGTGTTGACAGCCCTACTCCAGTTGAGTAAACATTGACCCTGACTTCGTCTCCGCAAGGTGTCAGTTTTCAAAGTATATCAATTAATGAAGAGAAGTAAAAGAAGGCACTGAAAATATCAAAGCAGTTCTTAAGGCAGTAATTGCAGCTTCAGGTGTTTCGAAAATATCTATTTGCAAAATTAATAAGGAAATTAATTCTATTCAATAAGGAGAATCGTGTTCTGTTTCTACTCCTAATAAAGAGAAGAGAAAGGACGCGGAATTTGCTCTCGACAGTTTCAATGAGTGTGTATTCGTCAATTCGCCGCACAATGATTTAATGCACCATATGAAAAAATCGTTATTGTTAGAGGAAACGACGCGAACGATAGTAAAGACAGTGATAGTGATACTACTTATGATAGTAAGGAAACCGGTATCAGTGATAGTGGAAAACTTGTGGATGATGAGGACAGCGTCAGGCCAACCCGTGAATTTGATGTTTCTTCATTGCCGAGCGAAGACACTATAGCAAATTGAATTCCAAACGTTGTTCGCTAGCATGTGCGGTACGGCAGGCTAATGTTTTTAGTATGGGCAGACGAGCCAGGCGCGAGCGAGCACCGCCTCCTGGCTGTCTCCCCACCACTTTCAACTTCCCCCTCTACTCGCGAATCCCAGCGGCCACCCTAGAAAAATTTAGCTGTATACTGTGACGCAAGTTGATCCGGCCGAATCAGGAGTTATTTCTCTCCTTGCTTGCAGCAACTACTCATCTTGCAGGGTGATTTTGCGGTTTTTTAAATTCGATATTTCGCTGGTATTCCGAACTAATTGGATGTGCTGTTTGCAATGTTGCCAGACATACAAGGATCGTTATACGTTTACCAGGATTTTAATGAAGAAACCATGTACCAGGACGGAGACATCCTGGTACATTTAAATACCAGAAGTTCAAGTATACGGTAATTGTTGAACGATTTAAAATTCGTTTAATAATTTGTTAATTAATAATTTAAATCTGACACCAGTATTATAAATATCTACCGCTATATTGGCGAAAACACTGCCTTAAAAATATTAAGGGTGACAAGATGTTTTGTTCTAGTACATGCTATATTAGGAAAGCATAGTACGTCAATCGATATCGAGTTAAGTTTAACCAATTTCCTGTGCGGGTTAAAAACATAAAAGTTATAATACTAACAATGTAAAAATTTTAATCAATGGACATTGGTATCAGGATTGTTAGTGAAAGTACCTGGAATATTGGAGGTTGGTACTGGGATATACATTTAATCATCTGGCAACGCTTCGTACATATCGCATAAGCCGTTTCGGAGGAGTATGGTAACTAAAACTGTGACACGAGAATTTTATATATGAGATTTCTGTTACTTTCACCATAGATTAAAGAGATATAGACAGTTGACTGCGAGCAGTAGAGTGGGTACCGAGAAATGGTGACTCATTCAGAGATGACGCCACCATCGCGTGTTATATTTTTCCTTTCTAGGGCGACAAAAATCAAACTTTTAATTTCACATACAAGCTTCCATTTATTGCTCACCGCACTGTAAAAGTTTCACATCACACTCAATCGATGGTTGCAACGCTTTTGACCGGACTGTACCGATAAGCTACTACGCTAAATATAGACTTCCGCTGACGGTGTGTGAGTCCGGCCGCAGTTGCGTTTCGTAGTTCGATTAGTGTAATCGATTCGTGTGTTCTTTAGCGACTTATGTGCTCATTGCGACATGGATTCTGATGATCAATGTAAGTATTTTCAAATGGAATATAATACTTTGCGTTGTGTTGTGCAGGATTCCTTCAATAAGGCTTTAAAATGAGACTAGAGAAGGGATAAAACATTCTTAATTCAAACTTTATCGATACATAAATTAATGCATGCACATGAAGACATCGAGATACTTCTTGGTGTCGACCTGCAGACATCTGGTAACAAGTTATAGTTTTTATCTTGTGCGCATTCTTGCGCGTTTAAGAAATATTTATTGTTTTCAGTGCCTGAGCGTTCTCCTGGTGGTCACTAAACATTTTGTATTAGCTCTTTCACAACGTTCTGTTCTGCACCAATCTTGCATTGGTGCAGAACCCGCTGTTTACTGTATTTTGCTGTACCCTATTGTCTTTTGTGTTCTCACATTACCACTGCCTTCTCTCGAGTTTCTTACCGTTGTTGCATATCTCTGCGTGCATATGAAACGTTGCATATGAAACGTGAATACAGTAAAAGCCCATAAATGAAAAGTTAATTTTAGTAGTAATTTAAAGTTAATACACACTTTATTTCTCAAGTAATAATAAAGGCAGACAATTTTAATTTTCCTATTAATGCATGCACCAACATTAGTCATTATCGAGTGCTTTGCCCATTATTTAAAAAAGATCACGAAAGTTTAAATACATTACTTTAAAAGGATTATTCTGTGCTATATTTTGTTAAAAAATGATACATAAAACCTTGTGAATCCAGTAGGTTTAAAATTTGTGATTTTTGGTGATATCTCCAGAATAAAATCGTAACACTCAGGAACTTCTGGTTCTTATTAGAAACGTTTCCTGAAGAAAATCCAGGCAGAAACCGTTAGATGTTTTCCACTGTTACTATTTCCAAGTGAAGTATATCTCTGGTTTTGCAATCTACATGTACACAATATGCTACATGTACACGATACATGCACATATGGTGAACGTATCGTCCTGTCGAATCTATAGTGAACACGTCAAATTCATTCCAATTCTACGTGAAGGGTACATTCATTTGGGCCTAAGTACACAACATGCGTACACAAATGCATATCTTAACAAGCTCGTCTACACATCCTGGACATTAAAGATACGACATCGAAAGCACTGAGTACATATCTCACATACATTAGCGCTCACGTGCTTTTTCAAGAGTGATTAGATTATTTGATTGGTCATCAAGCGAGTTCTAAAACCCCATGAATAGAAAAGTGGTTTGCAAGATATATTATGTAAATTATTAATATGAACCAATATTTATACTTAATCTAATGTTGAAGAGTGTTAATGTGTCATATTTTCTGGATTTTGATGCGTTTATTATTCGAGTTGCCAGTATCAACTCCACGATTGCCCAATAGCGAAGTACCCACATGTTGGTATGTCGTTTTCTGCCAAAAATAAGTATAAAAAAGGTACACTCACTGCACAGAGAGCCATCTGCGTCAAAATTAAACCCAATATTTCATAGTTTTCATAGTCTTGTGTGGACATCAATGGGAGAATCTCAATTTGCCAGGACACTATACCAACTACGGCTAGAGCAATACTGAGAAGACATGGCGGGAAAATGTCAATAGTTATAGCTATAGGAAGAAAATTGATTCCAAAACTGTACCCACAAAAATGCAGAGCAGCAAGAAGAAGAGCAGTGATGTTGTGATTCCAATTTAAATATCCATTCAGGAAAACTACTACATGCAAAAACATTGCCCCCGCGCAGACAATGATGGAAGCTAGCAATGTCTTTCTGTGTCCGAAGTGATCACACACCAAGAGCCCAGTAATGGCACCTGGTGTGAAAATCACTATTAGAATAACCGGTATGTTTGTGCTTTCGACCAATTCGTAAATGTGCGTATATATATTATTCACTGCGAATACGAATCCAGAAAAAAAATCCAGAAGACTTAAGATAATGACCAATCCAATGTAACCCAGTGTCCGAATATTGCTGAATTTCCGAATTGCTGCAATGGTATTATTAGTGTCGGAGTGCGTAGCCTTCAGAACAGTCCGGAGCTTCTCGACTTCCTGCTCCACTTCTACTGCATTTCCGTGCAAGCGCCGAAGAGACTGTTTGGTGGCGTCCACATTCCCTCGCCTCAGGAGATACACCGGCGTTTCTGGCAACCACAAACATGCCACTGAAACTACTGTAGCGCTAACTGCCATAAGCCGGAAAGACACTACTGGTAGATTGTCAAGATATACAAGTGAGTACATTATACATATGTACAAGGTCTTGATGGCAATAAACCTTCCACGTGTGTAGTCTATTGTCGTTTCACTGATGTACACTGGAACAAGCAGTTTTGTGCCCGTGCTTCCAATCGCCCATAATATGCAAGTGACGTATTGCATTTTGTACGACTTGTACATGTCGAGGTACTTTAATGGCAGAACTGTACCGTAGAAGGCGATGCAGATGATGATGAAGTGAAACTTGCGATTAAGAAATTGCAAGATGATGGAGTGAAACAGGAAGGATGGTATGCCTGCCACGTATATAATCACCATCATACCTCTCGCGTTGTACATGAATTCACCAAAAGAGCTAAAATGCCGAAGTACGGTGAAGCTGGCCAGTTCAGTAATGTGGAGAATATTAACTGAAAGAGAAACATTAAAAAAATTACTACCATTTTTATTATAACAACAAAGTAATGTAAATGATATATATAATATATAATATGGAATATATAATATATATAATAATAATGTCACAATTATTATTGTGACATTATGGGTTCATACGAGCCCATAACGCCACTCTCAGCCACGCAGAAACACCTACGAACAGCGAAACGAATATACGCGGCGGAGCAATGGTCTGTAAACGCGCCATCTATGAACAGCTGAGCGAACGAGAGCGCTCGAACTAGCGAGTAATGTCTTCCGGGGAGGTCAAGGAAGTAGGAGAAGACCTCGCCCCTGAAAATTTCCCCAGGCGCGGTGACATAAATACTACTGCACGCCTTGGCGGAGGGTTCCTCTATTACGGCGACAGCAGCGGAAGGTGAACTGGTGACTACGCAACTTAGGTGTAGAATAGGAGTTTTATTTTACCCGTTGATAGCCAGAACGTAAATAGGGACGAGTTGATGCAGTTAAAAGCATTCTAGTAGCACCGTGAATGACCCGTGAATAAATTAGCATAGGAGCGAGAGTGTGTTAAAAGTTTAAGCTGGCAATAAGATCAAAATTGCCCAAATTCGCGCAGAAGGACTAAATTGTATCCAGCACGATCATATGGTACTTAACTACTTCTGCACACGTCAAAAATGTGGTAGCTAGGCCGCGCATGCGAGTTTGAAGCAGCGCCGGATAAATTTGGTGAAAGTTGGAAGCGCGATTATATTCCCGTGTGGCGTAAGAAGAGAAGAAGAAGAAGAAGAAGAAGAAGAAGGAGGAGGAGGAGGAGGAGGAGGACGACGATCCGAAGGCTCAAGCGTACGGAGAGGCAGGGCGTGTAGGGGAGAAAGACCTGGAACCAACGCGGGACAGCGGGCGTACGGCGAGCGCACAAGAAGTCGACAGCAGCGCGGAGCGACGGCGTCGTACTCTGCAAGGTCATCCAGCGGTGAGCGAGGCGGTGTTGGTGAGAAAACGAACTCCTCCGTTTTACAATACTGTCGGTAGGAGAGAAAGGGGAACATTTAAAGAAAACGGGAGAAACTGTCCAGAATAGGCGTGGTAGTTTGGAATCAGAATCAATGTATGAAAAGTTATCCGTGCCGAGAGCTTTTTACCTTGTACTGTTTTACTAAATAAGTTTTGTTTCAAGAGGTTGTATAGTTTGTGTATTGTTTGGGAAGAGTTAAAGTTTTGTAATATTGTTGAAAGTAATTTCTTGATGTAATGTGTGAAGAAGTCGAAATTGCTTGCGTAGCTGTAAAGTAAATTTTTGAAATTCGTGCACGGCAAATTTAAGAAGGTCAGTTAATCAAAGGTATTGATTAAAATCGCAGAGATACAAGAAGATCAGTCAAACAGAGCTTTTAATTTAAATTACGAAAGGGTGTAATTCGAACGAGAGTATTAATTTAAATCAGAGGTAAAGAGGAGTGAAAACCTCCAGTTATTTTATTTCATTCAGGCAGTCACGGTGACGCCGAATTTCTGTTCTGTTCGATTTTATGTGTTTTTCTTTAAGTGAAGAACCAGATCTTCATTTATTGTACATAAAATGTGTTCATTTCTCTATGAAATTGTGCCACTGTGTGGTTATTTTGATGAAATTATATGCTCAGTTTTCGTTATCCATCTGATTTTATTGTGTCAAGGGTTCAGACCTTTCACATACCCGTAAGATCCTACTTTCTGAGAATTCAAAGCTCGCATCACGAGCATTCATACTAGCAAGCTCGACGAACAAGCGTACTGAGAATAGTACGAGGGTAGGTGGGTGTGTTAGAAAATATATATATATATATATTCTGACGCAAACCCTCCCCGAACACCCAAATTTATTTAAATTTGCTAATTCTCTCAACAATGGTTGAGCGTCTGGGCGGGTGCGCAGATATCTGCTCTTTTGAGCTTACTTATACCGCAGGGCAGCGGGATCTTTGGGGTGTAGAGAGCAATCCAAAACACAGGAACACAAATAACAGTAAAACAAAGTTTAATGATTTCAAAAATAATAACTAATTCTGCTACACACGTAACTCGTCATCATTCTCTTTCAACTTTCCAAATAAAATCAACTCACACTGTATCCTCTTTAAATCAAATAACCAAAACTCTTCAAATTCTAAACACAATTACTGTTCATGGAAAAATTAAGAATTCTTTAAAAATAAAAAATTGACTAAATTCTGCTTGCACTTTTGACTCAATCACTGCGTGCTCTTTACTAATCTCATTTTACATCCGTTTTAATTCTAACACCTCTGAACAATAAACGTGCTCTGTAGCACAACTTCCTCCACACTTTGACACAGTTATTACCACATCAATCTACTTTAACTCATGTACAAAACCAACAGGTAACCAGGCGTCAAAATGGCTATTGCTTTTATAACTGCAACATGAAAGTTATTTCGCCTTCACAGTCTAGAACCTCCCCGTAAAACTCCTAACATTTTCTTTACCTCGCCCTTCCTGGTGAGCTGTCCTTGTCTTTGGTCGCTCGCTGTCGCTTTTGCTGCCGGCGCTTGCGCTCCGAGCCGCGGCCTCGTGCCTAGCGACCCGCCGCCTTCGTGCCTCCGTCTTCGGTCTTCAGCTCCCGTCGCCGTCCTTCTTCCGTCTTCCTCTCCTGGTCCCGTTCTTCTTCTATCTTCCGCTCCCAGCTCCGTCGTCCTCTTCTGTCTCCCGTCCCGGTTCCGTCTCCTTCGTCCGATCACGACCGGTACTCGCCCGTCTCCAGATCTCGTTCGGCGCGTTCTTTTGCTCGCGCCCAATGTTATTCGTACGCCGGCGTGAGGTTTGGTTCTCGCCGCGTACTAGATCTCTCCCCCGTTCCAGCTGCAGATTTTATGGTTTAATCTGAGCGTCAACTTGTCGCAAATTTCACAGGCGACCTCTTTCACGGTACCGTAATTGCAAAATTTTTAATTGAATATTTTAACAAATTCGCGGACAACTAACTAGACGCCTTTCTGACGTCGGACACTCCTAACTAAAATGACGTTCTTTCGCATAATCTGTCAACAACGGCTACCGTTACTTTGGAGATAAACTGCCGCCTCTACCGACTAAAAACTTAAGAGAGAAGCTACCGCTTCTACTGACGAAAAACTAAAGAGATGCCGCCTGCTCCAACGGGCGGAACTTAAGAGATGTTGCCTGCTCCAACAGACGAAAGTTTAAGAGGCCCTTCCGCTTGCGGATTAGCGTTTTATGCCCTCGGTTTGTAGGGGTAACGCGGCGCCTCCTCCTCCCCTCCAGTTAATGCACGTCATTTTCTCGCGACTCGCGATGAACGTTGCGGGCGGCAATTTCCTCGTCCGCGGGCGCGTCCCTTTTGAACTGCGCCGCGCTCTCTTCCCCGTTGTTTTATGGTGTTTTATGGGGCTCTGGCACCTGTGACGAACCTCTAAATTCACGTTCGTCACAATATATATATATATATATATATATATATATATATATATATATATATATATATGTACTTGGCGCAAGATCCCGTGGACGGGCAAAGGCCTACCGGCGACGCCCCAGCCTCGCGGTCATGGGTTAAGGGGGTACGTGTGGTTAGCACGTAGACACCCCACGCCGTATTCCGGTCTTCTCAACCTAAGAAGTGAATTTTCTCATCGTCACACAGCAACATATACTGGGACATTGCAAGGAAAGGACATTGCAAGTCTTGCCTCGACCGGGAATCGAACCCGGGGCTGCGAACTGGAAAGCGAGCACGCTGACCAAGAGCTGCCATATGTGTAAATTGGGCGCTTTTTTATTTCTCGCTCAATTTTTCTTTCTGAAAATGCAAATTCATTTCTTTTGTAAATAATAAACTACTTATATGTTTCTAGACTGCTTCTATGCTTCTCTATTGCAAATGTTTGCCTAGAAATCAAGTTTTCAAAACAACTTTTGAGTGCTTATTGCGGCCCAACCTTTCGGAGTATCCACGTAGTTTATTAGACAAAATATGTTTAGAATTGTCTTATGAGCTTATTTTCGAAGTTTCGACGTTTCCTCCCCGGACAACCATATATATATATATATATATATATATATATATATATATATATATATATATATATATTGAAACGAATTATATTTATAGTCGCCTGACCCGGGCAGAACGAGTTAGGAGAGTCGATGATAGAGTCCCTAGATACAGAGAGTAGCGCATTCTATTGTTCCACCGATCCCGCCATTTTATGTCCTCTTGTCACGAGGGTAACATCCCCCATCCCTCTGGGTAACAGCAGCGGCTAGCGAGCATTAACACACCTACATCCAACTGTAAGACTGTGCATGATCACCATTCTTTCAGTTAAAGTGAAGTATGAAGCATATATTTTAGATTAGATTAGATTTATTTAAACTGCAATTGGGCATAACCCGGTGGCAGCTAATTACAAAAACATAAATATACACAGCTTTCAGTAATATAGAACACTAATACCACTAATAATAATAATAATAATAATAATAATAATAATAATAACAACAATAAGAATAAGGTAATATAACTAGCAAATTATATACTAATTGTAGTAATAATAATGGTAAAATAATGATAATATAAAAACTGACTGATTCATAAAACATTAAATCACATTAAGAGAGAAAACACACACACACACACACTGCACTAGTATCACACTGCACTTCACTGCACTTCACTTCACTAAGACCTGAAAACATTTCCTTCTTTATTTCTCTGCTATACACTGCACTACACCTCACTTCACAATAAAACACTTATGCATTGCTATATAACCCATTATTCTCCCTCATTTACTTAATAATACCCTAAATTAATTTCATATACTGTTGAACGCTTTGAGGAAAGGGTTCAAAGGTTTTTGCAGGCAATCTATTCCATTCCGTAATCGTTCGATTTGTAAAAGAAAATTTCCCGACATCCGTTCTCTGCTGTCTTAAATTTATTTTGTGCCTGTGATCTACTCTACTGATGTATGTAGGAATACATAGCCGCCGATTAATTTCTTTCCAAGCTGGATGACCATTATAAGCTTTATAGAAGGCGCAGAGTCTTGCTACTGATAGCCTGTTTTTGAGTGAATCCCACCCTGCCGTTTTCTTGTCCCTGAAAGTAAATTTAGCTGCCCTATGCTGAATCCTTTCCAAGTGTTTGCACTGCATAATCTTGTGCGGATCCCAACAAATTGTTCCATATTCTATTATTGGACGAACAAGAGATAAATAAGCAATTTCCTTCGCGTTTGCCGTATTCTTTTTTAGGATGCGCATTACAAAGTGAAGAGATCTCCAGGCTTTCCCTACAACAAAATCTACGTGTTTTTTCCAACTTAATTTACTATCGAAATGAATTCCTAGGTACTTGCACGAGGAATCTCTCGGAATAATGTCATTATTTAAACGGTAATGTGTTTCACTGTAATTAAGACCCCTGCCAAAAGTGATGGATTTACTTTTAGAGCTATTTATGGACATTCCAATATTTTCCGCCCAGTAATATAACGCATCAAGGTCCCTTTGCAGTATTTCTTCATCTCTTTTCGAATTAATACTACGATATACTATGCAATCGTCTGCAAATAGCCGAACATTTGAGGTTAATTGCGCCGGCAGATCATTGACGAAAGCTAGAAATAGAAGGGGTCCAATGACACTCCCCTGCGGTATTCCTGACGTAACGCTTGCCCCGGAAGATAACTCTTGCCCAATTCGGACTTTCTGTTTTCTATCTCGCAGAAACTCGCTAATCCACGCCACCACCCTGGGATCTATGCCTGAATTCATTAATTTCTGTACAAGCCGATTGTGTGGAACGACATCAAATGCTTTAGTAAAATCTATAACTACTGCGTCTACTGTCCCGCCCGCGTCAATTTCATCTGCTAGATCCTGAAATAGCGTGACTACCTGACTTTCGCATGAGTAACCACCCCTGAACCCGTGTTGCCCATCGTAGAGCCATTTTTTAATTTCCCATTCTTTCTTAATGTAACTCCCAACTAGATGCTCCATAAGCTTGCAGACCACTGACGTAAGACTTACCGGCCTATAATTGCATAATTTAGTTTTGTCACCACTTTTAAAAATTGGTACGACAGAGGCTAATTTCCAATCTTCCGGTACTTTTGAATTATTCAAAGACACGTGAAAAATTCTAATTAGGTACGGTAATATTGCCTTTCCTGCTAGTTTAATTAAATCCGTAGAAATGTCGTCTGGACCCCTTGACTTACCATTTTTCAAAGACTTTACTTTATTCAATAGAACGTTTACTTCAATATTAAACTGATTCGCAACCGAAGGCCCTTGAATAAATGTATGGTCCGTACTATTTTTGAAAACAGAACTAAAATACTTATTAAATGCATCCGCTTTTGCCCGATTGTCAGTAATTAGCGTGTTTCCATTTTCGAGAATAACTGGTATATCCTCTTTATTTCCTTTCCTTCTACAAACGTATTTATAAAAGCCTGTCCAGTTATTTCCCTTCCCATCTAGAATATTCTTTAAATATGCCTCCTGAGCAATTTTCTTTTCGCGCTCCAATTCTTTTGAATGATTTCGAAAAATAGTCATATGCTCGCTACTGCGCTTTCTGTTCTTAAATGCCTTTCTCGTTATCCTCTTCATTCTCCTAATTTTTGCATTGTAGTATTCTGGATCCGGATTATTTTTTAGAATTTCGCACGGAACAAACTTTTGCAAAGCTTCGTATATAATATCTTTAAATACGCCCCATATTTCTTCCATACCGCCCTCTGTTCTTAGAAAGCGGTCATATTGTTCCCTAAAGAAACCTTGAAGCCCGCTTACATTTGCTTTCTTGAGATATATAAGAGGTGTAAGAAAGTGGGCTAGGGTATAACATAGAATTGGAAAGAATATTAGCTTAGAATGAGTTGTCATGGGTTGGCTGAGGGAAACAATAAATTGCCCTGTGCACATGTCAGGAGTTAAGTATAATTAGAGATACAAGTGTTTGGAGTTGTCGTTTTCTTCTGTGTTTTTTAAATAAAGTGTGTCATGTCATGTATTGAAACTGTGCCTTTCCATTGAATATGGTAAGTACACCAGGCCCATTCACGAACAAGATCATCTGTCCCCTTTTACCATTACATGATTATTGCTGGATTCTACCGAGAAACCGGTACGTTTCAATATATATGTACGAGGGTTGGAGCAGAAGTTATGGAAACTATTTGTTTTCTGAAATAAATGTTATCGGCTCGCAAAATTTCATTTTTATCTTGAAAGAAATGCTGCAGTAGGGTGTGTTTACATCAACAGATAGCTCTGCAAGTGTTTCTATTAGTAAAGAGAGCAACTTGAAATCAGTTGTCCATCTACCGCCGTCCCAGGTGAATGTAACGTTTCCAATACCACTCTTACTCCACGAGACACGTTCATGGTGAAATAAATGCCCGAGAATGTCACAAGAAATTGGAGGAAGCTCATGGAATAATGCCCTTCCACACCGGACAGCCGCGAGAAGCGCAGGAAAGTTTCTGCAAAGGTGCGCAGCATCCAGTGATCAGCAACGCAGTGACGACCTGTGAGTGAACGGATCAATGTGATGTGCGGTAATCGAGCATCTACCAAATCAGGCCTTCAGAACGGGTGTAGTGGATGCAGCGCGGTGTGAGGTCCGTTCTGCGAAGCGACTACATACAGGGTCAGATCAGGTTTCAGGGGATTGTTTCTCAGGGGCAAATGAAAGGCAATGCACTTGTGAATAAATTAAATTTAATGCTTGAAATATTGATTAGTTTAACAAGTAAGTAGTTAGACAGTAAGCCGGAGGACCAATGAATGTTTATGATTAAAGTTTCTTCTTGCTTGAAGTTTACACTTACAGATTGATGAGAGTAGAGCAAGCACCAACCCAGGTCAGACGGCTGAGTGTGTGCGTGCCGTCCGTAGAAATGGGCTGCGGATGTTTCGGCTGGTAGGCTGGATGTCACCATGGGCGCGTACTCGCGTGCTGGAGCGGCCCGTACTGTTGATCGCGGCCTGCTGGCCGCGCCGATTGACTACCGGAGCCTTGATAGGCAGAGCAAGGACAGCTGACTCGTTCGCAGGCTGTTCGACGAGTAGAGTAGTAGTTGTAGCAGCAGTAATAGTAGTTTGACGTAGAGTGACTGCGTAGAAGTAGCAGTGAGATTGACTGAAGAGTGACTGCGTAATAGTAGCAGTGAGATTGAAGAGTGACTGCGTAATAGTAGCAGTGAGATTGACTGAAGAGTGACTGCGTAATAGTAGCAGTGAGATTGACTGAAGAGTGACTGCGTAATAGTAGCAGTGAGATTGACTGAAGAGTGACTGCGCAGTAGTAGAGTTTTGACGTAGAAGTGTGACTGCGTAGTTTCACATAGTAGTGAACAGAGCAGTAATTGTAGCAGCAGTACAGTAGTTTGACTTAGAAGTGCCTGCGTAGTAGCAGCAGAGTAGAAATGACTCAGAAGTTTGACATAGCAGAGTTTGACTGATAGTTCGACATAACAGTGGCGCGTGGGAGCGAAGTTGCCGTATTTATTTGAACGTATGTTTCTGAGTGCAGAGGGGGAAGAGTCACGTGACAATTGCAGCTAGCCTATGAAGTACAGTGAGACGTAGTGTGCCACAAGAAATGCTCGCTATTCGTTGTTATGTTTTGAAGCGTGTCACGTGACTTGTGATGGCACTGGCTGTGCCCGCGATGGCTGCATCTCATTAGCAAGGTTTGGTATTTTCTCACGGGAACCGCGATGCTGGTTGAGAGAAAGGGGCGGTGAGGCGGGCGCGGTCGCGGTCGCGGGCGCGGACGCGGCTGCCTAGCAGATGCGTTCGTTGTCGGCGAATTCTAACGCCTGTATTGGGGCGGGAGGCACGTAGCGATATCTGGAATGTTTGTAAATATGTCTGGCCGCCGAAGTCTGAGAAAAGCAGGTAAAAGGCTAATGGCTTGAGGGCCGCGCGCCCGCCGGGGGAGGCCGAGCCTGCCGCCCTTTCCCCGGCTTACAGTAAGTACGCGGCGGTTCGGCGCTTGCGGCCAGAGGGCTCAACGAGAGTCGTTTGTTCCCTGAACATCTGTGTTTCATTTCTTATGTTTTTGTATAAACGTGCTAGAGCCGTGAGAAACTTCGAAGGTGGGGCAGCCGAAGAATGCTGGCCGCGCGGGGGAAAGACAATTTGAGGCTGCACCCTGCTGGCGAGTTTCCTTGTAATTGTTCGCGAGATTGAACAACGGGTTCTTTTTGAATTTGCGAAGTCGTTTTCTCTAATATGCCTCAGAACATGAAACGAGTACGGTCATTTCAAATACCTTAATAAATACGATAAATTCAATTTTTGTGTGTTGATAAATATCTAAGCACTTAGTTTGTACCTTTGTCGTCAGGACATAGATGAGAGGGAGTATGTGACGGGAGAAAGATGAACACCGGGTTGGCTATAAACAGTGGTTTATTACAAGCCCTCGTTGCAAGTACACTGCCACATCCTGACAGAGGCTACGCAGTCCAGCAATCAGTCGGTCTTTGGCATGAGGAGGGTGGGGGAAAGGTGGGAGGCAGCGGTGGCGGCAGCCAAGGTGGTAGCGAAGGCAGATAGGCTGGCGGAGGGTCGCTCGGTTCGGTCTGAGTCGACTCCCGCCTTGGTGAACCCGAGGGCAACCGTAGAGTGGGGACGCCGGCGATCACTGCCATGCTCACGAAGAACGGTACACAAGTGACACCCTCGGTGGCCGCCTTTATGTACTGCCGGGTCAGTCCATCCCTCCGGCAGCGGGGGTGGCGAGCGACATGCCTGCTCGGCCCGGGCGGAGTAACAGCGGAAGCGGCCAGAGGCCCAGGCCGGCGTTGACTCATTACACCTTGTCATTTCATGTGTATATTCGAAATTTTACACCCCTACTCATAGTCTCACAAAAAAATAGTTACCATGACTTGTGACTCAACCCTCGTATGTGTATATATATATATATATATATATATATATATATATATATATATATATATATAATACACACACGAAGGTTGAGTCAGAAGTCATATTAGTAGTAGTATTATCTTTGGACTAACAAACATAAAAGGAACCGACGAGGGTGTTACGACAAAAATGGTAAAAGAAAATTCCGAAATATTAAAAGCAGTATTATTGAAAATAATAAATAATTAATTAGAAAAAGGGATATTTTCGGAATCATGAAAAACTTCCACCGTAATACCAATTCCAAAAGTGGCAAACACAAAGAAATCAGCTGAATTTAGGCCAATAAGTAAACTACCCACCTATGAAAAAATATAAGGAGAAATAGTAAAGAAGTAGTTAAATGAGTATATTGAAAGAAACAAAATTATAAGAAATGAACAATCAGGATTCAGAGAAAAAACAATCCTGTGAAACTGCGATACAAGCAATCTTAGACGATTGGAAAATTCATATTGATGCAGGAAAGAAAGCAGGAGTTATCTTCTTGGATCTCAAGAGGACACTGAAAACTATTGACAGGACAATGCTGATTGACTAATACGGTATCAAAGATGACGTTCACAAGTGGTTTATTTCGTATCTTGTAAATTGAGAAGCAAAAAGTAAAATAGAATAATATATCAAAGGCAATTAGCGTAGATTTAGGTGTTCCGCAAGGGTCCGCCAATATTGTTTATAATGCACTTAAATAACTTAATCAAGTATATGATAAACTTATTTGGAAAATATTGTTAAATTCAATTATTTGCTGATGACACGTTATTGTATGCAATTGGAGAAACAGAAGCGGAAATTGAATTTAAACTGCAGAGTGTATTTATTGCAGTTCAAGAATGTTTAAGGGTAAAAAAATTAATAATGAATATGGAAAAGAGAAAATTTATGATTTTACATAGGCGAAGGAACATAAAAGAAAGACAAACAAAATTATTCACAACTGATTTAAAGGAAATACAACGGGTATACAAAATGAAATATTTGGGAGAAATTATATATAGTAAATTAAATTTCAAAGATTATAAAGAATATATAATAAAGAAAACGGAAAAAATTTAATATGTTAAACAGAATTGGGCAATATAAAATGGCTATAAATGATGTTTGATTTATAAATCCATAATTGCACCACATTTTGATTACTGTGCAAAAATACTAGTTGGACCCCAAAGAAGTGAAATTAAAAAACTTTAGATACAACAAAATGGTGCCATGAGGGTAATAATTCAATGCACTAGATACACTTCAGTGGTAGACATGCTAGATACTCTACAATTCATGTCAATAAAAGAGAGAATTCAGTACAAGACACTAATTTTTATCTTTAAATTAGTTGAGATCTGTATAACAGGAGATTTAGTAAACAAAATACAAAGAGTGAAAGATAAAACAAGGGAAACAAGATAAGCACAACATTTAGTAATTTATTTTAGTAAAACTGTGCAGGGAAAAATGGACTATTTGACAAAGGAATTGAATTATATAATAAATTACCGTAAGAAATAAAAAAAATTGTGAACAAATTAACGAATTTAAAAAGAAAAATTATAAAACACATAAAAGTAGAAAATTAATTTTCTAAATAGTTAATAGAGTATACTTATAGATGTAAGCAATGTATGTAAATATGTATTTTATGTAAAAAATAGCCGAGAAGGCTATATAAACTCTCTCACTCTCTCTCATATATATAATATATATATGATTTATATTGATTTTTATGGATTTATATATATATATATATATATATATATATATATGTATTCTAACGTTACTCCCATATGCAATAATATCACAAAATGGGCGATACGCAGAATGAATTATCGCAAGCGAGCTTTCTATTACCTCAGGGCAGTGGGATCTTTTTTGGTAATAAGGAATATCTAAACACACACAGATAAATAGAATGAAACAAAACACATGAATTTTAATGGTCTGAAATCAACACTGTACAAATTTCTGTGGACTCAGAAAAACAATGAAAAACTAGTGGTGCCTCCAACGCACAGACTTTCTCGCACTGCTTCTATACGGTCCTAAATGCTACTCCACTACTTCATATACCAGGAAAAGTGGTTTCTACCAGAAATATTTTTCCGTTCCCAGGCCCGAAATCCGATCCTCAAAGTTAACAAACCGACACTTATACCACTACGCCAAACTAGCACCTTATTGGTCGAACAGAGCCATAAAAATAATCGAACCGAGCTATAAAATGGTAAATGCATGATAAACAAACAATTGATACGATGGTAAAATACGATTTACAAATCTAACAAGAGACGTGCAAAATTGTTGAATGTTAAAAACTCGAAAAATATATACACACACTTCGAGTTCATTTATCGTAATTATCTATAATTGTGATTCAAATGGCTTCACATGGTTTTCAATAAAGATTTTAGTAATTTCAATTATTTCCTGTGACAATAGAAAATTTTGACAAATAATATGCCCCAACCAGGACTCGAACAGGCGTAGCTTCCCTCCAAAAAGCTGTGCAAATTCTGGCTGATTAACGACTGCGACCAAAACGACTGCATGACGTTTACACTTGTATAATAGTAATAGCGTATGGTGGTTTCATTTGTAGCATTAGGAAGCTACTAGGTTTCATTTCTAGCATTAGCATTAAAATCTAGAGAATGTGAAACGAAATGTCCTTTGGGCGTCCAAAGAAGATATCTATGAAGATTATCATTCATAAAAAACTGGTTCACACTATAGAGATTAGAAAACTAAGTTCTGCGAGAAAGTCTGTGCCATTCTATAGCAGCACTAGTTTATGTATTTATTTACCGTCCATTATTACACACGTGGGGAAAATTTAAAGAAAAAAATTTGGAGCGGTTTTTGAGAAATCACTTTTTGTAATTTTGAAGCAAAGATTACGCAAAAACGACTCGCTTTTTTAGATAATTTTATATTACCTTTTTAAAAGATCTAATTTTGTACAAGAGACTTTGTTTGATGTAAAAATCGCTATCTACAATTTTGTAGTTTAAAAAATATTTTTTTGCAATTCTCAAAAACCAAGTATTTCCCAAACGTAGGACTAGGGCCATATTTTTTATCGTCATAATTTAAATAATACAAAAAATTAAAGAAAATTTTGAGCGGTTTTTGAGAAACATTTTTTTGTAAATTTGAATCGCAATTTTTGCAAAAATTGCTCGTTTTTTCAAAAAATGGTTCATGACCTTATTTAAACTGCTAATTTTGTACAATCGACTTTGTTTAAGGTAAAAATCTCTATCTTCAATTTTGCATGTTTTAAAAGGTTTTTGCAATTTTCGAATAATTGGGGATATCAACGAATATAGGAAGGCAGAGGATTTTTCATCCTACAATTTAGCAACAGGTTTTATCCACTTTTTTCTTACCAGACTCCAGCTATAAGAGTTTTTCTGACGAAAATTAGCCGTTTTCCGGCTCACGATTAGATAACTTTCTCTTCTTACGAAGTATTCGTAAGGCGAGAAAGTAAAAAATATGACCTTTCTCGGTTTTACTAGCATGCATCCGATTTACGAATGATATAATTGAATTAAATATGCTGGTACTACACTTTTACTTTATGTAAATGCTGATGCTTGTGTACAGTCGTACCAATCCTTCTGACTACTGAACTTTTCCTTTTACAACAAATTATATGAACATTTCTCTTTCGTAAAATTCTTAATATTTATCACATTGTGACCTGGTTTTAAACATTCACAAATTCCCCTTTTCTTTTCCCTCTTTTACACACACATTGCACATTCACAATAATGACATCATTATTACTTTTCAAGGCATTAGTAAAAAAATATTATTTTATTGACTTGAATGGCTAGTAAAATTCTTTCCCTTATCTACGTTCAACTAAACCATTTAATACCGACGGCGTCGTGAATGTGCAGCACAAATGCTGGCCTATCCCAACGTCTCTCCACCTGGTTCGGCACCGTAGGTTACCTGACCTCGCAATGGATTTCGCCACGCAGCTGCGGAGCAGCGGCGGCGGTGGCAGTAGCGGCCTTGCGGGCGGTTGTCAGCGAGGTAGTCCGGGTACTCGATGGTAGCGATAACGGCGGCGGCGGCGGCAGCGTTACCGGCGTTCACCTCGCAAGCGGTGACTGCGTTGATCTTGCCGTTATCCCTCTTCTTTCTCCTCGACGGCGCTTCACTGTCCTCTACTTCTCTCTTCTTGTCCTTGTACCGACGATACGCCTTTGTGGATTTACAGACCATGACGCAATTATGCGTTTTAAAAGTCTATGGGCGTACGGTGCAGCGCTCTTAGGCAACGTTGGAGCAATAAGTCTTTCTGCTGCGCTAATTATTCAACTCTCGTGGGAATTATCAAACACTGTCTACTAATTAAATGTTTTAAGTAGCTTTACTAACATTTGAACTCTCATACAAAGTTCGAAAGGCACTTTTTCGTAGACTAGTCAGCTTCGCGACACTATTGAATGAAACTTTCGCCGGTATTCGCCTGGGCTGCCAATCACTTGCGGCCCAGCGCTAGTCACAGGCACGAACGGTCTAGTGCTACTGGGTAATTCGCTAGCGAACAAGATGCTGGCGATCACGAGGCGGACAATCGAGAAGGCCCGCATTCCGTTTTCCGCGGTATTTATGCGTATTTTCTCCTCCACGTCGGGGCGGTTCTCCTCGCTCCCTCTCCGACGGGCCCGGCGCACGTCACGACCCCCTTCCTTACTTGGTAGCAAAGTGCCGCAATCTGACGCCAGGATCGCTTCTGCGATTGCTGTAGCGCTCGCTCCTGTGGAATTTGAGGCGTGCGCCTTGCAAACACGTTTCGTGATCGTGCATGCGACAAGAGATATATACATACAGGGTGGCCCATTTAACTTGACTAACCAAATTAACTCGAAACTATGCAACGTACTATAATGATTTGTATCCTTACATAAGGAAAATCATCGCAGATGAAGCTTACTATAGGAGGCGGACGCTTTAGAGCGATAGCGGACTATAGCGGGTTCGACAAATGACTGCAGAATGGCATGCGGACACTTTGTGCATCACGATGCCGCAATAAATAAACGAAATTTCAAGATCATGCATAGCTTGCAGGAAAATCGAGAACAATTTTGAATATTTTGAAATGTTTGAATTTTCTTCGGCATCTTCTTCCAACTACAAAATTGAAGGTAGAGATTTTTCCTTCAAATAAAATTTGTTCTCCAAAATGAGTTCTTTCATTAAGGTGATATTCATATTTTTTGAAAATATTAGTAGTTTTTGCGCAATATTACATGCAATATGTGCAATTTTTAAAAATTAGAAAAATAAAAACTTCTCAAAAGAGGCTCCAAATTTCTTCTTTAAACTTTTGGTAGGGATAGTGCCTACTGAACTCTATGATATCACATAAACGTCATGTTGCTCTATTCCTTTGGTTTTCTCAAAAATTTGACTTGTCTCTCACGTCGTTAATATTTATATTAGTGGCAATTTGATCACATTATTATATTGATGAGTGCATGTGCTTAAAATAATGGCGGATGTATTTCTCGAAAACGCAACCGTTTTCTGTGAATACTAGCTCAAAATTCCGCAGTTTTAGAAACGCTCAAACTTCATTTTCTCAAAAATGGCTACAATTTTTTTCTTTTCGAACGTGAAGTGCTATTTGCAGTCTTTAATATGATGTAAAATTCATTTTGGGGTATCTTTTCTTTTTTCAAAAATTACACAAATTAAAATTTCTTGAATTATCTTTCATGTCATTAATATGCATGTATCTGACTATTTGTGAACACTGTTGGATTTGTGAGTTAAAGTGCTTTAAATGATTTTAATTAACGTTTTTCGAAAACGCCTGTTCGCCGAAAACGAAAATTCCTGTGAAAAAGAGGTTAAAATTTCGCATTTACAGTAACGCTTAAACCGCACGCTCTTAAAATCGGCTCCAAATTTTTCAATGAAATTTGTCATTTGGGAGGAGGTTTCACTGTTCTTCTTCTCTAATATTAGATGGCAATAGTATACGGCAAGTCTTAATAGCTGGCCGAGACGAAAGGAAATAGAAATTAATTAGGGAATGTCTATGCCATTCTGCAGCACCACTAGTTATAAATTGATATAAACGTGACACATACAGAAATATCAATGTTTGAAACAAATATATTGACCAGTATATACGACAATGTATAATAAAAATTGTTTTTAAAAAAAATTTAAACAAATGACGAACACAAGTTTAATATATCTTTTAAAACATAATATTGAATCTTCTCGCCTTCTTACATGCTATTACTCTATTGTTTCTTAATATACTTTGAACTTAAATTATATTTGTTTTTACTTCCCCTATCCCTTCCCCTTAATTAGCTGTTTTGCATCTCTACTATTTTTACTTTCCCGTATACGTACGTATACACGGAGTGACATACGTAGTATAGGGAAAGTTATGTAATGCTGCGCGAAAAAACGGCGGATTTTCGGCGGAAAAAAAAATCATTATCGGACCGTGATAACAAGAAAAGTGGACACTACCAGTTGCTAAATTAAGAAAAAAGATCCCCCAACACGTGGTGTAGCCAAAAACCCTGTTTTGTATGTCCTTGATACTAAAAAACCCAATTAAAAGGAAAACGTCCATCTGTCCGTCTGTGAACACTGCTAGCGCCTAAACCATATGTACGATTTCTTCCAAAATGGATATTCCCCGGTCGATCTGGTTCTAGTCGAAGCTTTGAAGTTTTGAAAAAGATTCTGTAAAATTTGGGGTACTTTACATGAATCCCCCCGGACATTTTCAAAATTTTCTCAAAAACGGCTCCAATTTTTTCTTTAAATTTCTTGTGAAAAGTAAAGAGTAAAATACTTATTATGCTGGTATAGGTCCGATTTTCACGGATAACTCTGAATTTTTCGAAAATTGCAAAAGGTTGAATTTTATCCGGCGTCTTCCTTCAACTACAAAATTGCAAATAGAGATTTTCCCTTCAAATAAAATTTTGTCTTCATAGTGAGTTCTTTCTTTAAGGTTATGTACATTTTTTTGAAAATTTTAGTAGTTTTCGCCAATATTGCGTACAATATGTGCAATTTTAAAAAAATACAGAAACTAGATTTTCTCAAAAACGACTCCAATTTTTTTCTTTAAACTTTTCATATGCATATTGGTTAATGTATTTTATGAGATGACAGAAACACCATATTTCTATGTAGCTTTTTGACTTGTCTCTCATTTGTTAGTATTTACATTAGCAGCGATTTTTTCACATTATTATATTTACAAGTACATGTGCTTTAAATAATGTCAAACAAAGTTACTCGAAAACACAACCATTTTCTGTGAAAAGTAGCTCAAAATTCCGCATTTTCAGAAACGCTCAAACGCCATTTTCTCATATGTGGCTACAAAGTTTTTTTTGAAAATTTTGTAACGGATGGTGCTAATTACATTTTTTAAAATGATGTAAAGTTTATTTTAATTTTCTTTTGCTTTTTCAAAAATTATATAAATGTAATTTTTTGAAAGATCTCTCACATCTTTAATACGCACACTACCAGCAATTTGTAAAGATTATTATATTTGTGAGTGGATGTGCTTCAAATAACTTCAAGGAATGTATTTTGAAAACTCAAAAATTTTCTGAGAAAAAGAGCTTCAAATTTCGCATTTTTAATAGCGCTAAAACGCAATGTTCTTTAAAACGGCAAATAATTTTTAAAAGAAAATTGCCCTCTAAGGCTAGGTTTTTGTGCTCTTTAATATTCTAAAATTAATATTTTCGTTCTGCCAATAGGAAACCGAAGAATTAAGAAAATGGCAAAAAATGTGCTTTGGCGGTGATAGATGGCAGCTGGCAAGAAAGAGTATGTGGCAATTCCGAATAGCTAGCGAAAACCCAAGGAAATAGAAAACCAATACGGGAAAGTCTATGCCATTCTGTAGCACCACTAGTTTATATCTCTCTCGCACCCGCTGGTGGCCAACACTAAAGAAACTAACTTCTAGGTTAACGAATATGCCATATTATAGCCCCAAGAGTGAATACTTTTTGAATAATAAAGAACGTGCACATTTTGTTTAAAATTATACCTTCTTTACAAAATAAACAATTTCTATTTTCGATATTGTTTGTTCCTTAAGTTTTCTCCGACAAATTTCAGAAAAAATGTATTTGTAGAACGAAAAGGTTTGATGCATTTCAAAATAGAAAGTGTTCTATTTTTGGAAATGGAGAAACGACATTTTCTAAAAAACTACTCTAACTTTGGCCCGAAAATGTTGACATGAATTGGGATTTTGCTCTTCCATTATATTCTAAATATATCTTTGGAATTAAACTATCAGGGAAGCGAGGAATTGAGAAACTGAAAAAATACACGCATTTCGTTAAAAAACAATTATTACATTATAAATATAAATATAAAAGGAAGGAAAAGGAAAGTATCAATTTAATTGAAAAATATCTAAATTCTTTAAATTAGGAAGTAGGGTTGGAGTATTTTTAGAAATTTGTTTATTAATGATAGTGAAGATGAACTTATGTACAGCTGAAGCAAGATTCAAGCTCTGTTGCTAACTTCCTATGGCAATGAACTATATTGACTGCCGTTTTATTATGAGCTATTCCCATTTTTATGTTCTTTATTGGCATTGACGCAACAACGCGGTCAATATTACTTACAAAATGCGCTGTAGAAGTTTCTACTAGAAAAGGATCAGGATATGCTACGTTTCAAATTGTGAATATATAGAGGTTTGTGCATTATGGCTGTCGTAGTAGAAACACAAAATTTTCAATGGTTATTATAATTTTACGTCAATGTTACAAATAATGCAAAAAAAGTCTGTAACCTTGTAGCACCAGAAGATTTTAATCATCCCAAATGTACCAACCCAATTCAGCCCAAATGTAAAGCTACGAAAGACAATATACTTGTACCACGCTTTTCTAAGCTTTTGAGTGTTTTACAATGTTCAAAATTCAGGCCAACATACGGCGGCATCGATAAAAGATTCGACTATACCAAATCTTTCCTGGACTCATTCGGGATCTCAGAGTAGTTAAACCACCTAAAAGAAAATTTTACAATTTTATCTCTTGTGTTACTTTTCATTCCATTTTGTTTTAAAATGCCTTGTTTTCGTTACGTTTAAAATTGTAATTCATTGATCTCATAAATGTAAGGTATGCTTGAGGATTCCTGCACAGAGGTAATACATAATACAACATCCTTATTATGATTGTCTTTAAATCTTTGTGGAAACTACGGAAATTGAAAGATATACACTTGCCTATGATAGCAGCTATCCATTGCCGCAAACCAGGGTTCCTTCTTCCTGTGGGTTGTGAGTCAATACAGAATGTCTCCGTGGGTAGGTCTTCGGAATGTTCCCCAGAGTGGGCGCCAACTATTGACTCAGAAAGGGCAGTTTGCACAGATTTGTGCCCCATACGCGGGGCCTCAGTAGGCGTCGTCAATCCTTCTGACATGGCGAAAACCAGAAAATATACATTTACTTTCTCTCTACTTTTGTTAATTGGAGATCTTACGAACGTGAACAAAGCCTCCTGTGACTAGAACATCTTTGTGATGCACAGCAACTTGTCTCCTTTAGCGTCTGCAGCAGACTGAGCGCGATCTTCGTGGCAGGATGTTAACACTTAACTGGTACAATGAGGTCTCTGTCACCCTCTCTTTTTATATCTTTAACTGAACTCGCGTTGTCATTAAGCTGTCTCGTCACTTTTAAGCTCAGTGGTTATCACAGTTCACAGGAAGTGGCAAATTTTAGGTTCACCAAATGAGTGCCGATTATATTTCCTGAGGGGTCTCTCAGAACATATAGTCCAAGTTGTGTTAGTGCTCCCGATGATGATGAATCGTGACTCATATGCGTTTTTTTACTTACTCGCGTACTGTATACTTGGTATGGAGAGAGTTACATAAAGTTGCAATTAAAAAGAAAATGTTTCGCCAAAAGCAATTCGTATTAAAGATCCCAGATTCCGAAAAAGTCAATTCTTGTTCGTTAACCCTACGTTTACTGAATGGATTCAATATGCACCCAAACAATGTATTTTATAAATTATTGATGTTTGTAAAATATATTTCTGGCAATTCATGTATTAATTAGCAGTTAGATAACACTTAGCGCTTTTTTACTTATTTAATGTATTTAATACTTCAAAATGTAGCTTCACGCAAATAGAAAACATGTAGGCTTACCGGTAGTACTTAGCAGAACACATTGGACCCTATTTTAACATCGTAACTATAAATATTTTGTTGTTCATTTTTACTTTTCCGTATACGTACGTATATACGGAGTAATATACATAGTATGGAGAAAGTTATGTAATGCTGCGGAAAATCGATTTCGAAATTTTAACGGAAATACACGTTTTGGGGTCCCCTGAAACCGACAAAGTATTTTTTTCAAAACGTCCGTCTGTCCGTCCGTCCGTCCGTCTGTGAACAACACTGGAGCTTAAACCATACGAGCGATTTCTTCCAAAATATTCCTCTGTTAATTTGCGTCCAATCGATGCGCAGCGATTTTGAAAAACTATCTCCAAAATTTGGAGGTACTTTACATGAAGCCCCCGGTCATTTTCAAAATCTTCTCAAAAATGGTTCCAAATTTTTTTCTTTAAATTTCTTGTAAAAATAGTGTAAAATACACATATCAAGGTGGCATAGGTCCCATTTTCACGATTAACACTGAAGTTTTGAAAATTTCAAAAGTTTGAAGTTTTTTCGGCGTCTTCACAGAACTACAAAATTGAAGATAGAGATTTTTCCTTCAAATAAAATTTGTAGTCAAAGTAAGTTTTCATGAAGGTAATGTACATTTTTTTGAAAATTTAACTAGTTTTTACGCAATAGTGCACACAATATTTGAAATTTTAAAAAATTACAAAAAGCAGATTTTCTCAAAAACGGCTCCAAATTTTTTCTTTAGACTTATGGTAGGTATAGTGCCTAATGTACTCTATGAGATGGCATTAACATCATATTGCTCTGTTCTTTAT
Source organism: Acheta domesticus (assembly GCA_031308135.1). NCBI lineage: Eukaryota > Metazoa > Arthropoda > Insecta > Orthoptera > Gryllidae > Acheta > Acheta domesticus. The sequence goes on along the minus strand of JAHLJT010000631.1, from coordinate 266,624,714 downwards.
TTTTTTCAAAAATTACAAAAATTTAATTTTTTTGACTTGTCTCTCACGTCGTTAATATTTACATTAGTGGCTATTTGTTCACGTTATTATATTAATGAGTGCATGTGCTTTAAATAATGTCACATAAATTTTTTCGAAAATTGATTGATTTTCTGTGAATACCAGCTCAAAATTCCGTATTTTCAACAACGCTCAAACGCTATTTTCTCAAAAATGGCTTCAATTTTTTACGTCCAAACGTTTCAAATGGATAATGCTAATTGCACTCTTTAATATGGGGTAAAGTTCATTTTGGGATATTTTTTGTTTTTTCAAAAGTTACACAAATTTAATTTTTTTGGATGTTCTCTCATACGGTTAAAATGAACATTTCCAGCAATTTGTAAACACTATTGAATTTGTGAGTGTAAGTTCTTCAAATGACTTCAAATGACGTTTTTCGAAAACTCAATAATTTTCTGTGAAAAAGAATTTGAAACAGGCTCCAAATTTTTCAACGAAAATTGCCATTTAGGGCAAGGTTTAACTGTTTTTTAATATTCTTAAAATAATACTTTAGTTCTACTATTAGGAAACCGAAAAATTAATAAAATGTCAAAAAAATGTAGTTTGTGCGTCAATAGATGGCAGCTGTGAAGAGTAGAGCAAGTCCGAATTCCTAGCCAAAACCAAAGGAAACAGAAAACTAATACGGGAAAGTCTGTGCCATTCTCTTGCACCATTAGTTAACCTTGCAGTGGCAACGTGACTTTTTGAAACACAGGTGGTAACGTGGGGTGTCTCCAGACCCCCACACTCTTTTCATGACGTATGCTAAATTATTAAAAAATAAATTAATATATTCTTATTCTATTATTAACAATTATTTGCGTGTAATTAAACAATTTAGTAAGAATTATTTGCCAAACAATTCTGAAAATTCATCAGGAAAAGATCTGGAGTAAATTTTTCTACCGGTCTGCGCGTGATGTCACATCCAAGCCCATGTTTCGTAGCAAAAATTGAAATCTTTTCAAATTCAAAGTACAATGAAAAATTGCAATATCCATATTATTCACATTTCACAATTCAGCAAGATTTTGATGCCTTGATTTCACAGATCGAGCCAAAATACATAGCACAATTACTGCCTTCATTTCCCCTTTGTCAGGCTTATAACACATGCGCAGATCGTCTTTCAATTTTGATATTGGTGGATTCTGTAATTCTCTCAATCATATCCAAATCAATAAACAAAGAAAACATTATCTTGGTCTTTTGGAATTCTGTGCAGACTGCTTTTTCCAAGGCGGTGAGTAACGATATTCTTTTCCCGCATTCAGCAAAAGTTGGAGTATTCTTCCACTCCTTTCTTAACATATAAAGTGACCTAAAATATTTGTAGTACTTCAGAATTAACTTTGCACGGGAATCTTAAAGTAAAAATAGAGCATGCAATACGTTGCTAAACGAATAGAATGTACGAGACTGAAGACATCTTTGCTAACATAGAAGGTAACGCGGGGGTCCCTGAGCACCCCAAACAAAACAACAGCTTGCTACACGGATAAAACTCACTAAACTGGCAAACTCAGAGCACACTAAATATCATGATACAAAAACAGAAAGGTACTCAAGCAATGAACAGGGTAGCCAACATGGGAAATACAAAAAGCGGGAAGAAAGTATCGTGGGGGTCCCACAGACCCCACTCCCGGACCAGTGTTGATAAACCACATACTTTCTCGCCCGTATTTTCAAGCTAGGTTGCGCGAAAAGTACGGGAATTTACTCAAATCATGCAAAATTACGCGAATACAAACAATGCACGATGCGTATGTTACTATGCGTATGTTACAAAACTATTAGTTTACATTAATGCAAACGAAAAGCAGCAGTCATTACAACCTGTTATCAGTGCGGCGTTACAACAATGGGTTACAAGCAACAATGACCGCTAATTTATGGGATAGATTTTTTCAAGTAGCATTTTTATATCGCTAGTAAGGAATAGAAAAATATAATAATTAAATATAAAATTTTAAATGTATTAAAATTACTCTGTTTTTTTATGCATTACTTTTTCTTCCACATCTTATTAAGCAAAACGTAATAATCTATTCCTTCTCACATTTAACTTAATTAAAGGATGCAATTTCAAATAGGTTTTAACTAATTTTATACAAAAGATTAATTTTAAAAGTTATGACAAAAGCTTGCAGATGAAAGGAACAAAGAAATACGAAATAATATACAAATTTTATTCAAATTCTAATTCTATCTTACGATGCTTAACAGTCTTATTCATTTTACGTTCAAAAAACGCAGTAAAATGGGAGTGGTCGACTATTTCTGTCACTAAATTACTCATACAAAAATATCCACATTTTCGTAAAATTCATCATCATCTTATTTAAAGATCTGTTTATGATGTACACATTTCACTAAGGAAAAACTTCTAGCAGCATAAAATTCAAAATTGTTTCGGCGTCAACAATTATGAAGACCATGTAAATTACCCTCCAAATATCATGTAAAGTACCGCCCAAATTAAAAATTCAAATTCAAGGGGCCCCAAAATCAGCGAGATCAATTGAGGAATATCAATTTTGGAGAAAATCGGTTGAACAATTTAACCGCTAGCATTGCCCATGGCCAGACGGACGGATGGACAAACGTTTAGGGGTCAATCGATTTTTCGTTATCAAAAAGCCACAAAACATGGATTCTGGCTGCACAACGTATTAGAGGATGTTTCGTTTTACATTTAGCATTACTATTTATCCACTTTCGCGGTGCCATGGCTGTGTAATAAGAGCCTGTCTGGCGAAAATTTGCCGCTTTTTGCGCAGTATTACATTACTTTCTCTTCTTAGCAAGTTCCTTCTTAAGTGCGAGAAAGTAAAATAGTTGAATTGTCCCTCTCCCATTAAAGATTCGGGTCTGAAGGGACTATTAGTGTCAAGTAAAATTTGCATTTAAAAATAATAAATGAAAAATATTGAATATTTGTATACTTTTCTTACAAAAATACAAATTATCTTCATTACGAAAATTGGAACAATTACTTTATATCCTCAATCCATAAAATCATAATACTATATCAATAAAATATTAAAGAGTAGCTAAACATTTTCAAACACAATATTGGGTCCAAAGTGTACCCAGTCAATAAAACTAGAAAGATATGTACCTTATGAAACAAAGCATTAAAGTAGAAAATTATTTCCTCTAACGCATTGTGACGTGAGAATCCACGTTTTGTGTGTCATTGATATTTTTATATTGATTATTGTATATTGATATTGTCATTGAAAAATTGTTTTGCGGCAAAACGTATGTCCGTGAACAACGCTAAATTGTGTAAACCAAAATTGATATTTTCTGATCTATCTGGATGGTGTCGCGTTACCTTGAATTTAAAACCGATAATTTACGTTTAATGGTACATTTCATTACGCGTCAATGACCTTTCCAAATATTCTCCAAAAATCTTTAAATTTTTGATTCAATTTTGTCCTTAGATATAGTAAAGGACGTTTCATAAATGGCGTTGGTCTCCGTTTTATTGAAATACCTAGATTTTCGAAACTTGCAAAAGTTCATAATTTCTTACACTTATCATCCAACTGCGATACTCAAGACAGATTTTTCCTTTGAATAAAATCTGTTCTCCAAAATTTGATCCTTAAATGAGGATACATAATTTTTTGTGCTTCGAATGTTTTCTTATTAAGTTTCTCCAAAACCCAATTTTTTTCTCTGAAATAGATCAAAATTGCGCATGTTTAGAAACACTCAAACGAACTTTTCTGAAAACGGCGACGAATTTTTCAATGAAAATTTTCATTTAGGGCTATGCACGCTTTTGTAATTATTTTAAAGACATATTACAATCCTACTATTAGGGCAAAAAAAGACATTTGAAACACATATAGTCATATATTCAATAATGTGAACAAAATAGCACTAAAGTAAATATTAACAACGTGAGATATAGGTAAAAAAATCATTTTTTAATTCTTAAAAAAACAAAAGAATAGATGAAAATGCCACTTATGTTATATTTCGTATTATGGAATATACTTAGCACTATCTCTACCAAAAGGTGAAAGAGGTGGAGTATGGTATCATTGTGTGTCCCTTACCGAGACAAACAACTTTCGTTTGTTACCCATTCTTTTTTGATCCGATGTGTAGTTTTCGAGATATTTGCTCCGATAGATTAAAATGGTCCACCCTGTATATCTTTTTCAATACTACGTATATTATTCCGTGTGTACGAAGTACGAGTACGAAAAAGGAGAAATATTTTTTAAACGGCTCAAAACGTTTTCTTTAACCCGCCGTTACTCGCGCATATTTTTCTTACGCGATTACTCGCATGTTAGAGTTTATCTAACAACTATTTGTGTTGTATTGATTGTTTTATTATGAATCAAATACGTATTTGCATTAATATTCCTCGACGTTTGTTATTGATTTCTATAACTTGTGTAAATGAAATAATGCATAAAGATGACATGCAGGCTCATAATCTTTGCTTGTAATAAGCACTCGAATCAAAATCACAGTCGTGAAGTGAAATATTATTTAAAGCAAATTTATTTAACAAAGGTAAATCATAGAATACAATTAATGCAATAAACAATATACTTTTACCACATTGAAACATACAGGGGGCATTTGCGAACTAAAATCAGTTTCCTCAGAAATACACTCAAGAAATGCAAACAAAATGTATTTCTTGTGGGTTCTTTTCAGAGTGGTTGGAGCAAATATTACAACAATGCTGCGTGAACGTGGTTTGCCTGTTTGGACACAAAGCACATCTTCTTTTCTCTCTTCGTTGCTCCCCGTCATAACATTATTCTAAAGTGAAAACAAAACGAAATAGCAGCAACTACAGCGAAGGGATGACGGACGATATTCTTGGTAAATCTATGAATCTTTCTTTTGATGTAAGGTATAAAAAACACGATCAAGATGAGATACTAAGCTTTTCTGATCTTCACGCAAGCATTCAAGACACAAAAACCAGTGTACAATTGACAGAAGGGTGAATGTGATAACCGTATCGAAATATAAAGCGTAAAAATATAAATCGTGAAAAATTAGGCCATGCACTTATGCTACTTGACTGGGGAATTTGTTCCAAAATAGAGAAATGTCCTTCATGGAAGGTAATAGGGCAAATAAAAACTTCTGTAAAAATATAAAAAAATAGTAATCAGAATAATAGAACTTAATTAGCTATTATTCTGGTAAATAATGTTGCACAAAATCGTCAGTTTATTAACTAAACTAAAAGATATGAAGTGATCAAACTTAACATTCTGCTAGACACAGATTCTAAAGAGAATGCATTTATTCATAACAAAAGCATTTTACTTGCGTTTTCTTTAACCATTAGTGAAATATGACCATTAATAAAATTACTCACACAAGAAATAACAGGACAATCTCAGGAATTTAGTAATAGACTTACCTAATTTACTTTTAAGGGAATTCCTCTTAACTTTTAAATATCTTACTGCAAATACATTATGCAGCCCTGTTAGGCCGATTCAACTGCCGGTAGAAGTTCTCTGGCCGCTGATGATCGTCATAGTGAGAAAGTTCTTTCTTCTAATGCACAACACTAATAGGGATGCTTCCGGAAAGTTTTTGTTACGGAAACTACTGTGCACCGAGAGGGTGAAGATCATGGAGTTTTTTGGCATAGCACACTACTTTGTTTTGTGCATTCACTTATCGTAACCTGTAAATGCACGTCGTTGTCTGACGTTCATGAGGTCTCGGGACATTCAACTTCCAATGTTTGTGGAAAACAATGGTATTGGCTTGACAATTGAATACACACCACAAACTCCCGGATTCCGGGTGAAAACATTGGGCCTCCAGATCATTATTTGTGAGAACAGCCTCTAATATAAATAAGTATTTTTTTAAAAATTTGGTTACATTTGTATACAGTCTCTCCTGATTAAATTCACCGTAAATAATACGTTTGAACTCTAAAATATAATAAAATACTGCTATAATAATGAGAATCCTTGTATCCAATTTACTCGCTTCTTTTTTGACCGATTTTGGGAGACGTTACAAAACAATCGTACGCATAGCGATTCCGCCGTGTCAAAAACCGCTCTGAGCATGAGCCCGTTTAGTAAGGCTCCAATTTTTTAAGTTTTTTCTTTCTGAACATTTTTCAGCTTCAGGAGACATTGATTTCGACTGTACGCAACGGGTACCCACTGTGTCTCTCATGGGGACACCTCATTAACCTTCAGCTGTTCACAGTTTCATCCAATAGGGTGCTTGAACGTCACCATAGTGACGTCACTGACGCGAAATATAAGCTCCTGATTGAATGGCAGCGAAACAGCTGATTCCTGTCAAGGAGAAAGTTACGAAAATCGCAGCGTATAGACGCACATGCGGGCTCCTCAGTGTTCAGCAGACTCGCAAGGTCTTCCACGACAACACACATGCATGAAAGACAATAGACGAACGACCGTGTCCATGGCGGGACTCGTACCTGCGACTGAGGTGCTGAGTCGGCACAAGCTCAAGCCACTTCGGCCATCCAGGTCGACACTAAGAATTCGAAATAGCTCAAGGAAATGAAGTGCGTAAATCGGGTCTCACGAAGGAATACGCAATTTCAAGCCACCAAAATATTAATGCATTTAGAAACGGAAAAAAATTCAAATTTATCATAGTCGTAATTATCACAACTGGAAATAATGAGCTTCCAGTTTGAACCAGTTTCTTCTGGTTATGCCCACAGCACTAATCAACAGATTTATTCAGGAAACAACACTTAAAAAGGTTCTTGACCTAATGTATTGTCTGGTTTTGATACTTGATTGTTCCAGAAAGGTGACATTGTGAGATGAAAATCATGAAGGTTGCGGTGGATCACACTCAGACGACGAAGTGGTAATAGGCCAATGATAACTGCCCCATTTTTTGTGATTCTACCCACTCGGACAAATGCAACCAGCCACAAGTCCTCGAAGATGCCTCGAAGATGAAACAGCCTCGAAGATGCGGGAGTCACAACTTTTTTTTTGTAAAAGGTGAAGAAATCAATGTTCTCCAATTCATTTGCCTTGGATTCTTTATTCAATCTTTCTTCAAAAGAGGCTCTTACGCAGTCGTTCGTTGGGAACTCATGGACGCCCGGCAAGAACAGCAACAACTTCCTTAGAAAGAAAATGTAATGCTCAACGTATTAATTAGTGTGAAGAAACAGTGGCCACATCTTCAGAGGTTCAAATTTTGGATAATCAGGAATCGGGCTGTCGCATAGAATAATCTTCTTGATTCCTCTTGTCACATGACTTGGAATTTCTCCCGGACGAGACGGTTTTGTGGGAGCGCTAGAAAGATTTATCTCAAACGAGATGCGCCCGCGGTAAAATGATTTCATTCAATGAGGCAGTGGCAACGTAGAAAATCTCCGAGCGAAGCTGCGTCGAATTTAGAATATTGAGGGCGTTTCGGCCGACCTGATTGGCGAAGGTGGCTAGAGCGTGTGCCGGACTCGGTCAGAAGGATCTCGGATTCGAGACTCACAGTGGGGATGGTTGTGTGTTCTTCCTCATCCTATGACGACGTCACAGACGAGGATCCTCGTCTGTGACGTCGTCATAGGACGAGGAAGAACACAGACACGGAGTTTACTGTACATATTTATTTACAAGTTTATTACACTATATACACTCCTAAGGAACGCTGCTCTCCACAGCACTCCGACTCCTGAGACGAGCCGCCTCAGTATTTACCAAGAGAACCCCAGCTCGCTACACTAGCGCCGCCCTTGGTCTCTTGTCCCGTGGCGTAGCCACGCCTCGCAAGACACTGCTCGCGATCACCTCCGCACATCGCTACGGTCCAACTCGACTGCCCAGGAAGCTTATTCCACCCGCCTCCCTTGCGAGGCATCACGCGACCGACCTCCCACGCACAAAGCGTCATTTCCGCTCGAGATTTGGGCTGGCTGCAGATGGAGCCTGGCGTCCACCTGCGAACGATTTCTGTCGTCACACATCACTAGTGCGAACGGACAGCCGCCTTCTCAGACACGCCCCCAGCGGAGAGACCCTCGAGAGACCCCCGGGGTCCGTCCGGTCGGGCGCGGCACGAGAGGACCAACCCCTCCCCCTCGCACGACTTGTGCGGTCGGTCGCGCCCAGTGCTGTGCTGTGACGCTACAGTTGTTAGTCCCTTTCGTTTATGTATGTGTCTTTTCGAGAAAGGCCTTGTGAGTCTGCCGACCACAGACTGAGGAGGCGGCAAATTTGTCAGTGTTTTGTGTAATGGTTAATATGTGTCCCAATGGGGACACCCGAGAAAAAAAAAACGAGAGAGAAAGGTATTGAAGTTTGAAGCAGAGAAAATCTCTCTAGCAGATTAAGTTATAACGGAAGGGACTTGCTTCCTTTGACAGTAAGGGCGCCAGAGAGGACATAGGGTCAGACGACCTCCTCATTGAACTTGACCAGTCCACCATCGCCGGTAGTATGCGGGATGCTACGAGTTGTCGCGCGGATTCTAGGGAACATCACTTTATTACATCTCTTAATACAAACTATATTTAAAAAAACAACAATAATATATTCTCTTAACAGTAACATCAATACCAGCGACAACAAAAAATATACTAAGGAATTACAAATTGCTTAACTTATGATTAACTTAACAATATATTTCTGAAATTTCACATTTCTCTAACTGCGGAATTGTTTTTATCAATAATCACACGACACTAGCTCTCTTTTGTTTCTGTGCACTTACATCCTTTTTTGTACGACAGGTACGAAGTAAGAGGAATTATTTATCATATTATTATATTGTGCAAACAAAAAGACATATCGCTGGCCCGATGTTACAAGGTTGTATGTCAGGAAAATTGCAAAAATGAGTTATTAATGTTACTGAGTTCTTTGAAGTAAGATCTAATTTATAATATGATCAAAAAATGGCAGAGGTCACTAGTTTGGCCAATACAGCTGTTTTTTCAAAAGTTCTATGTACAATTTCGTCGTCTCTTTGAGTTACAAAGTTGTATGTGAACACAGAACCCACAAATTTTGTTCGAAAAAACACGTTTTGGGGGTCCCTGCTTTCGAAAAATATTTCCTTTCAAAACGTCTCTCGCCAGCCTGTAAACAACCCGAGTCTAAATCATTACAGAATTTTCTCCACAATTTATATTTCCCAATTTTTGTCGTTGATGTCGCTGCCCTAAAACGAATACTTTAATTTTTTGCCATTCTTTACCTGAAGTCCTAATGACATTTGTGAATTTTCCCTCTAGATATTTGAACTGATCCTTTTAGAATTTTGAACTTTTCCATTTTTATTTCATGACTGTCGATAAATTCAAAACAATTTATAACTATAGTTTTTATGATCATGCCCTTCACTTTCACTACTGGAGCTAGAGATTTTTTAAAACGCAATCTGTTCTTCAATATTAGATCTCTTTATTTGCATGAATAGTTTTCAAACGTATTAGTAGTTTTTGCGCAATTTTGAGTTACGATATAACAAAGTTCATTTGTTTTTCAAACCAGTCCATCTCTTAATATTGAAGTATTTTAACCTTTTAAAGACTAATGGGAAAGAGGTTTCCCAGAGCATTTCAACACAGCGGTACCAATAGGATATTTTTCGCTTGACGTGCCAAGGCGTGCGACGGCTTTTATCTATCGCTTGCAGGTGACAAGCAGCGGCGCGGCGATTCTCACGTTCGGAGCTCCGGCCTACGCCATCCGGCAGGGATGTGTTGACGGAGTACGGTCTTGAGACGCGAAAGGGGAGCGTGGGCTGCTCTGACTTTTCATGCTTCTACAGTGCGCCGCAGCTTGAGAAACATAGGAGAATGTTGATCGCCATTAAACATTCACCTGGAGACGCCGCTCTAACGACAATAAAAGTATAATAAGTTCACATACCACAGTAAGAATAGAAGAGATGATTTCTGTTTGCAATTTATAACGGGATTTGGGTTTTGTGGGGCATGTACATAAAACTTTCACAAATTTGTTCCATTCTTTTAACTTCGTATGTAATAATTAACTTATGTTAGAAAGATATTTTTCTACAGTAGCAGATAACAATAGGGTGAAATCAAGTTTATATCAGTGCAATAAATATATCGTTTTCATATTTTGTTATCTATTGTATTGTATTATTTGCAATGTCTTAATATTTTATTGTATTGGCATAAACCAAAGACGTGGTTCCATATAAATATCTCTTCAGCTTATCAAAGCTTTTCTTTTGTTAGGGCGCCTTCTTCTTTAGGCCCTTGTACTTATACATAGCGCTTCACTGTCTACTATCTCCTGTCACACACGCCAGTCATAACAACACGCCACGGCCCACGCTTCTCACGGGCGATCGCAGTCGTATTCTGCTAATAGTTGCTGCTTGCGCTTGGGTCGTGTGCTTTTTGAAGTAAAAATGGCTTTCGAGAACAATCGCTAACAACTCGCAAAATTGAGTTACTTTTGGGCAGTGACAGTGACTGTGCATCTGTGTCCAGTCTGGAAGATGATCCATGCCAATATAATTAATCATTTTCAGCTCCGATCAAGCTGTACATCTTCGTGCATTGATTCCGTTCAAGGTACTAAATCACTACAATTTCGCTTTATCCATGTTGTACGAAATACATTTCTTACGCATTTAAAATAAAATTAAGGAAAATTAAATACTTTTACATTTTTAGAAATTTTTTTTTTACTTTCCCAAACCACTTTGAAAAATTAGAAAAATCATACTTTTCTTAGTTTTATATAGATTCAAAACGGCTACTTTGAATATTTTAAAAATATTTTTTTATTTGAAAAATAGATTCTTCAAATTCCAACTTTGTAATTGATTTTCATAAAGTATTATGTAGGTTACCTCTTTGCAAGTGGGAAATATTTTTTTAAATTTTGAAACATACTAAATATAAAAGCAATTTACACAACAAATGAGGAAAACTTCGTTGCGCAGGCTGGGTGGGTGGAGTAAAGAATGAAAATTAGCAGAAAAAATTAATAGGATCATTGCTCAAAATATTACTTAATTTTGGAGAGGAAAAGTGGATACTGTCTTACTCAGTTAAGCCCTTTAAATCTCTATCAACAAGGACTTTCAACACTTGGGGGTAGCTGTCATCACTCGCCGCAGTTAAACCTCCACTGGGGTCAAGCAAATTCGTCTATTTAAAAAAGTCGGTACCGCACGGAGTGCAGAAGGAAAAAAACTCGGTCACTAAAAGGTTAATTTCTTTTGAATGTAATATATTTTCCGATATTAGATTTGGAAATAATTCCATGAAAACTGTTACTAAAATATTAAGTCACTTCACAGTTTTGAGTTGTGTCATTCGCATTTCTTGAGTGATAGAATGGTTAGTAGGATAGAAGGTCCATTATAATATTACGTAACCGTCACTAATAATACCAGAAATAATGTTGATGCTAGACCACTAGTTTGAATTTGCTTTACAATGCATTTAATTAAAATAATCCAATTATATTTTCTACGCCTATTTCCTATAACACATAGATATCTCCTATTTTGAAAGTTTAATGTCCTACATAGAACTTTGTTGCTTCAAATAATTCAGATTTTAAGTATTACAAAGTCCAATGTAAAAACGTAATATTCAATAGTTTGCTGAAAAATGATATTATTAGAAAACCAATGATGCATTTCATTTCTATTTTCACCTAAGTTTAATCATTAGAATCAAAATATACGAAGACTTGTTACAGAAATGATATAAGGATGCTCAAAACTTCAAAGGCCTTTTTCTCGAAAGCAGCACTGTTCTACATACAATCCTATAACACTGAGCCAGCGATATGTTAAATGATATTTCTAAAACCTGGATAGATATTTCCTACTTCTGAACAACAAAATGCAATAAATTTAATAAGTACAATCACATATCGTCGTGGTAACGGCAATAGGTAGTAAGTCAGATCTACCGCAGTATTCAGGAAGAATGAAAAACGGTCCTATGTCTTCATACATTGACAGTCGCTTTCACAAATATAGAAGCTTGCTATTCGGTTTTCCATTACTCCCTCGTCGTACGACCTATTGCAACTGATGTAGTTCTCTTGACTGATAACAATGGTGTTATAAACAAAAAAAATTTTTTGACATACGACCTATTGCGGTTACCACGACGTTATTTTCGTTTTACCATTTACCGAATTGTACTGTAAATCCTGTTTCTTTCTTCAAATTTTCTATTTTCATAACAATTCAATATTACGTTTGAAATATTACGTTGCAATTTATATTTATTCCTCCTTTCCAAGAATTATTATTTAATTATCTTCTTCTGGGGGGTTATTAAAATTGAATTTATAAATACAAATTTCAATTAACAAAAGTCATTATATTTGATTGTGTTCTTATTAAAGATAAACATAAATGTTAAATAATAATTCACTTTAGTTATGCAAGGTCAATTTTAACGAACATGAAGTCAGTTTCATAAGAATTTTATAACACAGATGTTGTTATAATTCAAGGAACACTTACTTACACAACACTGATCACTTTCATAATGTAAGTCACATGAAATAAATTAGTAAAACTATTATGTGGCCGTATAAATACTTCTACATAGATAAGCGAGTCTCCTTTCGGAAGTCGAAATTTAAAATACATTTAATAGTGCATTGAAATCCGTAAAAGGTAAAATAAAGTTACATGGTATACATGATTTATTTCGTAAATAACTAAAATGGACCTACATTTATACTTCATTCGTCGTCGGCAAGTTACATGTGTCACATTTTCTGGACCTTGAGCGTTCATTATTCGGGTCGGTAGTATCATCTTTACGATTATATAGTAGCATAGTACCCACAAGTTGGTCTTTCGTTTCCGGAAGGAAGAAGTAGAAAAAACACAAGCTCAATGCACAGCTAAAGCTCAGAGGCCAAAGGAAATCGTGTATTGTTTTGTTTTCGTAGAACTGTGTGGAGATAAATCGGAGAGTATAAAATGGCCAGGAAATTATTCCTGCTATTGCTAACATAATACAAAGTAGATTGGACGGAAATATGTCAATGGTTATAGCTGTAGGAAGAAAACTCATTCCAAAACTGTATCCAAAAAAATGCACAGCAGCAAGGAGAAGAGCATTATAATTTTGTTCCCAGTATGAGTCAAATTTCCAGTACCACGTTCCATTTAGGAGCAATGCCACCGCGCAAAGGAACATGGAAACAAGCAGTGTTTTCCTGTGCCCAATACGATCACACACCGCGAACCCAATAATGGCACCTGGTGTAATAATCACTACAGTTAGGATAGTCATCATGATCGTGTTTTGCACCGTTAAGGGAACCTGTATTGATAAATTAATCTCTGCGAATATAAATCCAGAAAGGAAATCCAGGAGGCTTAATACTATAACCAATCCGCTGTAACCCAGTGTACGAATATTGCCGAACTTTCGAATTGTTGCATTGATATTGTTAGTGTCGGAATGTGTGGATTTCAGAACTGTCCAGAGCTTCTCTAATTCCTGCTCTGCTTCTGCTGCATTTCCGTGCAAGCGCCGAAGAGACTGTTTGGAGGCGTCTACATTCCTTCGCTTCAGAAGGTACACCGGCGTTTCTGGCAGCCAAAAACACGCCAGACAAACCACTATTGCGATAGAAATCATTAGCCAGGAATACGCCATGTAAGGATTACCAAGAAATGTAAGGATGCTCACCACATAACGGAATGTCTTGAGAGCAATGAGCCTTCCACGTGTACGATCAGTTGTCGTTTCACTGATGTATACCGGAACAAGCAAATTAGTGCCCGTACTTCCAATCGCCCATAATATGGAAACGACGTGCCGCGTTTTGTATGACTCGTACATGTCGAGGTATATTATTGTCAGTGCTGTGCCGTAGTAGGCGATGCAGATGATAATAACGTGGAATTTGCGATTAAGTAAGTGCAAGGCGATGGAGTGTACCCAGAAGGATAATAAGCCTGCTACGCACATCGTCACCATAATACTTCTCCAGATATACGAAGTGTCATCTTCGTACGTTATGTCAGGTTCTTCAAAATGCAGAATTGCCTCGTACCCAGCCACTTCCGCGAAGTAGAGCATATTAACTGAAATATAATCATTTAAATAATTATTCCTAATTTAATTAAATATAGTATATCCTTATTGTTAAAAATATATGTTTAGGAAGTTTTGAACATAATATTCTCTTTCTGGTTATTCATATTTTACCGTTAACCCTTTTTTATATCATAAGTAATAATATAACAAGACATTTGATGTGTTAAATACCTAAATTATATTGTATTTCTTAGCTTTCCCGTAAACTCTAGCATAGTGAGGAACATTTTTAGAATCACTTTAACAACAAGACATCGAATTTCCATTTGTTTGGCATTATTTTGACGTATAAAACCTCTACAACAGCGGATGAAGCTGAGAATTAAGATTTTTTGTTGTTTCAAGAGTGGTTAAAGTAGATGTAGATTGAGAAGGGATACTTGCAGGTACTTGCTTGCAAAAAGAATTTGGATGTACTTATGGATTGAAAATGAGAAGATAGGGGGATGAATTGGTACCAAGATGAATGGAGGGTGGATGATTAGATATAGGGATGGAGGGTGAGTGGATAGAGGGAGGGGCGAATGGCTTAAGGGGGGGAGAAATGGATAAAGGGAGGGATAGAGGGAGGGTAATTCGATGGAGGGAGGGATGATTGGATGGTGGGAGGGGTGATTGGAGGGAGGATGATTGATTGGATGGAGGGAGGGTGATTGAAAGGAGGGAGAGTGATTTGATGGAGAAAGGGTGATGGGATGGAGGGATGGCGATTGGATGGACGAAGAGCTGAAAGGAGTGAGATAAAAGGAGGGATAAGAGACTTTCTCCTCTTCTATGGGTAATACGATTCATAGGCCCAGTGTGGATTTAGGATGTCACATCCCCAACACAACATTAAAATGGGAACTAATGGTGATGTTGCTACATTTGTGAAAGGATATTTGCGTTCAGAATAAAGATATACATATACAGTTTGAAGTTCTTGCAATTAAAATCAGTAACTATCAGTTTATGTATTATTTACCGTCCTAATAGCTACTCTTTAAGACAATGAAGTCAAAGATTTGATTAGACAACTTCCAAATATTTTAACTTTCGCTATATGTACGCATAAACGGAGGGACTGTAAACGTAGTATAGGGAAAATTATGTATCCGTCTGTCTGTTGTCTTTTGGTCTGTGAACACTAGCGTTTTAACCATAAGTACGGTCTCTTCCATATTCGCTATTCCCCAATAGATCTGCTTCCACTCGAAACTCGATTTTGAAAAGCTTTCTTCAAAATTTGGGAATACTTTACAAGAAGCTCCTCGGATGCTTTCGAAATTTTCCCAAAAACGGCTCCAAATTTCGTCTTTAAATTTCTAATAAAAACAGAGTAAAATACTGTTATAAAGGTGGTATAGGTTTGATTTTGACGGTGAGCTCTGAATTTTCAAAAGTTGCAAAATTAAAATTTTGTGCGGTGACTTCTTGCAACTACAAAATAGAATATGGCGAGTTTTCCTTCAAATAACATTTATTCTTCAAAATTAGTTCTTTCATTAAGGTCATGTATATTTTTTAAAAATTTATGTACTTTTGCAATATTGCGTGCAATATGTGCAATTTTAAAAAATTACAAAAACAAGAATTTCCCAAAAACAGCTCCAATTTTTTTAAACTTTTGGGAGTGATAGTACTTGTATACTTTTGGAAGTGATAGTACTTGATAAATGTACTCTACGAGATAACATCAACGCCATATTGCTCTATCTTTTTGTTTTTTCAAAAAATACAAAAATGAATTTTTTTATTTGTCTCTTACGTCATTAATATTTACATTAGCGTTAGAGTGTTGTTCACATTTTTATATTTATAAGGACATGTGCTTGCAATAATGTCGTATAAAGTTCCTCGAAAACTCAACCGCTTTTTGTGAAAAGTAGCTCAAAGTTCCGCATTATCAGAAACACTCAAATGCAATTTTCTCAAAAAAGGCTCCAAATTTTTTCTTTAAACATTTGGAACAGATAGTGCAAATTGCACTCTTTAATATGACGTAAAGTTCATTTTTTGTTTTTTCAAATATTATATAAATGTAATTTTTTGAAAGACCTCTGATAACGTTAATAGGCACATTATCAGCAATTTGTAAGCATTTTTGAGTTGTCCTGCAAATGACTTCAAATGAAGCTTCCTGAAATCACAAAAGATTCCTGTGAAAAAGAGCTTCAATTTTCGCATTTACTGTAGCACTTAAACGCCATTTTCTTAAATTCACTTAGGATTTTTTTAAAAATCCCATTTAGAACGAGGCTTTAATGTTCTTTCATATTCTTAAAGTAATATTTCCTTTCTACTATTAAGAAATCGAAAAATTAAGAAAATATTTTTAAAAAATGTAGTTTGGGTGGCGATAGATTGAAACGGGCAAGATGATGTGTCAAGGCCGAATAGCTAGCCAAGACCAAATAAAATTAATTCAGGAAAGTCTGTGCCATTCTGTAGCGGCACAAGTTTTCTATACGGTGAGATAAATAGGCACAACAGTAGGTGGGGATCAAATAAAAGCAACGGAAGAGGACACTGCATAGAAAATGCCATTGATGAAGAGGACCTAATAATCTTCAATAATGAAGAACCTAATCATTTTAATACGATCAATGGACATCTCAGTGCAACCATTCCTAATGCGCCGATTCAACTGCTCCAAAATACATTGGTTTGTAAAGCAGCCGCGCCATAGGGATAGTATTTCTCTATATTGCTCGCCTCCCTTGTGCCTCTAATACTTTCGTAGGACCTCATAAAATAAATTATGAGAAAGGGATTTGGAAACATAAATAATGTATTTTGTACTGTTATGTTTATACAGTAAAAACATTTTTGTAATTTTAATACAGTAAAAAACAAAAGAATAGAGCAATATGGCGTTTACGTCACCTCATAGAGTATATTGAGGACAATCTCTACCAAAAGTTAAAAAAAAAATTTGAAGACGTTTTTAGAAAATTTTATTTTTTTATTTGTTGAAATTGCACAAATTGTATGCAATATTTCGCGAAAACTACTAAAATTATCAGAAAAATGTACATGACCTTGATGAAACAACTCAGTTTCAAGAATAGACATTTTATTTGAAGGAAAAATCTTTTTGTTCAATTTTGTAGTTGTAGGAAGACGCCGAAAAAAAATATTTTGCAATTTTCGAAAATTCAGAGTTTTCAACCAACATGAGACCTGCGTCTTTCTCTTAAATGACCTTTGGAATAATCAACAAGAAAATTTTGTCAAAATTGTTGGCGCCATTTTTTTGAAAATTTTGAAAGTGTCCCAGCGGTTTCATGTCAAGTACCCCCAGAATTAAAATATCGGTTTTAATTCTGATAAAACTAAATTCAATACGCCAAGAGATCTGTCAGATCGATTGGAAAATAAGAATTTTGGAGAAAATCGGCTGAACAGTTTAGTCGCTAGCCTTTTACACAGAAAGGACAGACGGACATACGTTTTCCTTTCAAATGGTTTTTCGGTATCAAGGACTCTCTAAACAGGTAATTTGGCTGCGCCATGTGTTAAAGTATTTTTTTCTTAATTTAACAACTGAATTTATTCACTTTTTTGTTACCACGGCCCTGTACTAAGAGTTTTTCTGCCGAAAATCCGCCGTTTTTTCATGCAGCATTACATAATTTTTCCTATACTATACGGACGTAAAGTATACGGGAAAGTAAAACTCGTTCTGCAAACTTTCCAGAGATAGCCATACGCCGCAGTGGTTTCCTCACTTGTTATACAGGAACAAGTACTAATCTAATTATCGCCCGGATATGGGATAAGTTTCCGTGCCCTGAGGTACTTTCTTCTCCAAAAAGACTACCTCAAAAATATACAGAACTTCATATTTAATATCTCAAAAATGACTTAGAGAGCAACGCTCACTGCGCGAAACGCCCGGGTCGGATTTGGAGTGAACTAGGTGACAAGAAAAATTAAACCCACTAATGCTGCTTGGCTGGGGAATTTTATTCCCAAAATTCAGAAATATCCATGTAGGAAATAATAGAGCAAATTAAACTTCGGTAAACATGAAAACATATTTTAATCATTAATATAATTAATCTTACATTGTCAATTCATGTGGTAAATAACGACGAAAAGCTAGACAATTTATTACCTAAACTGAAACATGTATTTGTCATCACTGTCACCATTCTGTGAATAAATTTAATAAACTAAGAGCTGAGAAGAGGAACTGAAGCACTAATATATATATATATATATATATATATATATATATATATATATATATGTGTGTGTGTGTGTGTGTGTGTATGTGTGTGTGTGTATAATTTGTATAACTTAACATTTTGCTAAACACGAATTTAAAAATAGTACATTGTTTCATAACAAAAGCATTTCACTTGATTTTTCCTTGGATGACCATTAACATAATTACAAAAGAACTAAAAAGACAATATTTGAAATAAAAATATAATATTACCTCACACACATTTAAGGGCACGGAACTTCTGAATATCATACTGAAAATGTATGATGTTACGCTGTTGGACCCATTGAACTGTGCGTATGCAGTATTGCGAGTTCATTTTACATTAGCACACGGAAGAATCAGAACTACTGTTGTTTTGAATGTGAGAGCCCGAGCACACATCCGAGAATGCACGAAAGTATAATCTAGTACTATGTAACAGTACAGTCTAACCATCTAACAGTATGGTCTAACAGTACAGTATACAGCATCTGAACAGTACAGTCTAACCGCTTGTGACTAATGCTGACGCCAGCTCAGACAGTCCAGGAAAAACAGCTTGTTTCGTCTCTGTCGTTTCTGCGATGTGTGCGCAAAAATAAAATCCACATTGGAATGCGAGAGTACGTTCTGATAGAAAATTAATTATAATGTTGTGCACTACTGCCGCTAGGAATACCAAAAGAACGTATTAATACCTTTAGAGACAACTGTAGACAGACCTGCAGTAGAATACATTTTGTCAGCGGCACAACATGCTGTCCACAAAAGTCACGGAAATATTTTTATGTATCCCTTGCACCTGTATATTACACAATAGTTACGTTCTTACGCGCTTCTACTCTGCCGTACCCGGCAGTGAGAGGGTCCTGTATTTTGCTCACCGTCATCTATATCATCTGATTGATCAGTATCTACTACAGACGTTCAATTCTTAATCAGTCGGCACTGACCTCAGATGAACAGATAGCAGCGCTCTGTCTGGGAATGTAAAGTGAACAAGTGATACGTCTCTCATTGCTAAAGAATTTCATAACTAGAACATATCTTTCAATGCACACCCATTTTTCATCAGTAATATATTTTTGCTGTATTTCATGATCATTTTCTGTAGACGATTCCATTGCAGGTTTTGATCCAAAATAATAAGCTATTTCAGTTTGCCGACGTTCGGAGTTTATTATTGCTCCATCCTCAGGGTTTGGACAAGTTTCACAACACGGTTATTACAAATATTGTCAACAATGATAATTATAATTGCATATTAAAAACTATGTTTAAACATTACATATCTCATCAGTTTGTATTCCAACCCCTTTTGTCTACGTATCATCAAATCGTACGCCTAACAGAAGATATCATTGAAGAATTCCATGACCTCAAACATACCGCAGCAGTTTTTCTAGATGTAGCAAAAGCTTTCGATACCGTTTGGCACCCAGGGTTAATTTTCAAATTACGCAGTTTAGGTACTCCGTTATATATCTCATTGCAAGAAGTGTTTTGGCGAAAATTCAGACCTTTTTTCGACCTGCATACCGACATTTCAAGACCTGCCATTTCAAGATATCGCTAAAATCGCCACTCGCCGACGGTCCTACGGCCGTTACTCGTACGCTGTACCGCCGCTATCAGCGTATCTGTCGGCAGGCTATCAATTGTCTCTGAAGACATGCCGGGTGACAAAAACAAGGGCTTACGTGACAGATTCGGGAAGACGAGATGGCGGAACACATACATGAATATTGCAGAGAAATAACTGTCTGAAAGTGTTATCTCGGTATACGAACATAGGATAAATAAATCTATAAATACGTTCTACATACATTTCCGTTTTGCATTTAAGAAACATTTTCACTATAATTGGGTCTAAAAAAATGTCGAAACATAGAGTGTAACGTAGAAAGGCATCATGCGCATGTAAGTTTCTTTTCCAGTTTTCTTAAAAATTGGCATACGATATCCTTACAAGTGATTAGAATTATTTAAAACGTGTGTGATTGTTTTCTTCAAACTAAAAAGAAACCATCTGATATGACCTTCGCCATCTGCCGTGAGAAAACAAATCCGTTACAAATGTGACACAGCTTGATGAACATCATGTAACTATGACTCTCAAGAGCCAGTGCAAATTTGACTGGCAAAATATAAAAACTTCATTGTTAGTCCGTAAGTTTAGATTATAAGTGCAAGTGCGTGTAAATATTGTAAATTAATAGCGTCTAATGTAAGTTAATTAGTAAGTATGAGTATTTGTATGTAAGCTTAGCTTAGTACTGTAAGTATAGTGTGTAAATAATGGAAACAAGTAGCGTAAATTGTAAATAGTAGTTTAGTTTTAAGATCTACAGTGCGATTTTTATAACTTTGCCTCTCAATCCCCTGTGGCCACGATGGAATATCACTCGGCATTTCGCGACTTGCTCGATAGTGCTGCTAGAAGTCGCATGATCGCAAGCACTGGTCGCGATCTTGCAATATCTAGCGAATATCGCGATCTTGCGAAATACCGTGACATTTTCCATCTGAAGACGGGAGAGGTAAGATGCCTTTGCCTTGAGAGGCAAAGATATAAAAATCGCACTGTAGATCTTAAAACTAAACTACTATTTATAATTTACGCTACTTGTTTCCATTATTTACACACTATACTTACAGTACTAAGCTAAGCTTACATACAAATACTCATACTTACTAATTAACTTACACTTGCACTGTAGGTTTGCGTCCCCCACCCACATAACTGTACAAAAATGATAAAAAAAAGTCATTATAACGTTCCTGGCGCTGCCGATGTAACCGTTTGGATGCTGCGGGAAGCGCGGAGGTCACGGAAGATCATGAGGAGAACCCCCTCAAAAACCCTATAACACTTCGTAGCAATTCAAAATTTGGGTATGTGAGTTTTGCATGGTCTTGTAGCAGCGGGCACAGTTTCATGTGATCCCGAGTGATCAGTGTAGTGTCCGCCATGCGGGCACTCCAGAAGCGATACGCCTCGCCGCACCAGGAGAGCGGCCAAGGCGTGGAAGGCGCCCCCCCTCCCTCCTCCTGTAGAAGAGGGGGCACGCAGCCGACACCCTTCCCCTGCGAAGGGGTGGCAAGACGGCGAGGCAGCCGCGGGGCGAGGGCCTCGGCATTCCATCACCGACAGCTATCAGTAGAACATTAACATGACTTAGACATTGTACCCGCGCGCTTACTTGTGATTCTTTTATTAACGGCTTTTTGTAACTTATATAACGACCCGGCTATGAAAACATCTCTTTGATATTGTGACTCCTGGCAGCGTTTTTTGGATTATTCTTTGGGATTTTGGTGATAAATAAATTGTTGTTGCAGACCGCAGAGGGTTGTTTCATTTGGTATACAACAATCAGCATGATATGTTGGGTGTCAGATTAACCCTCCGCCAGGCGCGCGACAGCACTCTGTGCTGCCTTTGTACTTTTATTGTTATATAATAAAGTACGACGGCTATTTGACATGTCAGAGGGCTTTAGTTTTCTCACTTTGCAACATTCTATACGAAGCGCAGAAATCTCCGTTCCGTTGCCTTCTCCCTATCAGTTGTAAACAAGTTTTAAAAATTAAAAAAAATTTGACTGCAGCACTTTGTGCTCTACCGCGCTCACTCGTGTATTTTTAGTATTCCAAACGAACATTTTACTTATTCAGATTGTTCGTTTACATGTATTTTTGATCACTGTAAGCAAAAACAAAGATGCTGAAAGTTCTTTTTTGTTTATTTTTTCCTATTACTTGTAGTCTTATTTTTGTTTTTGTTTGCTGAAGGGCTGAAATAGACGGAGAAATCAGTCATCTTCTTGAGTTATTGGAAACGGCCTGATGAAAACCAATTGATGCTTTTCTAAAATTGAAGGACAGTAACTCAATTAATTTGTCTATTAAATAACAATTTTCTAGTTAATTTTTCCTTTGTTGCATTTTGTTTCATAAGGTTTTCTGAACCAATGTGTTAATTATTATTTACCTCAACATAGCCACATTTCTGTGATTTATAAAGTGTATTAACATTAAAAATATAGTGAATAGCTTTGAGTTTTTACTCTTCCTTCTCCCATTAAATAACAGAAGTTTTGATGGTGCAAAAGACTGTTTTCTGGATGCAGCATACAGTCTTCCTACGCGTTTGCTTTTGTGAGTAAAACCGGAGACCATCGGAAGGTTCAGTGAGCGCGAAACGGAGCAGTGCTTCCATTGCCAGTGGATGGGGCGCGAGGCCAGCCGACTGCGTTTCCGAATTCGGCCTGCGGTGGCTCGCTCTCCCCCGCGGGAAGCGCTCGCGATGCGCGCGGGGCGCCGGGCGGATACGAGGCTTCAGTTTATTCCATCTGTCGGTGGAAGATATTTTAGAGCATTGCAACAGTTATTGAAATTGATGTAAATTCTCCTCTTGATCCTGATATAATTGGAGGTGTTGATGGCAGTGGCGTAGCGTCAGGGGACGCTGAGATGCTGAGCATCCCCGTATATAAGAACCTTAAATACTGTATTGATAATCTTACAAGTGGTCTGTTGAGCGAAACACGTTTTGTATTAATTTAAAATTGATTTCCTATGATTGAATTCGGCGGGCTGTTGAAGCTGGCCTCTGATTGGTTGGAAGCTAAAATACTTCAGCGTCTGCCGCCAGATTGCGACGAGCAATGACGCATGCGCAGATGGCGAGGTTCCCCTCTCCCCTCTTCACCCCTGGCCCAGAGAAACCCGACTGCTTTATGCTAGCGTCTACTGCGGAAAGAAGCTCGTTTGTGCACGAGAGCGCAGCACACTTCAGGCGTTCAGTAAATTATCTTTATCTTTCTCACTTGGGAGTCCCCGCTTGGTCATGGGTACAAACTGTAGAAATAGTGCCTGACTACTATTTCTTAATTAATATCCAAGAAATTGTATTATCTCTTAAATAGATTACATATTATTTAAGTCTGCAATGTATAAATTAACAAATGGTCTTATTGCCATTCGCGTATAAGAATTAAAGCTGAGCCATTGTATAATTTGCTTTCAAGACATCGGCAGCCCTGACTGCTGTGAGGATTTTGTGGGAAGCGCCTACACCGTCGTAAGCAATCGAGATCGTGGAAGTAGTCCCAGTGTATCTGCCTTGTGTTGCGTTCGCCTGTTAGACGAAGTAGTTGATAGTGACATTTTGTGTGTTATCGTTGAGCATCCCCAAAAGTGTGAGTCACGCTACGCCACTGGTTGATGGTACAAATAATTATATGTATTTGACCATATAGGATCAATCAAAATTGATTTCAGGAATTAAACTTTTTAAAAAACATTTATTATTGGCTCAACGTTTCGCACGCTTTGTACATGCCTTGTCAAGAGCAATTATGGCAACGGTTAACTTAACCGTTGAGCAATTATGGTTAAGTTAACCGTTGCCATAATTGCTCTTGACAAGGCATGTACAAAGCGTGCGAAACGTTGAGCCAATAATAAATGTTTTTTAAAAAGTTTAACTCCTGAAATCAATTTTGATTGATCCTATATGGTCAAATACATATAATTATTCGTACCATCAACACCTCCATTACAACAGTTAATACATTCTTCTGTAACGGCAATACGAGTGACAACAAAAATATATACTCACGGAATTGTAGTTTAAACGATAACTATGTACGAAGATTGGAGAATTAATCGTGGCAACTACATTTGTTTTGAGGGAATACGAACACAAGTGGAGAATATGAAATAAACACTTGAAAGTACAAGGTATGAAATCAGTGCGTGGTTATTTAACAATACACCAAAATAGGGTTTCTCATATTTATTAAGGTATTTGTAATGAAAATACTGCTTTCATATCATTTTAGCATATTCGTTTCACATTGCTTTCTGTACTAAGAGACACACTCACAGACTGTTTTGTTGTTCTCAACACACATTAGGACACCATTTCTTTAAGCGAAAATTAAAATTATCTGCTCCGATAACATTTCTTTCAAAAAAATAAAGTTGCCATGACTTTTACTCCCACCTCGTATTACTACAATTTGACATTTCAATACCTCCGTAATTGATTTTCAGTCAATAATCACGTAACACTAGTACTCTAAATGCTCGTGTAGTTACATTGTTTTAAGTCAGATACTAAGTTGGAGGAATTATTTACCATATTATATTGTTGGACACAAGAAGACATATGTTGTATGATATTTAATTAAAGTTGAATTGCTATTTATTACATCTGGATTACAAAATTGCAATATATTTAATAAGTACATTCACTTATTTTTGTTTTAAAATTTACCTAATTGTACACTAAAGCCTGCCGCTCACTTTCTGCACACTTTTTTTGTTTACTTAATTCAATATTAAGACTGAAATAATACATTGTTATTTAAATCTCTTAATTCACATTCTCAACAATGGTTATATATCTTTTGCTCGAGAGTTATTACAATTTAATTTATAAATACAAAGTTGAATTTAAAAAAATCATTTGATGAGTGGGTCCATACTATACAGCACACACCAAAGTTATTTAATAATACATTAGTTATACCAGATCAACTTTTACTAAAATGAGGTGTGTTACACAATACGAATTTTCAGAACACAAGTCTAACAATCCACGAGCCACTATTAACATCTGTGATCACTTTTATTATGTAAGTCATATTAAATAAATGAGTAAAACCATGCCAAGGCAAAATAACCACAATATACATACAAGTATACATTCTTTCACAGCACGATCATTAAATGAATATTATAATTCATTGAAATCTGTAAAAGGTGGACTAAATTTACGAAATTCTTTTAGTATTATATTTTTAACTTACATTTATTCAAGGTCGCATTATTTTCGAGAGCGACCACGTTAATGACATCAACGTTAGGATATCTGTGAGTATATAGAGCAATTTTGCTAACTCTTCCTTTCAAGGCCTGTCTTCACGATGGAATTTGTCACGGTATTTAGCATCATTTTCAATTGTGCCGCCAGATATCGCTGGATTGCGATCGTATCAAGCAGTGCTTGTAATCATGCGAAATCTAGCGATAGGGCCGAGAAAGATTCGAAATGCCGTGTGATATTCCATCGCGGCTATAGGAGCTTGAGAGGCAGAGTTATAAAAAACGCAGTATAGTCAGTTGTCAAGAGAAACATCAGGTAGCTTCTCCGGGTATGCGCCTATTTAGACGCGCTCCTGCGACACTACCCAGCGGCCAGGATTAGGAAGGAATTAGGGCAGTGGTAGCGTTTAGGATAGCTCACAGGTGTTAGTATCATATTGTTACAATACTGGATTGGCTAGCAAACGAGTCCTGAAAACATTATTTAATTCTGAATTCTCGTATTGTAAAAAGATCTTTTGAAAATATTATTTCGTAAATAACCAATATCAACCAACATTTATGCTTCATCTGACAGGGAGTTGAATGTGTCACATTTTCTAGATCTTGGGCGTTCCTTATTCGGGTCGACTGTATCAACTTCACGTTTGCCTAATAGCGAAGCACCCACCAGTTGGTCTTTCGTTTCTGGCAGAAAGAAGTAGAAGAAAATCATGCTCACTGCACACAAAGCACTCAGAGGCCAGAGGAAAGCATATAATGTATTATTTTCATATGCACTGTTTGCGATGAATCGGAGAGTATAAAATGGCCATGAAATTATTCCTGTTATTGCTAACACAATATTAAGTAGATTAGACGGGAATATGTCAATGGTTATAGCTGTAGGAAGAAAACTCATCCCAAAGCTGTACCCCAAGAAATGTACAACAGCCATAATAAGAGCAATAATATTTTTTTTCGAGTATAAATTCCCGTTCCAGTACCATGTTCCATTGAGAAACAACACCACTGAACAGACAACGATGGATAAAAGCAAAGTTTTTCTGTGCCCAATACAATCACATACCAAAAGCCCGATAATGGCACCTGATAGAATAATCGCTGTCATTAGGATAAACATCATGATTTGGCTTTTCACCGCTAAAGATATCTGTGCAAATAGACTATTCTCTGCGAATATGAATCCAGAAACAAAATCCAGAAGACTTAAGATAATGACCAATCCAATGTAACCCAGTGTCCGAATATTGCTGAATTTCCGAATTGCTGCAATGGTGTTATTAGTGTCGGAGTGTGTGGCCTTCAGAACAGTCCGGAGCATCTCAACTTCCTGCTCCACTTCTGCTGCATTTCCGTGCAAGCGATGAAGAGACTGTTTGGTGGCGTCCACCTTCCCTCGCCTCAGGAGATACACCGGCGTTTCGGGCAGCCAGAAACACGCCAGAGAAACTATTGTAGTGCCGACTACCACAAACCAGAAGTAAGCCATGAGACGATACTGAAGTAACAGAATGGTGCTCACCACATAACGGAATGTCTTGAGAGCAATTAGCCTTCCACGTGTACGATCAGTTGTCGTTTCACTGATGTATACCGGAACAAGCATATTAGTGCCCGTACTTCCAATCGCCCATAATATGGAAAGGACGTACCGCATTTTGTATGTCTTGTACATGTCGAGGTATATTATTGTCAGTGCTGTGCCGTAGTAGGCAATGCAGATGATAATGACGTGCAATTTGCGATTAAGTAGTTGCAAGGCGATGGAGTGTAACACGAAGAATAATACGCCTGCTACGCACATCGTCACCATAAAACTTCTCCAGATATATATAATGTCATCTTGGGAAGTAAACTCGGCGTGTTCATATTCCAGAGCTGCACCATACCCAGCCACTTCAGGGAGGTAGAACATATTAACTGAAAGATAATCATTAAAACAATTATTTCAATTTTAAGTAAATAAACAATACAGTATATCCTTATTGTTAAAAAATTGTTTGGACGTTTATAACATAATATTTTCTTTTTGGTTATTCAGATTTTATCATTAACTCTTTTTAATATTACAAGTAATAATGTAACAGTCATTTGGTGTTTCGAGTATCTAAAATGTTACATTTTTTACATTTCCAGGAAACTGTAGAATAGCAAGAAAAGTCATTAGACTCACCTAACAAATTATCATCGAAGTTTCATAACTTTAGTGTAAATTTTGACATAGAATATCTCTGTAACAATGCACATCTGAGAATCAAGATTCATTAGTATTGACTCAAGAATGGTTAAAATAGATGCAGGTGGCGAGGAGACACTCGCAGGTGTGCAAATACATTTAGTTTTTTATGGATATAAGTATGCGTGGATAGAGTGATAAATTGATAACATGATACATGTATGAGTGGATGATTGGATATAGGAATGGAGAAATGCGTGGATAGAGAGTGGGATGGATGGTTAGAGGGAGGGATGAATGGATAGAGGGAGGGATGAATGGATAGGGGAAGGGTTGAATGAATGGAGGGAGGGAGGCGTGAAAGGGGGTGAAAGGAGGGTGGGATGCGGGGAGGGAGAAATGATGGGATGGAGGACGTGATGAAGGGGGGGATGGACGGAGGGATGTAGAGAAGTTGGGTCTGTCCGCTCGTGCAAGTAAGCCGATTTGTAGGTCCTGCCCGGACATGAGACGCGACATCTCCTACAAAACATCGATATTCAAAATTAAAGTATCGATATTATTGATTAAACATCGCCCCAAAATAATTCATGTTTTAAAATATTGTAATGATTTCGTAACCATACATAAGAATATTCACCGCAGATGAAGTTGACTATAACAGGCGAACATTTTTGTGCTACAGAAGACCGTATCGGATTCAACAAACTGTAGAATGACTGTAGAATTGCGTGTGGACATTTTGTCTATTACGGTGCCGCGATAAATAACTACGATTTTGAGATTAGGCACAGCTTGCAGGGTAATTTAGGAACATACGGTATATGGACGCATATAATTTATGAAACAGTAAATGTGTTTTTTTAATTGAGCGTATAATTTATTGAGCGTATTTCGAATGTTGTCAAAAGACAATTGACGGATAACCTCTCATGTACGTGAGCTAGAAAAAGCCCAGAAATTACGAAATTTAGGACAGAACAACGAACAAAATTTGTGTTTCGAGTAGATAGACAGTTTAAACAAAAATTTAGGAATTTTATGGTGAATACTACAAATCGGGGGGACGCCCGAGAGGCATGAATAGAAAATATTAAAAGTTGGGAAGAAAGAGAAGTGGCGAAGAAACTGTGTTTTGTTGGCGTAAAGGTTTTATAGGAATCTCAACAATGCTTTTAGGCAGATCGTTTTTGGTTGTGGAGGTAAGTGGATCGCGGATGGCGACTGCCGCCATTTTGATTTGTTTTTTAAAAAAATGTAAACTTTCGTGACAGTGCGGAATGTTAATATTGAATATCGCTGCGACACATACTTGGAGTAAGCGGGAGGAGGAACGCCGTGACTGCATGGTGGCCAGCGCGATCATCGCCAGGATTGACGTCGCCGAAGACCGATGTCTGGGCAACGCGACTCAAGGGAAGTTGACTATATATTGTCACTAAATTCAATGGAAGTCTCCACTGTTCAAGGCCAAGCTTGTTATTAGTTAATGAGAAATTAAGTCTTAAGTACGAAAATGGCCAAGAAAGGAGAATGCTCATTTCACGTGATGGCGTGAATGTGTCTTGTAAATATTAAGTGAATGAATCAAGTGTATTACAGTGTTTATTCTTTGGTTTGTTTGTTAATGTTATTATTTCATGTCATATGTTGTTTTGTGTGAAAAGAAATAAGTTCTTGTTAGTAATTTTTTGTGGTACCATGGAAAGAAAAGAAAGCTCAAGTAACGTAATAAAACAACAACAAACACAAATGTGATTGTTATTTTTTTTTCAAAAGAAAACTGAGTTATTATTGTAGATTTGAAAAACGCCTTGTATTATTACAAATGATAGCAGGTCTCAATCCAGTGTTGGACGACTTGCACCAGCCTACGACCTTTATAAATTTGATGTATTCCAATAAATTTGATGTCCAACATAAGAAAGATTAATTTTTCATTGAAAAATAGTACTAAGTAGTGTGGGCGTAGAGCCAAACGAAGGCGATAAAATTATTAAATAGTGAAGTTGGGTCATAGTCCGTCTCATTGGCTACCCCAACGTGAAGCAAATTATTAGATATTTCATATATATAAATAAAGAGGTGAGGGCGCGGACGGTTTCAATATCGATGTTTTTTAAACATTAACCATAACTTTTAGTTATCATTAATAGTCACTCCGGGGGAGGTAATTTGACGGTGATAGCGTGATTAATTTTGAATTTAGATTTAATTGAAAAAATAAAATCTGGGAATGATCAGGACAAATAATAAAATTTTATTGTCTGATTTTATAATTCAAAAATAATATAGACGGCATTCATCGACGAAACCTCTATTTCATTTTTTTTTACTCTTGCTCACTTTGATCTTAAAGAATGTCCAATCGATCTATATCTTAACGTTTTTACAAGTTTTTATTTACGATGGTATATGGATGATTATGATGTTTTTTTCACTCACAGATAAAATATCTATCTCGTAAATTGATCGAACACAAAACATCGACTTTCAAGAAACATGGACAAATAAAATAGTTGTTAAATTCTTCGATTATTTTTAACAACATCTTCGCCTCTCGTGTTCTTTTTGTCACGTGGTGTACGTCGCTTCTCACTTATTTCATATCTATTTAGTTGTTTACGTTTATGTATAACGTCGTGCGAGGCGATTCTATCTGATTACTCGTATACAAGTAATGCAAAAGATCACTGACATGAAACAAATGGGAATTCTACAAAGGTTTGAAACAGCGCTGACATGAGTGGGGTGGCGCTTTAAATTTCCTCGTTTTCAGCTACCATGACTTCAAAAGTGATATAAAATAGGAATGTAACTTATTCAGCTATAAAAGGCAAATAGGAAACAAATTTAAAAAATAATAGTAAAGATAAACTTTTCAGTGACGAAGCAAATAGAACTAGTGGTTCTACGAGTATATCAGCAAGTATTTGCTCAAGTCAGTAACGGTTAAATAAATTTTTAATTCCGTAATTTATATCCAAATTACAATACCTCAGCCATCAGTTGCAAAACACATTACCTATAGTAGAACATTAGACGTGGAAAGTTAATTCATTTAAAGGTAACTAACTCGACATTGCAAAACCCCATTGGTACTCTCATAGACACCGCACAAGAAAGAGTTCTGACAATTTAAACGCAGATGTGTCGCGGGTTCCATTATTTCATTACAACGTGATAACGCATAAAAGATTCTGGCAAAATAATTGAGAAAAATTCCAATATTGCAAATTAGAAAGTGTTCAAAATTACGTAATAATACTGATATTAAAAAGATTGCACATGACTTTCATGACAATCAATTCAGTAAACTGATTCTTCATAACTGATTATATTTCATAAAAAAATGTTTATCATCAATATTGTAATTTTGCCATGTTGTTACTTAATGGCGTTAACCCATTGAAGCTCAAATTAAATTTGTGCGCATTGCGCTCGCCCATTTTTGTTGTGACGTTCTTGCGCGTACAGAAGCTGTTGAAGCCCTCTAGCAGGATGTTTTTGCAACGTTTAATCCTCACTAGTTGTTGTGTTGCTAAATAGTTACTACTAGAGGGCTCCCGAAGCCAAGCGGTGACAATCAGTTCGCACAGTTTCATGACAATCAGTTCAGTAAACTGATTCTTCATTACTGATTATATTTCACAAAAAAGTCTTTATCATCGATATTGTAATTTTGCCATGTTATTAGTTGATTGCCTTAAGAAGGTACTTCTTATAAAGAGAACGTTATTTGAGCTGTAGGAAAAGCGGCAAATTTTAGGCACAAAATTCTTGTTGCCGGGCCCTGGTAACAAAAATTTGGATAAATCCAGTTGGTAAATTTAGAAAAAATATACTAACACGTGGTGAGGTCAGAACCCATGTTTTTTGGGTCCTTGATATCGAAAAATCTATTGACGGCAAAACATCTATGCGTCTGTTCTCTGTCCGTCCGGTTGTCTGTGAACAACGCTAGCGGCTAAACCATTCACTGGATTTTCTCCAAAAATATATTTATCAATCGATCGGGCTGATGCCAAGGCCTCTGCAATTTGAGATCGATATTTTAATTGGGGAGTGGTATTTACATGAAGCTCTCGGGACATTTTAAATATGATTGAAAAACTAGCTTCATCATTTTTTATTAAATTCTTTTGTTGGGTACTGTGAAGGACCGTTAAGAGAACGGTAACAGTCTCATTTTTGTTAAAACCCCTGATTTTTCGAAAATTGCAAAAATATGAAATTTGTTCGGCATCTTCCTACAACTACAATTATGAAGATAGAGATTTATTTCCTTAAAGATAAGTTTTAAAATAATGTACAAATTTTCAAAAACGAGTACGTATCGAGTTACTTCCTTTAAAATAAAGACAATTTTTAATTTTGTTTAAATGTTTTATCAAAAGCAGCACGAACAATTTTGATTAAATTTTGACCTTGGATAGCGTAAAGAACGCTTTAGCCTTCAGTTGGTATCGCTTTTGAAAACCTTTAATTGGTATCGCCGGTCTGTAATACCGCTCACGCGTAAGTCCTATTATTCAACGTATTATTTGACAACGTTGAACGTATCTGCTAGTCTAAAAATTAACATTTGTTTTATAAAGGTTTATGATGATACAAAACATTTAGTTCGAGTCCCAGTGATGGCAAGATTTTCCACAAGGTCACGACACACACTTTGGGGAACCGGGGAAAGTCTCGTCGAAAGCGAATGCGACTGAATGGGCGGAGTGAGAACGAGCGGAGTGGAATATCACGGGGGTGGAGGAGACAATATCAAGGAATGACCCACTGAAGTAACTTCAACTGATGTTATTGCAGTGCCTCTGATCTGGGGACTCTAGGATTCGAGTTCGGGCGGGATTTTCGAGATCAGCTAGATGGCTAGGATTAATTCAGCCGCTTTCTGGAGAATTCCAGCGGCGTATTTTCGGCTGCTCTAGTAGGTAGTGGCGATGGACGCCAGGCTAATGCCGGTGCAGTGCCCTAACAAACGGGACACCGACCGCATGTGATCTTTCCTTTTTCTTCCTTGTTTTATCCTCGCTCCTTACTTACACACACTTACACTTACATGCACCACACTGCAATATGTGAAAGGAGTCCAGTTGCGAGCGAAGCTAGGACAGTGCTACGCTAGTGAAAGATACCTAGTGTGGGAAAGCACCTGCAGGTGCCACGTGCACCACGTGTAGGACGGCACCGAATTTCATTATCTAGCGGTGGAATATCACCAAATCTTCTCAAGGAAATCATGCGCTGCACCTACGGGACAAATGACAGCCGTTGACGCGTCCGGAAACACCGAATAATGAATGGAGGATAGGCAAACCACTTGAAGCTTTCTTTCATAATAAATGCGTTATTTGTTGGTAGTATTTGAATCACTTTCATATTTATGTTCATTCTCTTGCTCCTGTTTGGTTTCAGAAACACGATCATGATCTTTATAATTATATGTTATCACATAGTTTTGGTATCATTAGGCGAAAAAAATACTTAACGCAATGGGTATCGGTGGTACCGCACCGCGGTACCGCATATACCGCACCGCACAAAAATATTACATAACTCGAAAAAGAAACCACTAGTGAAGCTATGGCTTTGTTCATAGATATACACTAAGAAGTAAGGTACTGAGCCACTGGACGTGTAGACAACAATCAGTGATTGTTACACAAGTGTCAGACTGCGATTACAATTACCGGCACGGTATGTCAGACCGCGATGACAATTAAAGGTTAAAGAATGGTGGACATCTCATGCTTCTTGAAAATTCTGGATTTTGAAAATTGCCATAATTCAAATTTTTTCGGTGTCTTCCTATAACTACAATTGGGAAGGTAATTTTTTTCCTTCATAAAATGTGTTCATAAAAAACAAATCTTCAAATAAGCTCGTGCTGAATTTTTCGAAAATATTAATATTTTGTGTGTAAGTTGACGTCAAACATAGTTGCTGCTTCAAATATCCTGCACTTCGTGAACATAATTTGACAGCTGTTTGGAAGCTGAAGACTATTCTAAAATTCCGAAATGTCTGCTATTCCTGGCTATTGAAATAAACGTAGGTATGCACAAGCGGTTCGTTTCAATTGGTTGGGCTTGGATTATGTTAGCATTATTTCTAATACTGAGCATGAAAGAAAAATTGAAAAATTGAGTACCATAAATTTGTACCCCTATTTTAACTTGAATTTCGTATTACTACCTACGCTGTCTTGAGTTAACAATGCAGCGCTGGAAATTTGAAAAGTTAATTGGCCACAAGCAAGAATAAATAAATAAAAAAGTTAATTGTTGTA
Organism: Acheta domesticus; assembly: GCA_031308135.1. Taxonomy (NCBI): domain Eukaryota; kingdom Metazoa; phylum Arthropoda; class Insecta; order Orthoptera; family Gryllidae; genus Acheta; species Acheta domesticus. The sequence continues at coordinate 266,591,062 of JAHLJT010000631.1, read as the reverse complement.
TGGCGACAAGATAAGATAATGAAATGTGAAATTGTTTTGAATTTTTCTTATTGTTGAACATTGACATGGCAGCATTATTATTGTTAAACATTGACACCGTTATGAAGGTTTGTTTTATTTATTTATATTTTTATTTAACGTCAAAAAAGAGAAAAAACTTGAGTGTGACGAGGGGACAAATGTATTCTGTGAACGTTTTTTTAAATTCTGGTATCCTTAGCATAAACCATTTGTGTGGAATTCTAAATGCAGATGGAAACGAAGCATTTGTTATTCCATTGGTAAAGACAATTCGGGGAAATATTCTTAGGTGTAAAAACGTGTCATCTATCAATTTATCATTGCATGTTTAGACAAGGAGTAACGTGTGATTCGTGTGACATGTTTCTTGTGAACACTCTTCGTGTTTCGAACTTGTTTCGTGTAACATTTTTCTTTTAAAAGAAAATAAAATAAATAAGAATAAACTAAAAATATCTTGGAGACATGGCTACTAATAATTTTATGGTGTACTCGTTCATTGCTGGACAAGAACATGAAAAAAACAAGCAAGTAACGGTACTATCAATACCCTTGCAAGCCTTTCTGATTCTTAATGCCCACTCTAACACCAACGCAGCAAACACATTTTTATGAATTGCTATTGATTAAAGTCATGATACAAGAAAATACAACGAATAAAAGGAATACTGCTCAAACAAGTAAAATACATAGTAATAAACCTTATTTTTGTTAATTGGTGTGGGATATAATATTATTACATAAACGTTACTAAGTGGCGAGATTGTATGTGGTTTTAGCGCCACTAGATTTTACTGTTCTTTGCTACACTCCAGGAACAAAATTAAAGAAAAAAGTGGAACCATATTTTTGAAAATAATTGTTGAAAAGTGTTTCAAAATTGCCTGTATTAAAGACATTTCTACGCTAAACTACTCATATCTTCGAAATATTAAACCTGATTTTATTTGAAAATCTCTTATTGATATTCTTCTATTAATATTGTGGTTGTAGGAAGACGCGGAAATATTTGAACATTCGTAACGTTTTGAAATTCAAGGGGTGTGACGAAATAGGAGCTACAGCATTTCTTTAGCGTCTAATGCTCAATCATAGAAACGTATACAAAATATATGTTGCCATTGTATAGAAAATTTTGAAAATCTTTTGGAGGCTTCATGTAATATATCCTTAAAAATCAAAATATCCTTTTCAAAATAACAGAGATTTGAGTTCTTTTAATTCTATAGGAGAATAATAATTTTGGAAAGAAATATCTGAATGTACTAGCGTTGTCCACTGACGGACGGAAGGACGGACGGACGGACGGATAGAGAGACAGACATGTTCCGTTAATCGTTTCCTCAGTATCATCAAACAACAAAATCTGGATTCAGACTGAACAACGTGTTAAAGGATGTAATTTAATACAGAAACTAATTTATCCACTTTTTACTTTCTCGCTTTTACGTGAGTAAGAAGAGAAGATATTGTAATCGTGCGCCGGAAAACAGCGAATTTTCGGAAAAAAACTCTTATTGCCGTGCGATGAATCGTGTTCACCCCCACACGTACATAAACGAACACACACTTATATGTTCCAACGAAACTCCCCGCCTAGCAATTCCTAGACGCCTGTCGGGAATTCGTAGATATTATGCACTTGCGAGCTTTTTTGTTATCTGAGGTCAGTGATATCTTTTTGGGTATCCAGAGGAACCCAAACACACATATAAATCAATTAAACGGGGTTTAATTCTGAACTCTTTTTAAAAGGTTACACTGATCACAAAAAAATGCACAGAACCCAAAAAATAAACCAATGGTACCTTTCTCTTTTAATGTATGAAACCTTCATTCATTTCTTTCGTAATTTATCTTGGGAATTCCCGTCGACTATATTTACACCTGAAATTTACTTCAATTTCTGCTGAAGTTGCCCGGTGACACCGGGTTCAGATTTGCGGCATTCTGTTTTCAAACAAATTTAACATCAACTTGTCATTAATTATATAACACTCTCCAATCAGTTACCGTCACTGTGACTATCACAAATCAAACACAATTTTATAACAATTCTATCGGCAAAGTACTCAAAGTAGAAGACAATTTTGTAATTTCTCTGTTCGGTCCGTGCACTCTCTCAACTCTCCCCACCAACGTTCCCTTTTAAAGTTCTCCCCAGTGGCGGGGCGCAGTACGCGGCCCAGCGTTGACTTCGCCGATTCCGCACGCGGCGCGCCTCGACGTTCGGCCTTGGAGCGACGGCGGCGCGCGCCGGCCGTTGTGCGACAGCGTTCGAAGCGCCTTGCTGCGGACAGCTGCCCTCGGCTGCGGCGCGAGCCGTTTCACCTCCGTCGTCTGCTGCTCGTCGCCTTCCGCGACGTCTTCCGTCTTCTTCCATCTTCTTCTCCGGGCACCTTTCGTCCTCGTCTTCTTCTTTCTTCCCTCCCGCCGTCTCGTTCACGCACGCTTGCGAATGTCTCATGCCCCTCTCAACTGAATGAATAATTGCGTGTTTGCTTACTTCGGGCGTACACGTCGCAACAGATATCACAGTCTATTCAGCGCTTCTCGTCGAAGGTAGCTGCTAGAGGTCTGCATTCTCCGCGAATTTTACCGACCAGCGCTCACTCGCCTCTCTTCTCTCAAGACCACGCGCTCGATTGTCCTTCGCAGCCGGTTGTGAATTCTCGGTCGCCGGTGGCCGACCGAGACTCGGTCGGTTGTCGATAACCGGTGGACCCCGCTCAGGTGAACTGCGCCTCGCAACAGTCGGCTGCCAGTTCGGAGTAAATATCGGATGCCAAGTTCCAGGAAAAGGAAGGAGTATTGAATGGTTTTTAAATGAAACGACCAATAATTCCCGTTTTTCAAAATTTAATAAATAAACGAAATTTAAATAATCTTCTAAAATCTAAAATTCTCTTTCTTTCGAGCCCTCATTTATAAAGATTGGTTGCGTGTGAGAGCCGGAACCCAAAGGCATACTACTGAAATAATACAGGAGATGCCCGCCGTGCCTTGGTCATTGCGCCCAACAATCTCGAAGGCGCGCCCCTTTTGACGTATATCTATATTTATATCTACACTAATATATAAAGACAGACGTGCCTTGACTTACAGCGCGACAATCTTTGGATCTACTGAGTCAATACTGACGAAACTTTTGAGCTAGCTTCTTTGAAAGGTCTAGAGTACTATAGGCTATGATTTACAACCATTAACCGTTACATATTCACAAAATAATTACTTTTTTGAATATTTTTCGGCTAGCATTGCATCATAGATTCAAGAGTGCATCAATGTCAATAGTTTAGTTGCGCGACACCAGAAGATGGACTGAAATCTATCACTGATTTCATCAATGTACAGACTTCATACTTAGGACTGTTTGTTTATTTTTCACAGTCAGTTGTCTAACCCGAAATAATTCTGAGTTTTTTCCATTTTATTTGTAAAAGTAACTTGAATATTGATTTTAATTGCGTGTAGGCGTGGGTGCATTAAGTGTTCAAGAGATTAAATGTTTGGAAGAGATAATTTTCTGATGGATGTGGTTAACATTGCCGTAAGTGATGAATGCACAAAGGTTTATTTGTTGTAAATTAAGACGGAGGGATGCATGTTTTAGAGAAGTGTTTTAATATAGTAGAAAGTGGGATAGTAGAGAGTACCTTTGGGTGTTGAAGGAATTATTAAATTGATAAAAGTTAGGCAATAATATAATTTTTAGTAAAACGGGAGTATAATTGAAGTAAAACAGTATAAATAAATAGCTTTTTGGAGGAATTTAATGTGTGACAACGCTGGTTTTGAAGGTTGTTATTTTAAATAGAAAAAGTGTTGTCAAGCCGGGATCCAAAAATGAAATATATGTGAACGTCGATTGATGCGGCAAGATTGATTTCAAACTCTCCTTTATAAATATGCGAGAAGAAAAAATATGAAAAAGAGTAAGTTTTACAATGTGCCAATTGATTGAAAGTATTGGTATAATATATAAAATTTCACAAACGGAATATACGTAAGTATATGCATTTTATTTTTTTGTTTAGGTTTTTATTATTTTCAATTACGAAGAGAAAGGAGTTTGGGGGCGGGAACCCAAATAGGAGTAAAATTTAAATATTTTTTAGTGAGAAGTAATTTAGTGTGTACGGAGCAAGGCAGGGAGAGGCGGGATAGGGCGGAGGGAATATTCAGTAGAGTAGATAGAAGTAAGCTCTGCCATGAAACACGTCTCATGAAAACTCTGATGTGCAACTTTTTTCAGTGTCTTCCTACAACTATAATTATGAAGATAGAGATTCTTTCCCATCATGAAATCTGTTCCTTAAAGATAGATTTTGAAATAAGGCCATGTACAATTTTTCGAAACTTCAAGAACTTTTCGCGTAATTTCGCGTGAAAGTACGGGCGAGAAAGCATGTGCTGTTTTAGCACCACTTGTTACATTTAGGTGTTGTCCCCCAGGGCGCATGCGCTAAGCGCACTATGTTCTCGTGTGTGAAGAAATTATCAATTTTGTAATAAAAAGAATTACCAGTGAAAGTCTCAGTCTATTGTACATCATTCTGTCCATTTAGAATTTATACTTCTTTATTGCTTACTGCTATACTGCTTATTAGTAACTTCATGTGCGTCTTAAAATTTGTGGTCACATTTTAGGAACCGTTTATTATTGGCAGGTTTGGCAGGTTTGGCAGGTTTACCAATTTCACATGACACTTTTTCTTTGTATCTAAACCAACAACAGTGAAATATATTCCATCCAGAATATGATAGTTTGTTAGTTTATCAATTTCCACATTTACTATATCATAAGTAGAACGCGGATATATATATATATATATATATATATATATATATATATATATATACACATTTTAGATTTATTTGAACTAAAACCCGTCAATTTTATAGCGCCTAAAAGAGCCTATTTCAACATGAATGCCTATACGAGTCTAATTTACTTTCATAAATCGAAAATGAGACTAATTTGCCTAATTTCTTTTGTCTGTGGCTTCTTTTAACTTTTTTCTTCTCTGTCGGCAGGGATCAGACAAGGATGAGATTGATTTTAAGTTGCGTTAATCTATAAGATAGCAAGAAATGAATATACAGGACGAGAATCTTGGGATAAAAGTCTTCATGCCACTATTTTCTGGAAAAGTCTGCCTCCGCTGCTATGATAAAACTGTTGAATTTCCGCGAAAGAAAAGTGATCTTGACCGATAAGAGACATTAATTTTCTCTTGGAAACTAAGAGATGTATCAGTAATTTATTCTGAGGCAAAATACTGTACGAATAATTCTAAGTACAGGAGAAAAAATTAAACTTATTCATAAATAGTAGAATTCTGATTTTACACATTTTCACTGTGTAAACGGCGTTAGCACAAGCTTTTAACCATTGCACCCAATCCCTTCCAGACAGTGAGGCATAATGTGACTATATAAAATAACGTCCGTGTGGTGGTCCCCAAAATCCGTTAACTAATGCCTCCTACAAAATTGTCAGCTTACTTGCTTCTAAATATAAAAAAAATCGTGTTTTCATTCTTTGTGTTATCCAGATTTGACTGTATATTGAAATTCAAATTTTCAACGGCGGATCAATAAAAAGTATTTGTGTATTTTGAAATTACAAAATACTCTTAGAAAGTATTTTGATACAAATATAAAATATATGATCAAATATGTATTTTCGATACAAAATACAAATTACAAAAGTATAGAAAATATGTATTTTAAACACATGTTTTTTGGTTACTGCCGAACTCTGCGTATACGGGAAAGAAAACTAGTTATACTACGGAATGTCACAGACTTTCCCGTATTATTTTTCTATTTCCTTTGGTCTCGGCTAGTGTTACGACTTCACATATACTGTGGCCAGCTGCCATGTGTCGCTGCCAAAATACATATATGGACAATTTCTTAATTTTTCGTGTTCTTAGTAGTAGAAAGCAAATATTATTTTCAGAATATTCAAGAACAGTAAAATCTCGTTCCTAATAGCAGTTTTCTGTGGAAAATGTTGAGCCATCTTTAAGAAAGTGGCAATTAAGCGCTACTCTAATTGCGAAAATTGAAGCCTTTTATCACGGGAATCTTTAGTGATTTCAAAAACTTCATTAGAAATCATTTGAAGCACATTAACTTACAAATTTAATTGTGTTTACTAATTTCTTTAAATGTGCATTTATCGGTGTGAGAGATATTTGTGTGAGATATTTGAACAAAATTACATTTATTTAATTAAAAAAACAACGAAAATATACCGCAAAATCAACTTCACGTTTTATTAAAGAGTCTAATCAGCACTAACTGTTCGAAAAGTTTGGAAAACATATTTGTAGCCATTTATGAGAAAATAGCGTTTGAGTGTTTCTTAAAATGCGGAATTTTGAGCTAGTCTTCACAGAAAACGGTTGAAGTTTTCGAGAAACTTTTTATGGTATTATGTACTCATTAATGCAATAGTGGTGCTACAGAATGGCTCCGACTTTCCCGTATTAGTTTTCTATTTCAATTGGCCTCTGCCAGCAATTCGGACTTCACACATACTCTTGCCAGCTGGCATCTATCGCCGCCCAAAGTACTTTTTAAACATTTTCTTACTTTTTCGGATTCTTTTTTTCGGAACAGTAATGATTTATGAAGCTCAATTAACCGAAATAATTGTATAGTTATAAGGCAAATTCGTGGTAGACTATATTGTTTTAAAAATAGTCCTACTCATCCTTTCAAAGTGTGTAAAATTACAATTCAAGTAGTTGTAATAACATAAGAATATTATTTACACATTTTGCGTTAAAAATCAAAATATAGTGTACTATGTATCCCACTAAATTGTTCTCCGTTATCTGTCTCTCTGTAATAATAAGTCCTATTTGCAATAATAAGTTAAAGAAATTTCAAGTCTATGTTACAAAAAAATAGCGAGAAAGTAATAGAAGATGTACACTTGCCTATGATAGCAGCTATCCATTGCCGTACACCAGGGTTCCGCCTCCTTGTTAGTTGTGAGTCAACGCAGAAGGTCTCCTTGGGTGCATCTTCGGAATGTTCAGCTGCAGGCTCCGAATGGGCAGTTTGCATCGATGCGAGCTCCACATACGGGGCAGGAGTGGTCGTCGAACCCTCTGCCATGGCGAAAATCAGTGAATATCGATTTTCCTTTCAGCTTTCGTTTACTGGAAGTCTAGGCGACGTGTTCGAGCGGCGAGAACTGTAACTAGAACATCTTTGCGATGCGGAGTAACGCCTCTCTGTAGCGTCTGCCGCCGACTGAGGGCGACCTTCATGGCGGGATGTTAAAAAGAGGTGTTTGTTTATGGATCTAACGCGTTTTTCTACTTGGCTCCGGAATGACGTGGTCGCCGTTGTGTTCTTGTTTATGAACGCTTCCTGTTTCTAAAAAGATAAACTCATTGTTTTGCAAGTTCGTTGTCCGTTTTCTCTCCAATGTTTTATAACTGACGATAAAATCGTAATGTGAATTTTATGTAATGACTTAACATTAGAATATTATTTCTTGAGAAAGTCAAGTGAATAATCCTTCGCATTTATGTATTACGTTTTTTGCATAATCGCAGGATCAAAATAAATAAAACAAAGTCGGGTTAATTAAACCTTTTATAACACAAGAACAACAGGGTCAATTTTAATTATCTCCAATTTGTTGGATTTATCTGTCCCGAATAGCAGAATAACTATTAAAATATCGAAAAACAATTATACAAAAAATTAATCAAATATATAAAAATCAATGTTCGTTGGTTCGTGCTTAATGCGCTGCCGTACCGTGCATCAGATTGCGATAAACATTTGTCACTTATTGCTTGCACTTGCCGGAAGAACATAGGCATATTACAATTATTGTAACTCTACAGCGCTAGATTCTAACGCTACAGCACAAGATTGCCCTTCCAATTCCCAATACATGTGAGCTTCATTGTTGCTGGGCGTTGCCGTGTGCCCTAGAGCGAGGTCGAGGAGAATGGTAGGAACAGGAGGCGCAAGTTGATGAGAGAAAAGAGAAAAAGAGAAAGAGGGACAAAGAGAGAGGGGAAAATGGAGAGTAGGGGAAATTAAGATAGAGGGGGAAATGGAGAGAGAGGGAAAATGGAGAGAAAGGGAGAAGTGGAGAGAGAGGGATAATGGAGAGAGAAAATAGAGAGAGGGCAAGTAGAGAAAAAATAGAGAGGGCCAATAGAGCGAGGGAGAAAGCGATAACGGGAACATGGAGAGAGAGGGAATATGGAGAGAGAGGCAACATGGAGAGAGAGAGGGAACATGGAGAGAGAGGGAACATGGAGAGAGAGGGAACATGGAGAGAGAGAGGGAACATGGAGAGAGAGAGGGAACATGGAGAGAGAGGAACATGGAGAGAGGTTACATGGAGAGAGGTTACATGGAGAGAGGGAACATGAAGAGAGAGAGAGAGAGGGAACATGGAGAGAGAGGGAACATGGAGAGAGAGGGAACATGGAGAGAGAGGGAACATGGAGAGAGAGGGAACATGGAGAGAGAGGGAACATGGAGAGAGAGGGAACATGGAGAGAGAGGGAACATGGAGAGAGAGGGAACATGGAGAGAGAGGGAACATGGAGAGAGACAGGAAAAATGGAGATAGGGAAAATGGAGAGAAATGGAAAATGGAGAGAAATGGAAAATGGAGGGAGATGGAAAATGGAGGGAAAGGGAAAATGGAGGGAAAGGGAAAATAGAGGGAGAGGGAAAAGAAGGGAGAGGGAAAATGGAGAGAGATGGAAAATAGGGCAAATAGAGCGATAGGGGAAATAGAGCGAGAAGGAAAATAGTGAGAGGCGAAATATGGAAAGAGGGAATCAGAAAACGGGAAAAGAAAGAGGGAAGAAGAGAGTCAGAGAGTGGGGGATAAGAGACACAGAGGGAAGAAGAGACAAAGGGGAAGAAGACACAGAAGGGAAGATTAGACATAGAGGGGGAAAAGAGACACAGAGGGGAAAAGACACACTGTGGGGGAAAGAGAGACAGATGGAAGAAGAGAGACATAGAGTGAGGAAAATGAGAAAGGGGAAAAGACAGAAAGACAAAGACAGACAGGAGAAAAAAAAGAGTGGGGAGAGAAACATTTCCTCAACTATTTCTTCTGCGGCAGCAATGTGCCGGGTAGCAGCTAGTTTATGTAAGTTATCAATTATTCTTGTAATAAGTAATATTTTTTTAACCATTACGTGTCAAAGGGCACATGACCTTCCAAGATGGGGTAGTTGAACTCTGCAAGGATTGCTTTGTATTTGGGTTTACAATCTATATTTTTGTTCATTTTTGTTCATGTGTGTTTCTGTTATTGTTTTATACTTGCAATTTTATCAATACAATTTGAAAAGATTATATTCTCGTAATCATTTTATTTATTACTAGAACATCGATTATTAAGTATAAGTGAAGTATTTAATTAAAAAGGACACGTAACACTAGTGTTACAGAACTATGATATTTTACGCTCGCATACGTATCATTGACAAGATTATGTAGTACTTTCCCATGTTCCATTTGGAATGAATGATGTTTTCTAAAATTATCGTTTCTTGAAACGCGAATATAGGGAAAACCCTTCACCCATTTATTGAAAAACTGCTTCTGCTAACACAGATAAACCTTTAAGGTATTTTTTTGTAGTTACGTGTAAAACTGCAACTTTTGTCTTTTTTCCGCAATGCCGTTAAAAATTATCTTTTTCTACTCCCGTTGTATAATGCTGTCATTGGATGGCTGCAACCAGTTGCATAATGATAGCCATTTCGATACAGTTTTCATGATGATACAGGTTCTTGACCAATCACAGAGTCGCTTACACACCAAGTATTAGCACTTCATTAATAATTGAGAATCGTTGCAATAAATGTTTCGTTCGAGTGTGTATATTAAAGTTGCATTTAAAATTATATTATGCTTCTCAATTTTAATTTCTTTTATTAGTAGTACTTTTTACGTAAAATTATATTTTTAAAAAATTGGATCGTAATTTCACTTGGATCCTATTTGACTAGCGCAATGATAGTTATTACAGATTAACATTTGAGTGACGTTTAGATCTGAACGCAAGTCATTTTGTGTTATTTGCTGCTGCCGTGTGGTTGTCCTTAAAAACACCCAATTCTTTAGTTTAAAATATTTAGTGAATGGTAGTTCTTTCTGGTGGTGTTGACGTTTCCAGAAATGAGAGAAAATTCGAAAATGGTGACGTCGGAATATTATTGCCGCAACTTTTGTAGTCCCTCGCAGGCGCTCTGGTAAAACAAAGTCAGCTGCAGGTGTAGGGAAGAGAGGGCTAGGTGGCCTTGACTGAATCTTGCATGTCGACTGCCACGAAATGAGACAGTGGAGAATTTTAAGTTATAAAAGTTCCCATAAGTTGTAGAAAAAGTACCGTATGAAACTCGATGTAATGGGAATTAATACAGTCGTGTGAAGTTTACGATACTCGCTCGTTCCTCGCTCGTATCATAATTTCACACTCGTGTATTAATACCCATCGTTTCATAATGTACTATTTCCAAATGATGCCCATCGCATCCAAAACAAGAATACAGTTTGTGCCAAATCTTTCAATGTATAAAGCTGCATCGTTACGAAACATGTAAAGAAATAATGCGGTGCCAGTTTTGAACCGATATTCTTAAGGTATGTTTGAAAATTATGAATTTAATTCAACATTAAACAAACTACGTATATTTTCATAAAACTGCATGTAGCATTCCAGATTTGAAACATTGGGGAGTAGATTGCATGAAGAAACAAACCTTGAGTTTCAATATTTAAGATGTAGAATAGGTTTGAGGAAATGTACTCAACCGTTTTTAAAATTTCACATGTCTTAAAGTAAATCCGACATATACGATATTTACAAAAAATTATTCAAGCAAAAAAATCAAATATTTTTTTTAAAAAAAATCTCGTTTAGAAATTTTTGGGACGTCTGTTACGATTTAACTCAAAATTACAGAAGAAGATGAATATTTTGAAACCTTGTGCATTAAATAATTGTGAGGTCTAATATTGAATTTTGACTTGACATAAAAAAAGAAAAGTTAAGTTTAAATACTGAAGATATACGAAAAGTTACAAGAAAAGTAGAAGTTTTAAATTTGTCGGTTTCAGCCCCTTTGCAGTCAGCAGAAAATCGAAATAATAACGTATAAGTAATAAGTGAACATTGTTCTATGTAAGAAAATGTTTAAAAAAGAAATTTAAGTTCATTTTGAGAAAAGTTTGAATAAGTAAACAAGACTGAAATTAAATAGCTCGCAAAACCAAAATTCTGTTTCCAATTCGTAGGGTCTGAAGTCGCGCGTTCTAGAGATTGGGGAGTATTCAGTTTGGAAAACATCTGTTTACGTTTGATGCAGTAACGAGTACGAAAGCACGCAAAAAAAACAGTTTCTGGTACACATACAACTCATAGATACGACAAAATGTTGATATTAATTTTTTCAGTGTTTTAAAACTTTTTGAATACTTCATAGAAGAGAATGTAAAAAGTATTATTTATTGCGGACGTATGACATTCTGCGAAGATCAAATGCGAGGCTCACGACGCTTGTTAACAGTCGCATATCAATGGAGGGGGGAAACAATGGTCACCAGCGTAGATTTCTCCCTTCATCTTCGTTTAGGTAAGGAATTACTGTGTCAGCGCTTAGGGTTATTGCTGTGGAACCTTTCTGAACCCTTAGTAAAAGTTTCGGCTTCAGCGCTTATCGAGAATTACAGAGCAATTCGAAATCGTCAACGTCCATAACAGCTTCGTCGAAACTCTGGCGTTTTTCTACAGTCGTGACTGCTCATAATTGCATTAAAATCTTATTTTAGGATCTTTCAAATTCATTTTAGCGTCTTAATATCGAAAGTTTGTGTATTGCCATAATTGATATTTAGAACATTTTAGTAATATCCATTAATTACAAATTACAGCATTTAATGTTGTAATGATATTATGTTTGAAAGTGTCTCTCACTGATACGTCCTTTGTTCCAATCCCGACGATGGCAGAATTTTCGACACCCATTAGAGAGCTAGACCACGTTCAGTGACTGTCTGGAGAAAACTTCTACCGGCCGGCTGCTCTCGTGGGTAGTTTTCCATTGTTTCTCCAATCAGCATCAAGCAACTGACGGAGCAGTACCCTAACAAACGGGCCAAGGACTGCGCGCGATCTTTTCTTCTCTTTCCTTGTCATATCCTCACCCCTTACTTACATACACTTAGATGCCCTACACTGAGACACATGCCGGGAAACCAGTCGGGAGCTCAGGGCTTGTCCCGGCTGGGGCAGTGCCCCGCTGTTGGGCGATATCCGGTTGAGGAAAACCCCGCTAGCCAAGAGGTAGGTCGGTGCCAAATCTCATCATCCAGCGAGAAAAGACCACCGCCACCTCCCGAACAAAAAGCATGCACGACACTTACGGAAGCTTAGCACCTGCCGCGCCTGGAAACATTATGCCATCAAGGTCTTCTACTGGCGGATGTGGCACGCATCGTGGCACCGTGCCATGCCACGAGCTTCTGTGTGCAACTAGCGTCGGGAAAGGGAGCTATCACGAGTAGTAGTAACCCCGCCGTTTTACAATAGGGATGGCGTTGTCTCTGGTGGCCGGGTAATGACCTGCGTGGAGGGGCGATTTCGTCGTGGCACTCATGCTACGGACTCCCGCTCGTGGCATCGACCTCGCCAACACTGCATTATGCAATCCTCGAAATCAACAGCGTGAAAAAAGCCAGGTGTGGGCCGGGTGGGGCAGGGCAGGGGCGGCGCGCCGGGCCGGGCGGGGGTGGAGGGCGGGTCGAGCGAGGGCGGAGTGACGCGAAGGGCCAGCCCGGGGCCCATTAGGCGCCGCGCCCTCTCCATTAGGCGCGAATTACGCGGCCGTTGCCGGGCGACGTGTCCGCCCCGCCCCGCCCCGCCCCGCCTCGCTCCACCCGCCCCGCCCCTCCCCGCTCCGCCCCGCTCCGCCCCGCCCCGCCCCGCCTCGCTCCACCCGCCCCGCCCCGCTCCGCCCCGCTCCGCCCCGCTCCGCCCCGCTCCGCCCCGCTCCGCCCCGCTCCGCCCCGCTCCGCCCCGCTCCGCCCCGCTCCGCCCCGCTCCGCCCCGCTCCGCCCCGCTCCGCCCCGCCCCGCCCCTCCCCGCTCCGCCCCGCTCCGCCCCGCTCCGCCCCGCCCCGCTCCGCCCCGCTCCGCCCCGCCCTTGTCCCCGCCCTTGTCCCCGCCCTTGTCCCCGCCCTTGTCCCCGCCTCTTGCGAGGTGCGAGCCGGTTCCCGTTGCGGGGCGCCCGCCTTGAATATGAACGCGCGCATTTGCGCCGTCGCGCGCGCCGCCTCCGCGAGTGATAAAAGGCGACGCTGCAAGGCGCCGCGGCGGCTAATGGCGCCTGAATCCTGCGCAGTCCTTGCGGTGCAGAATCCTTTACTGAAACGGTGCGTCGCAAGGGATGTCGTTTACTGTACCCGAGTCAGGGTTATGTTGTGGAAGGAGGTTGTCCGAAGGGAGTTGCAGCAGCTGCTCGAGGTCTTGTTTAAATTACTTGTACCGTCCTTTTAATTCTTGCGTTTCAACTGTCATTTTAGACGAAGATTTTGAAAACGTTACTTGAGTGAATTTCGTTGTAGTACGTCGTGTATAAAAAGAGAATCATGTCACTTTAGAAATGACCTTCGGTTTAAGAAAATTAACGTATTTAACGTGGTTTTATAGGTGAACGATGCTAATACTAATTGGCCTTACTCAGTGTTAATATGATTCTAATCGTAAAACATTCTCCCATATGGTTAAATGCTGCTAAAACTAATATTATTAAATTAAAAATTGTACAAAATAAATTTATGCATAAAGCACTACAAGCCTCATGGTTCATACCATATAACCAACTACATCACGAAGTAAATTTTAAAAAATATAACAGATTTGATAAAATTACAGAACCAATTTTTTTCAAATTACTTCAATATTTTACACAGAAAATTATTTTTAATCTTCGTCAATTATATATATTTCGGCGCAGAATTAAATCCCGATTCTCCAGAGACCGATTCAGACGAGATTAGGATTTATTCCTTTCCCTTACACTTATACAGTTCCCTTACACAACTAACAGACTTCTTCCCCTCATTTCCACACGTTCACAATATTAAATAGACACACTTTCTCTCAATAAAAATATTACTTACTAGTGTATCTGTGCGAGAACTATCGCGTGCTGTACCCCACCCTCTTCCCTATTTTTCCATTTCCATATTGAGTCTGTAACACATATTTTTCTTCAAGACCCTCTTATTCTCCGTCACTTGGTCTATATGTCACCTGGTAAGTGAACAATGTAACACCCTTGTCAATACAAATTATTCTTATTTAATTTTATTATAGAGCGAAGAGATACACTCGTGTTATTCAATCGCATATAATATCAAATAATTAGTGATTTCACATACATTTAAAGATTCTACAGGCTCTGACTAGGTGGGGTAGAATCGAAAAGCGTCGAAAATGCCAAAATGTAATAGAACGATCAAGGAGATCTTATCCTGTACATTACGATGTGAGGAACATTTCTTTGAAGCCTTTGGCCTCAAAATTTTAATTTTTAAGGCCAGAGAACGCTTGGTTTAGGAGTTATTTAACGATTTAGATTTAAAAAAAAATACAGATGTGTGTTGCGGGTTGCATTTTACATGAATATTTATATGCATTTTTCAAACAAATGCATCATATGTTTAGAGTCAAAGTGCAATTCGTCATGTCTCCGTAAAATTCTGTTTCTTTAGAGACCTCATTTATAAAGATTGGTTGCGTGTGAGAGCGTCAAAGGGAAGGTATACAACTGAATAATATTGTATACAATTCTACCCTAAAAATTAAGGACAATTAACGTGCGAGTGACGAACTCTAACAAGCCAATTAATTTTAATTTTTAAAACCATCGTACAGTCTTGTACAGTCGAACAGGTAGAAAATAAGTTTTTAAAAAATTCAGTTTGTTAAAACACGAAATAACATACAATGAGCCTGCCATACTAATATTTTAGAGGCAGGGAAAACATACTTTCATGAGACAAAAAATACTTACCACTTAAATGCAACGCAAATAATTAAAATTCTTATAAAATAAATTTAAAATATTGATATTAAAAAAATCAGGAATTATTTTATATTTAATTCATTGATCCATGTTTCCGGGCAAGTCAACTGTTATGGGCATTAGTACTGTTGGTTTAATGAATATTTTTTATCCTGGAAAATGATGGTGGATTCGATCCCTCAGTGGATTGTGAGATCCATCGCCGACATACACATCGGTTTGTGGATGACTTTCCCTCCAGTTATCTCCGTGCAACGGAGTTCCAGGCCAAGCTCTAACGGCTCTACTGGTTCACTGATGAGTGTGGTAGTGTTGTGTCTTTTAAAATCAGAAGAAGAACTCCGTTTCTCACAACATTTATTGTACACAACATAAAATACAAATGGTCGCCGGGAGGCGAACTGGGTAAGCCGAAGGCTCCGTTTTGACGGCCGACGGCCGTGGTGAGTGGCAGTGGGAGGGGCCGTGACGACGGCCGCGGCGAGCAGGTGGTGTCGCCGGCTGAGAATTGTGGCGGCGGCGGAGCCGTCGCCCAGGTGCCGAGAGGCTGGAGCGCGGGGGCCAGGTAGAACCCGCGACAGCGTGAGGCCGTAGCACCACCCGGGCGATGCTAGGGGGAGACGTCGCCGAACGTGCAGCTGTGCCGTCCGCTCGGCAGTGGTGAGGCCGGGGCGTGGTCGCGTCGCTGGCAGAGCGTCGTGGCGGCGGCGGGGCCGGCGCCCGGTGCTGCGAGGCAGTGGCGTTGTGGATTGCCGTTGCCTCGGCGTGTCGCGTCGGAAGACTCGGTCGGCCGGCTCGGGCTGGCGGTTGCGTGTGCTGGCTCTCCGTTGATCGCAGGCAGACTTGTGGCTGACTCGTCGCTGACAGGTAGACGACTGGTAGCTGACTTCTGCCTGACCCGTTGTCCACCGGGTTTTTATACCCCGGTGGGCCAATGGGAAATTGAGTTCTAAGCTACGGTCAGTGCGCAGCGCGTTTGTGCTGCGCCCTCTTGATCGAGTCTTGAGTTTTGCTGGCGCGCGCCGTTTGAGTGGTCGGCGCGCACACAGCAGGTAGTGTACTGCATGTTTGTTAGTGTGTATGAGAGGGGAGGAGACGCGAATGAGGAAAAGAAGATCGCACGCGGTTCGCAGCACGTTTGTTACGATACTCCTTCGGCATTCACCTAGTATGTTCTGGGAATCCTTGGGATACTACCGTTCAGAGCAGCCCAGCCGGTCGGTAGAATTCTTCTGCAGATAGCGGCTGAACTCGACCTAGCTATGTAGCTAGGGTTAAAATCCGCCACGTCGGAGCTCGAACCTCACTACAAAACTAATACTTCGCGGACAAAGTCAACGGAACGTTAGTGGCCGTGTTGGTTCTGAGCTATACACAGCGCGTATTTATCTGTAATGGTTCTCGTTAATCTTCTTCAATTTGCAAAAGAAGTTATTGTTATCGAATTAGAGACAGGCGGACAACACTAAAACGTTTATTATAATCTTTAAATGTAAACAATTTCGGTAAACAGCGTTCTTTTAAAATTTGTTTTATGAGACACTCAGGTGTTCGGAAAGACCACATTGTGTTTCCTGGAGCGTACGGGCAGATAGCCGCTCATATGACTGACGTAAAGAACTGTCATTCTGAGTGAAGGACAATAGAAGAAATGTATTATTGTTATGCTAAAAGCATTAAAAGGAATAAAACAATTTATAACGATTTTTTACTAAATTGAAAGGTTCTAAAGAAATTCGTTCTGGCAAATATTCGTTCGAAGTATGAACGTGTAAACGTACGAAAAGCTGCGAGTTGCTAACGTAATATTTGTTAACATTGGCGTTAACGACATTAATATGTTAAATAAAAGTATCGCAAATTTTGATCTCTGACATTGCTTGTTGTAGGCTTCGGTTAGGAAAAGTCTTTGGGACATATTGTTAATTGTACAGATGAATAGTATATAGATATAGTCATCTGATGAATCTCTCCATTTTTGTTGACATGCATTTTGACGCAATGCACGCAAAATAGAATTTTAGTTTATGTAAGATATAAGATATTGATATAATTCATAATTAGAATGGATAGAAATAAGTGAATAATAAAATTCTGTCTTGCGAAATATAAAATGTGGGAGTTTAAAATTTCGAAATTCTGTATACGGAACGACGCAAAAGTATACATTGTACTCAGCCTGTCGAACATTAATTACTTTCTTAAAGACTGCCTTCAACCCATTTTCAGAGTAATGTTATATTAATTAATAAGTTCGTTATCAAAACAGACGGTATTATGCATTTATCTCCAAAAAGAAATTAATCACAATTGGAATTGGAATCCCTGATATGATTATGTTGAGGCGAGAACATTTTTCTAGTGTGAGTTTGTTTTGAATCATTTTGAACCATTTTGTTCCTATTGTTTTCAGGCTAATGATCTTTCAATTATAACGAAGGCAGCGCTACTTAAAAATTAGATCAGAATGTTTTTCATTTTTTAAACATTTCCTTTAAACAAACACGCAAATCATTCATTTCACTATAAAGTACTGTAAAGGAAGCTTGATATTGCAATACGGAAAGAAAAGCGCCTGAAAGTAAACGATTGATACCTCTTTATCGCTCGGGCAGCGTCGATCACCCAATCTCGCTCGGAATTGAAAGATCCGGGGTTGCTCTCCCAGCGCCAGATTGTTTGAAGCGCTCTGAAGCCATCTGACAACTTCGCCCTGCGATCGCCCTGAGAAGTTGCGCAATCACCAACTTCTGCCCAGCGCGGGGCAGCGGCCGCGCGAGGCGCCCCTGGGCCTGCAGGCGGTCAGACCCCCGATCCGCTCGCCCCATACGCCTCCAGTCATTGGTACACAAAAAATAACTTTTTTTCGTTGATAGGCCCTATTTTATTTATTTATTTATTTATTTATTTAATACCCACAACAGGGCAAAGCCCCAATTACAGTAGGCATTACTAGGAAAAATATACAAAACATACACAATAATAAAAAAGAGTTTCAAATGATATAACAAAACTAAAGTTTTGACAAAACTAATATAACAAAACTAATTTTGTGTGTAACCGATAATATTACCTGTATTAAATATATTTTGCGGTGTTGGATGCAAAAATAACAACAAAAAGCTAAAAAATGACCGGTGTTTGTAACAATTTTAGTAAATGGGAGGGCGTGGACACTGTAGGCAGAGCGTGTAGGGCTGGCGAGGTGGACAGGAGTGCTTAATAATAGTGATAAATACTCGGGGAAAGCCAGGTGATCTGCTAATGTAGTTCTATGTAGCTAATGTCTGTTCGCGAAACCTTTTTGAAGTACTGATTGGCTCAGTTGCTTCCAAATTTCACAGTAGTACTAGAATGATGGTAAAGGGAAAAATTATAAAATACTTAACTAGATTCTTTCCTGTCCAAAACAGTTCGAAAAATTAAGGGTCCACCGGTTCTTTTTTTATTTATCATTCATTTTGATTCTCCTTAAAATTGCGGCGTAACTTTCTAATTTGGGTTAATATAAAATGTATGTACGCAGACACTATAATAGTTATCGATAACGTGCATATCATGTAAGTTATAATGCGTTATTTTATGTATGTAAAAATAAATAAAAATATACTTAGCACATAGATAAGAAATTAAAGTCACCCTAGATACACAATTTAAGAAACCTACTCTTACGCACTACAATTATTTTATAAAATATTTTTACTGAAGTTGATGCAAAAACGCAAACCATTGGCAAACATCTACCAATGGAGGAATAGCTGGTTGAACATACACCAATGAATTCGAGGATCCCCCATTAGATGAATGTGCGGTCTTCCAAGATAAATGCTCAGGATTATGGGTACAGCAACAGTTCGTGAGAATTTCACAGACATGACAAATGTCTATGCTAAGGATAAGGCGTAACAGATGGGCGCCGCCCAAAACTGTGTGCTCGAAGCGACCTCTGCAGAGTGAACGGTGCAAACTGTGCCGGAAAATGGAAGACATCGTACTGGCAAATCAGTGCAACCAAACATTTGTCAGATGCACACAATCTGAAAGTTCTTCAAAATATAATTTAGCTCGTGAAAATAATAAAGATATGTAAAATAACATACATGTGATTCCAACCTTAAGTCACACATGAATCTAAAAACAATAGTTGTAGTACAACATTTATTGCTAAAAATAGATTCTTAATGTCGGAGCGTAATAACTGTGAAAATGATATAAACAAGAAGTTTTAATGAGATTTTCTGTTACAATTGTTCTATTGTTCTTTATTTCAACCCTGCCAGTTTCTCTCTGGATATGTAATCCAAAATCTTCTATTTTGAAAGTTATGTTAGCAAAACCAACGTCGTCTGTTTGAAATAAGCTGGGCGTTTGAAGAAACAAAATTCCCTTGACGACAATGGCCTCTGACATTTTCACCTCGTGCGATTTTTCCTGTGGAAAATCACTTGCCCAGAAAGTCAAGCAATTACCAAGCCACACAGCTGGAGGGCTTTCAGGCCACGGTAGCACCTCGTCGCAGGCAGTCGCGCCCTTCAAATGCGAGCTCTCTCAACTTGGCCAATCAACTACGCCAAAGGCGCGCCGGGGGAGGGGGCAGGACAAGCGGATGCGGAGGGACGGTGGAGACGTAAGAGGAAAGGGAGGAGTGGTGGCGGAAGAGGAAGCGGTGGTGAAAGTGGAGCCTTCAGGAGTAAGGGGAACGAATGTATAGTGGAAGCGGGGTCGGCGGAGACGGAGGTGAGTTTGGAATGAGAATGAGTTGGGGAGGGAATAAGTGCGCGAATGCGTGGGGGGTTGGAAATGAGGTGAGAAAACAAGAGGTGGGGACGAGAATGAGGTGGAGATGGAAATGAGACGAGGGCGGAGCTGAGGCCTGAACAGAAGTGAGGCGGGACGGAGTCAGAGGAGAAACCCGACTGGGACGGAGGCTGGCGAAGGCGGGACGAGGGAGCGAGGACGGAGGCGAAGAGGAAATAGGACGTGGGGAGGCAGGGCGTAGCGGAGAGAGGATGATCAAGCAAAAGGGAACGAAGTAAGAAGGGTCAGGGGCGAGGCGGGGCGAGGCGGGGCGAGGCGGGGCGAGGCGGGGCGAGGCGGGGCGAGGCGGGGCGAGGCGGGGCGAGGCGGGGCGAGGCGGGGCGAGGCGGGGCGAGGCGGGGCGAGGCGGGGCGAGGCGGGGCGAGGCGGGGCGAGGCGGGGCGAGGCGGGGCGAGGCGGGGCGAGGCGGGGCGAGGCGGGGCGAGGCGGGGCGAGGCGGGGCGAGGCGGGGCGAGGCGGGGCGAGGCGGGGCGAGGCGGGGCGAGGCGGGGCGAGGCGGGGCGAGGCGGGGCGAGGCGGGGCGAGGCGGGGCGAGGCGGGGCGAGGCGGGGCGAGGCGGGGCGAGGCGGGGCGAGGCGGGGCGAGGCGGGGCGAGGCGGGGCGAGGCGGGGCGAGGCGGGGCGAGGCGGGGCGAGGCGGGGCGAGGCGGGGCGAGGCGGGGCGAGGCGGGGCGAGGCGGGGCGAGGCGGGGCGAGGCGGGGCGAGGCGGGGCGAGGCGGGGCGAGGCGGGGCGAGGCGGGGCGAGGCGGGACGAGGCGGGGCGAGGCGGGGCGAGGCGGGGCGAGGCGGGGCGAGGCGGGGCGAGGCGGGGCGAGGCGGGGCGAGGCGGGGGCGAGGCGGGGCGAGGCGGGGCGAGGCGGGGCGAGGCGGGGCGAGGCGGGGCGAGGCGGGGCGAGGCGGGGCGAGGCGGGGCGAGGCGGGGCGAGGCGGGGCGAGGCGGGGCGAGGCGGGGCGAGGCGGGGCGAGGCGGGGCGAGGCGGGGCGAGGCGGGGCGAGGCGCAGAGCGGGGCAGGGTTGCGGTGGAGACGGAGCCTCAGGCGGCCGCGGGGGTGGGGCCGAAGGCACGCAGCCAGGCTGTTCCGGGCAGCCGATGCCAAGGCGACCAGTGTCCACTGCCGCCCCGGCGCGGAGGCGCAAGGGAAGTTAAGCGGAGCGCCTCTGATTAGCGGATTTCCGAGGGCGAGCAGGTGGCCGCCAGAGAGCGCTTTGGCGCCCGCCCCGCCCCGCCCCGCGCGCTCTAATGAAGTGCTACTCGTCACACGGACAGTTAATTAGGGCCCTTCTCAATTAGCCCAGTTGAACTTGCAGCGCACCTCGGTGCTCACAGTAGTTGCTCTGGGAAGTGGGGAGCGATTACTAAAAGACGCGCACCGGCTGAGATAGCTCAGGGCACCAACTGCAGCCACTGCGGTGACTCTGACTGGGAGCGGTAGGACTTCGGTCGCAGTGGTTGAAAAGGTTGTGACAATAACTAATCTGCTAGGTCTAAATCACTTGTTTTTGGGAAGAGAATTCAACGGCCGGCTGCTCCGATCGGTAGTTTTTCGTGGTTTCTATAATCAAATCAGGCGAATACCGCAGTTATCAATACCAGCGAATTCCGAATACCATCAGTACCAGGCGAGCAATCCCTTAAGAAACAGGGCGCGGACCGTGCGCGATCTGTCTTTCCGTATCACTTTTCCCACTATCTGCCACGGACACGCTCTGACACTAGCATTCACTACTCTCCCACACGTAGCGAGAGACTTATCTGGATCTTACAGCTTGGACCGGATAATGCGCAGCCACGCGGGGTGAAAGTACTGGGAGGGCGAAAGCCTCAAGTTAACGTGTGGTCGGCGTCGGATCTCACTTCTCGCAGGGTGCTGCGTACAGACATCTTCCCACACAACATACGCACTCTACGGAACTCATGTCCATTCCAGTAAACGCGCACGGAAATACCAAAAAATACTAAATAAATAAAAGGCACAAGGAAATATAGTGCGGGCACTCGTAGTGTGCTCAGCCGTTGATTTTTTGTCTTATAATGCTGCTGGTCTCCATTCCTTGAATGTGAAGTCACAAAAATAAAAAATGTAATTCACGTTAAAAATCGCAAAGTTGTAGTAAAAAATTTAATTTTCAAATGAAGTTAAAAATAATTTCGATAACTGATATACTTCTTTTGGTCATCAAAAGTATGAGAACAGCTAGTACTGGGTCTTTCAAGTAGCACAATTCAGTAAGTGCATTCACTTGAAAATTTCACGAGTATTAACACATACACACACACACAAGTGTGGTTACTGAATTGTGCTACTTGAAAGACCCAAAACTGTCATATTTTCATATATATATATGAAAAATATGACTCAATTAGAGCAATATTTTTTTAACAAATAATGTAAGAATGGTTTTGAAAAGCTAGTTTCAAGTTTTGTCTTTGAAGATGATGCCTTATAAAGGTTAGGTTTTGCATAAAAATTAAATGCATAAAAATCTATCCAGTACCTCGAGTGAACGTTAAAGTAATTTTTGTATTTCCTTATATAAAAGGGAAATATATTAATAGCCAACACTACTTTCAAATAATATTTCTCATTTCTGACGTCATTTGAAAAAACATTAGCAGATAATTCCCTTTCTCACATGATACCAAGTATGAATAGCCCCCTCTCACTAAACCTTTCTGAAGTACCACTTATAACAATAGCGAGACATCAAAACTAATTTCTAGGGTGTTATCGTGGGTCAAGGTTTAAAAACTAGAAGAAAGTATCGATCATTCCCACTAACGGGGACCACTCCTTCCATGAACTGCGTACACTCTCCTGAGAAAAGGAAATTCTTAAGTTTTATTGATTTTCCACACATGGCTATCCAACTGAAATGCATTTATACGTGAGCCGGATAAGACTCCGACCTCTTATTGAGTTACAATTCGGCTTCAACTACTCCATTCCACTCTCTATTAAGGAAATTAACAGGGAGTACTTTTACGTTTTGGCCTTGAAATCCGAGTCACAAAAAACTAACTGATTTTTTTCACCACTGCCTTTCAACGCATCAAATTTAATGCATACGAAGTGACTTAATACGGTCTGGGAACACGGAAGAGAAAACTTGTAGAAGTAAACTAGGTTTTGTATTTCAACTTTTTCGATGCATTCTTTCATTAACCATATTTGTTAAATGGCATAATCATGATTATAATCATTACGTCATCGTCCTTTCTGCACAAAGTATGCCATCATGGCTACTGAATTACACTCGTATTTGTTCGTTAAGACAATGACTCGCTTCTACTGACGTTCTTTCGCAGTACATTTTCCCGTGTTTGAACCCAAATATAAGGCAATCGCTAAGATACTTTGTAAAAGTTTCATATATATTCACAACATATAAGAGTGTAAAGTTTCTTACAATTCCAATGTTTATTGGAATTTTAACATGCACCTAGCATGTTAAAAAAATAGGTTAGCAACCGATAGATTGATGAGATATAGAGAGAGAATTGAACGTAAAACGTGTTCCTCTAAAGAAAAGTGTAAGTTATAATTGTACCAAGTGAGAAGGTACAATATTTTAAAGTACATTGTACAAGAAATTTAAAAAAAACTAAAATAAAATGAGAATTGAAGTGTTACTACTCAAAAAAAATAAGTAGTTACAGTAATTGTAACGGTAGATGCAACAAGAAAACGCGTTGGCAGAGTGTGACGTTGCAAGAGGCGAGGCGAGACAAAAAATTCATGTTATTGAATATTGCTGCTCATCGGGGTGCCAGTAAACATGAATTATACAAAATAAAAATAAAAAATCCTGAAACTGACTGTCAGTTCCTTACACTGTCGTTCGCATCACCTTATACTCATAATTGCTTTACTTTCGAACGCGCGACCGGGAGAAACGGCTCAGTGCACCATCTGATGTAACTGCAGTGTCTCTGACCGGGGGGTCCTACGTTGGAGTCCCGACGGCGGCAGGATTTCCGACTCTATCTGGTTAGCCAGGTCGAATTCAGTCACTGTCTGGAGAATTCTAGCGTCCTTGCTCTGATCGGCAATTTTTCGTGGTTTCTCCGATCAACACCAGGTGAATGCCGGAGCAGTACCCTAACAAATGGGCCACGGACCGTGCGTAATCTTTTCTTCCTTCTCTTTGTCCTATCCTCTCCTCTTACACACATACTTACACTAACATGCACTCCACTACCACACATGCCGGGAGACCAGTCGGGAGCTCAGAGCTTGTCCTGGCTGGGCGGTGCCCCGCTGGTGGGAGATACCTGGTTGAGGGAAACCCCGCTAGTCGTCGGTAGGTCAGCGCCGGATCTCACTATCCAGCGAGGAAAGATCACTGCCACCTCTCGATGAAAAACATGCACTACACTTACAGGATTAATGACCTCGGTAGATCACGCGCCCGGAATCACGAACAATCAATAAAACACGCGTACCTTGGCTTACTTTATTATAAGAATATTTGGCTTCGTTTTAACTGATCTGAATTTTATACAATTATTGATAAATATTGATGTGAATTTTTGCGGGAGAACTTTGTACACATGAAAATAACAAACTATAATAAAACTTCTGCAAACAATTTTTTTCTTAAAACAATAAAAATCTTTAAGAGCATTAAATTTCCTACTTAGGTTAATTTAAAAATGTTTCTAGAAAGCTAATTGTAAACAAAATACTTATCACAGTACACTATTTTCACGTTTTGTGGTATTTAGTTATAATGGACCAACAGTAGAATAAATCCCGGGTTATTAACAATTTTTGGAAAAATTACACACATGTATCTCGTAATCGCACGGTCTGCAATGCTCATTGACAACTTCAATGCCTTTTCAGCATCGTTGACCGGAAGTTCGTAGGTTGGCCGGAGTCTCGACGATGACAACATATAACTGGGTCAATTCAGCCGCAGTCTGGGAGGGAATCCTAGCGCCCAGCTGATTTGATCGGTAGTTTCCATGTTTTGTTTTCGGTTTATACCCAATGGAGTTACAAACAAACTGGCCACGGGGCGCGCATGACTTTTCCTTGCTCCTCCTTATCCTCTCCTCTCTCTTTACAAACACATTCTCTTATTTCCACTTAGAAGCACTCCGCTGCCACTCATCTCGGGAGGTTGTAGCTTGTCACGCCCGGCAGAGTTACCTGAGAGGGAAAACCCGCAGGTCGCCGTGTAGGACTGCGCTGGATTTACATTCCAAAGGAGTAGGACCACCACGTTCTGGTGTAACATGCACAACTAAACTTGCGGGACTAAGGGCTACATTAGGTGATGCGCCAGGAAACAATAAATATCAATCGACTTACACTATTGTTACCATTATCAAATACAACTGTTGCCACTATAACCAATGTTACCGTTACCACAAAAACTAGTGCTACCGTTACCATGATCACCACTCCTACCATTATCACTGTCACTAGCAATTCCATTACCATTATTATTTCCACTCTATGTGCAACTTATACTTTCGTACTATTTTTTCTACAACTACGAACGTACCACTTTTGTTATCACAATTACTGCCACTACCACTACCGTTACCAATATTACTACCACTACCACTGCCACTAGTACTATCTTACAACAATCGTTAACACTACTCCCATCATCTCAGACGCTACGGCTGCAGTCACCCTTGCCACCAATATTACCGCCGCCATTTACGAGTCCATTGCTCCTTCCAAAAGAAGCATCTACAATTCCAACGCAAGTGATGGCGCACTGCGCCATCGAAGGCGATCGTGAGCGTTCCTCACGCCGCCGCCGCAAGAGGCCCAGCTGCAGCACTTTTCCGCGCAATTGAATTGCGTCATAAAAGCACTTAGGTTGAAACAGGCGCCGGCAGCGGCGGATCCCATATCGCTGATCCGTTACAAGCTGAGGCGGCGGAGGCGACGGTGGCGGCGACGATGGCGGAGGCAGTGGCGGAGACAGTGGCGGCGGCGGTGTTGGCGACGGTGGCGGGGAAGATGGTGGCAACGGTGACGACGATGGTGACGACGAGGTGGCGTTGAGGGTGACGGCGAAGGGAGCGGCGGGGTGGCGATGGGGAGAGGGGGGGTGGCGATGGGGACGACGAAGAGGGAGGCGAGGTGGGCGGCGAGGGTGATGGCGAGAGAGGTGACGAGGGGGGCGATGTGGGGGGTGGTGTGGGGGCGATGGGGGGCGGCGTGGGGGGCGGTGAGGGGGCGGTGTGGGGGCGGTGAGGAGGCGGCGAGGGTGGCGGCGAGGGTAGCGGCGAGGGTGGTGGCGAGGGGGGGGAAGGGGGGCGGGGAGGGGGGCGGCGAGGGGGCATCAGGGTGGTGGCGAGGGGGGGCGGCGAGGGGGGAGGGAAGGGGGCGGGGGAGGGGGGGCGGCGAGGGGGCATCAGGGAGGTGGCGAGGAGGGCGGCGAGGGGGGCGGCGTGGGGGCGGCGACGGTAGTGGCGACGGTGGCGGCGAAGGCTACAATGTCGGCAGCGGTTGGGGTGACGATAGCGACAATGATGGAGGAGACGGTGCCGGCGGCGAAGGCAGGACAATGACAGTGGAGGCGCCGACGGAAATGGGGGAGACAACGGCCGGTCGCCTTCGCTTTTCTTTCCGCCGCTCTCTTTGTCCTCTTCTGACCGATTTTCTTTCGCTGGTATTAACTGCTCCGAATTTCCAAGATCCCTGGAGCTCAGAGGTAGTCATCCACGACTTTCGACGCCTTGCGGTGTGAGCTTTTGTTGCACCATGTAAAGAATTGTTTTCAGGGAATTAATAATGTATAAATGAGAGTAGAGAGGGAGATGGGCGTCGGCGGACTTCCTTCCTTTGCTTAGTTATGAGAAATTGGATTGGATGTACAAGAGTACTGATATAATGCGAATTCTAGACACTTATACAAATTTTTCGTTTCAAAAGCTTGAAACAATTTTAAATATTCTAACTAGATCTTCACGTTGCAAATACGTTAGGTTATGTAATGTTCTTGCAAGCTGAAGGTAAGAATAATTTTTTTTTCGGGAAGTTCTAGAATAAGTGACGTGTATTCGATATTATTCTGTATTATATTATTCAGTTTTATGCATTATTCAGCATTATTCTATTTTTAAGGAGTATAAAGTAAACTAATCGTTTTTTTGAAAGCAAGTTACAGAAAAGGCTACTTTGAAAAAAGGTTCTAAAGGTTTTTCAATTTAATCAAATTATAATTTTTCAGATCAAGAATTCTAAAGCCTAACACGGAATCCAAATCAAATTATTTTATAATCCCACAAAATGCTGAATTGTTATTCAATTATACATTCGTAGGAATTAATGAAATATAATGTGAGAATAATTGTTTCCTCACTTTTCCAACTTTTGTAAGCTTTACATTGCCGTTAAAATAGAATAAAATCATATTGAACAATTGTACATTCTTTTGGCATTATTTCTTTCACAATTTGCTTAACTACATCTTTAGTTGGTGACGACACAAAACCTTGTGTGCTCCTATTTCATTTACATTCTAAAATTAATATCGCGTAAAGATCTAAAAAGAAAATATACAGCAATATGGAAATGAGGTAGTAGCATTTATTAACGATCTATTTTATGGTTTGCGGAAAGTAACTGGTTGTTTCAGGAGTTTCTTTTGTGAATCGATTGCGCGAGGGCATTTCTTGACTTTAAGTGCGCAAATATATCACCAAAAATATACATTCATTTGTAGAATACTGAACATTTCACTTGGTTCACGATTTTTCCAGTTTCCTTTTCTCACTAATAAATAATTGTAATATAATTAATTATAATAATAATTTAAATATTCTGCCACCAAGTAATGATACTTCATTGCAGAATTAATAATATATATATATATATATATATATATATATATATATATATTACAGGATGGGTTTTACTGTTTGTAATTCATAACTGAAAACAGGCGACATTGTGTGGCCAACGCAAAACATGTTTATCTCTTCCTATGCCCAGAAAATGACCCATTGTTATCAAATAAACCGCACGCGACCCATTTCTTTCACAAAATATAACATGGCTGAATTTCCCACGCGGTCTCATAACAGAAGCTTTTAAAGTTAAAGAATTTAAAATATGTACACAGGCCTCCAGAGTAATAAACATTTAAATGCCACAAGCCATATTTTTCAGAAGACTTGACTTGCTTCTGGCTTCGGGATCACAATATTTCGTTCGAGGAGGGGATCGTTGTTTAAAGCGAAACCGTGGCACACCTCGAGAAACAAGTTGCTCGACAGTAGTTTACATGTTCTAACGATCGCATACGTATTGTAATGAAAATAATAATAATTATTATTATATTAATAAACATTAACACATACAATTACTACCGAGCGATGTGACTCCATGCGTAGCGCTGACTTCGTAATCGGGAGGGCTGGATGCGATCCCCGGGCCGGCCGTCTTGACCGGGGTTTTCGTAGTTTCCGGCCACAAGTCAATTGCATTCGATCAAAAAGTGGGATGGTTCAAAAAGTCTACGTTCACCTCTTACCATAATTCTATCACCTCCTAATTCATTATTATTATTATTATTATTATTATTATTATTATTATTATTATATCTAATAATTCACTGCGGGGACAGAGTTGCTCGCGGCCGTGGTCTGCCCCTCGTGTCCCCTGGGTGACGCTAGATGAGCAACAGCGTTTCGTTACTTTCGCCCTTGACCATTGCGAGCGTGCGGATCCCTCTACACGCTGACGGAAAAAACTGTGCGTCTATTCTGGTCGGAGCGTTACTAAATGGCTAACACGCCAAGGGTGGGCGTTGGCTAACAACATTTACAATTATTAGCTCGGCTAAGTAATTCGGCCTCATGAGGCATGAACTCGGCGCAAGCGGGCTAAAGGACATGTACACTAAGACTGTAGATTTGAAACCCTCGTAAAACGAAAACAGTTTTAATTTTATTTGAGGATTAGGGGCATTTCGTTTCCTTTGTATTATACCAAAATCCTTACCTATTACCTCTAACACAAACTTCATATCTACTTATTACATCTACAACATAAACCTTCCTTGGCCTGACAAGCAACTGAGTTCAATGCGTGTGTTTAATTGAGGAAATGAACCGCGAAAAATGGGACATGCACCATTGTGGGTATACCATGGGCAAATATGTAAAGGTACATGACAGAATACCATTGTGTGATATTTGAAAAGAATTGAGAAACTGTATCCTGCAGCGAAAACAATGGAACAGGCAGCGAAGTGGTGCCAAATTTTACCATGGCAAAAATGTATACATACAGGACCGAGATAGGTCTAGTACGAGAGTGTCTGTGCCACTCTACCACAACTACTTTCTTTCTCGCGTACTACTTACGTATGAGAGAGTGTATTTGCTACAGGGAAAGTGCTGTAATGCTGTGACAAAAACGACGAATTTGAAGAAGTAATATATTGCAAATTGATACAGGAATTATGCACTTTTTTTTATATCAGTGACCTACGGTAGAACTTCTTTTCCCGAGAAATCGTAGTTTTCCATTTGCAGTATTACATAACTCCCCAAAGTACGTATGTTACGTAAGACAGTAAAATTTGGAGATTTTTTTATTATTGAAAATGTCCTATGGTCTTTGTATAAATTGTCACCTAAAATTGAAAGATCCATTTAATTATCGCAGGTTCTCGAGGTAGGTCATCGATCAGAGGACATCCATGTTGAAGGAAAATTTGTGTACGGTCACCGCGATTGTTCGGGAAGGACTGTTGAATCGACACAGATCAAATTTTGTTGCAGCTTTACATTACATTCCCTACATTGGTATTGTAACACCCCCCCCGTACACACGACCACTCATCGGTGTCGGCGGTGTTAATCTCTCTCAGGGCGTGACCCGACTCACCTGTGGATTCCCGTCTGCTGCAGGTTGCCTCATGTGCTCGGCTGGAATCTATTTAGGACGCATGCGTGACTGGGCATATTCATGCACTACACAGTAAAACGCTCTTTCATGATTTCTGAGTTTAATTCAAAGCAAAAATAA
Source organism: Acheta domesticus (assembly GCA_031308135.1). Lineage (NCBI taxonomy): Eukaryota > Metazoa > Arthropoda > Insecta > Orthoptera > Gryllidae > Acheta > Acheta domesticus. The sequence goes on along the minus strand of JAHLJT010000631.1, from coordinate 266,561,110 downwards.
TCGGGTGAAGCCCCCTACAGTTCTTAATACTATCTTAACCTAACTTATAACTAGCTTAACTTAACAGTCCAACCCTTCCGGGTCATCGCACGGGCGCTCCGTTCCTCCGGGCGTCGGCATCGGCCCGGGTGTCGGGCGGCAGGGTAGCGGCGCTTCCCCCCGTTTCCTGGGCCGGTCGGGCAGCTGGTGGCCGCGGCGGCGGTGTAGCGGCACGCGGCAGGCCTTGTCTGCGGCGGCGTAGGGCGGCGCGCGGGCGGCGTGCGCGACAGCGCAGCGGCGGCGGCGCGGCGCGTGGGCTGGCGCGGCGGCGACGTCGGCGTGGCAGCGGCCCGGCGCGCGGCACTGTTGGCTGCGGCGCGGCGTAGGGATCGCCACACCAAAGCGTCTTTTAGCGGCGGCCGGCCCTCAGGCCGCGTCCGAACGCTTCTTCGTTCATTCGAGTATTGGCACTCACACGGTGTTCCGCCTCTCCCTTCGGCGGCACCTGAGCGGGCGGTGAGGTGGCGACGATGCGTTGCCGGCGGCGATCTAGCGTCTCGCGGCGGTCGTTACCATCGGACCCAACACCTCGGTCGTCGCTTACATCGGAAGGTAACACTCGCGGTCGTCGTTCGTCTCGGAATGGCCGAGTCTCGCGTTCGCAGCAACCTCCCTTGCTCGCGAGATCACATGTCTCACCCCCGCCTAGTGTTCGACTATTGGCGCAGCCAAACCGCGTGATACGCGCCGTCCAATTGCCATGGGTCCATCGACGGTTGGAACCCGATTTCGAGTGGGCGTTCACGTCACCACGATTTCCGAGAAGACGCTGGGTGCTCTGACGCAGCGCTCGGAAATACCAGAGGTGTGGCAAACGGTATTGAACAAAGGGAGGCGCTCCCATCGGCGGCCGGCGGCGACCCTTCGCGCACTCAGGTAGCGGAGAAACGCACATTTTCAGCCAGCTAAGTTTTCCCCGTGCTCCCTGTTATATAAAATATTCATCTCGCACACGCCGAAATTAGTTCGTGTGCGACCGTCCCATTACAGTATACAAGAACATTAAATCTAGTGATTAGTAAATAATTGTCACTTATATATAAAAAAGTATTTGAGATTGGTTTCACAATAAAGCCCTTCAATTTTTTGAGTAAGAACTTTACTTCCCAAATGTATAGTGTACTGTAGGTAATTGTTTAATTTTGCTCGAAACGTTTTTACAAATTTACCTGCAAACGTCTTTAGATCACGAACAAAAAAATGAAATCAACTTAATAATATTGCTGTGGGATACGATCTTTGACGATCATATATCAGAGCATTCACGATGCTAAGAGTAATAAAATGCATGGCTTTATCTCGTAAGCTTTTTTTTCATTGTTGGCCTGAAATATATGATGTTTTGCTGCAATTTATTTAACTCCAGATTTTAGTAGGTGAGAGGGTAGCAGTTTTGAAAATAATTTCTTTTTCAATACTACAAAATGTTGCAAATGACGCGCATCTAGCATTGAAATAAACACCTAACAACTCTGCAGATGGTAATGACCTCGAGTTTCATAAAAATATCATAAATTACATAGCAGTAATTTGGCATTACATTTTCACAGAAAAATCAGCGCAGTTGGAATTACAGTTAATGAAATGGTATGGGCGAATTAAGGCTCTGGAACACGTTCCATTACACATGAAATGTTAACGTAACGTTACCATCATATTAAAACACACCCAAGTGGAAATGTGAGTTTTAATTTGTTTTATTCGCATTATTATTTTCTAAAATGTCATACAGATTTACACGTTAAAGTTAATTAAATGGAAATTTTATGAACGGGAATTGAAGTTTTAACCCGTAAAAGACTATTAAACTTTAATTATGAACTTTAATGATAGCTCCAACGACAAAATATGAAAATGTTGTCATACGCATGTTGAGATTTTTGTTAGTATTATTTGAGTTTGAAATAAATTTCAATTTAAATATTACTTCTTTTAAAATTATATGTAAATATTCTTTCATTTTAAATAATATTTGTTGTGACCTCCAATTTATATTACTCTGAAAAACATGTTTACAAAATATTTAAAACAAAGTTGTGAGTGAGTAGAATTTTGAAGATTTTTGCGGTTAGAATATCCAAGGAGTGATTATTTTTATCAGATGAATACTCCAAGTCGTAAGATTGATGAATTAGTAATTAAAGAATATTGAATAAAATCATTTTTATTTTCCCGTATACGAACGTATATACGAAGAATACACGTAGTATAGGGAAAGATATTTAACGCTGCGCAATAAAACGGCGGATTTTCGGCAGAAAAAATTCATTGCTGTACCCTGATTACGAAAAAGTGGATAAATCCAGTTTCTAAATTAAGAAAAAATTCCCCTAAAGCTTGGTGCAGCCAGAATCCCTCTTTTGTGGGTCCTTGATACCGAAAAAACAATTGAAAGTAAAACGTCTGTTCGTCCGTTTGTCTCCTGTCTCTCGGTCTGTCTGTGAACCATGCTAGCGACTAAACCGTTCAGCCGATTTTCTCCAAAATTGATCGATCTATCTGACTGATCACGTAGCCCTTGAATTTGAAACACATATTTTAATTTTGTGGGTACTTGGCGACAACAATTTTGATAATTTTTTGTTGTTAGATAGTCTGAAGGCCATTTAAGAGAATGGCGCAAGTCTCATGTTGGTTAAAATCTCTGATTTTTTGAAAATTGAAAATATTTAAAATTTTTCGACGTCTACTACAATCATGAAGATACAATTTTTTCTTAGTGAGTCATTTCACTAAGCCGCTCGTCCCCCCGCTCGTCCCCCCGCTCGTCCCCCCGCTCGTCCCCCAGCTCGTCCCCCAGCTCGTCCCCCAGCTCGTCCCCCAGCTCGTCCCTCCGCTCGTCCCCCCGCTCGTCCCCCAGCTCGTCCCCCAGCTCGTCCCCCAGCTCGTCCCCCAGCTCGTCCCCCCGCTCGTCCCCCGCTCGTCCCTCCGCTCGTCCCCCCGTTCGTCCCCCCGCTCGTCCCCCAGCTCGTCCCCCCGCACGTCCCCCCGCTCGTCCCCCCGTTCGTCCCCCCGCTCGTCCCCCCGCTCGTCCCCCCGCTCGTCCCCCCGCTCGTCCCCCCGCTCGTCCCCCCGCTCGTCCCCCCGCTCGTCCCCCCGCTCGTCCCCCCGCTCGTCCCCCCGCTCGTCCCCCCGCTCGTCCCCCAGCTCGTCCCCCAGCTCGTCCCCCAGCTCGTCCCCCCGCTCGTCCCCCCGCTCGTCCCCCAGCTCGTCCCCAGCTCGTCCCCCCGCTCGTCCCCCAGCTCGTCCCTCCGCTCGTCCCCCAGCTCGTCTCCTTGCTCATCCCCTCGCTGCCCCCCCCGCTCATCACTCTTGTCCCACCCGCTCGTTCCTCCAGTTTGTTCGACCATTTGTCCCATCCGATTGTCCCACCCAGATGACCTGCTCGCATCATTCGTCGTCGCCATATAACCCTTACCACATTGTTTCAGGCCAGTCGCTCGAGCGATATACTTACGTGCCTACGCCCACGCACACGCAGCCACGCCCACGTGCGCGCGCCTCCTAATAAAGACGCATCGCGTGAAGCGGCGGCGCCGCGTCGTCCTCCGCGCTGTAAATCCCGATTACCATCGCTGCTCAGTGTTCTACTGTGCCAGCGACAAAAATGGCTCGCGTGCTCAAAGCATTCTACGTTGAATGAATGCTGCTTTCTATTTATTAGGTTCCCCGTTAAATACACTTAGTGTAATGCGTTCCTTGTAATTGGGATGTTCCAGTTTTTATGGAATGTCAATTCTTGATTAGAGGGATGAAAAGAGTACTTCAATGGAGGAAGGCACGTTGGGAATTTGTTACGTTGTCCCTAGTTTGCGCGGTCACGCTGTTCTTTGTGACATGATTCTCTTCATAGAAATAACAGAATTTTCAGAAGAATGGGATAATTGGCAAAACGAGTAGGCCTGTAATAGAGAATGACAGCGTAATTTGGAACATTTACCGCATGGCTGGTTTTATTGTATGTATACTCTGTAATAAAAGTGTTTATCAGATGTTCCTAATAAACGGAATGTAAATACAGATGCTGGTCTGTGTAACGTTCCCTTGTTGCAGGATTAATAGATTGTTTATACAGAGGAATGAATATTATTCCATTCGTCCTTCCATTGCAATTATTAATAGTAAATGGCAACTTGGAACATCAATGCACAATAAAATAAGTTTTATTGTTTTAGTAATTTATTGTAATAATTTTATAGTAATTTAAGTTTTTATGCCGAAAATTCTCCGAAACGAATCATGAGAAGCAGTCTTACGCGCATGGTGTATTACTTTTTTTTTTACTAAAATATACACAAACGGTTCACTAACGAAAGCACGAAAAAATGATGCGGTCTGGTGATTACGAAGTCGGGGTTCGAGTCTGGCAATATGCCAAAAATTGCTATTGGTTTATTTAGATTTGACCTGTTTTTCTGTAATTTTTATATTTTCTTTAAAGATATTCGTTCATATATGTGAATGCGTTTCAAAGGGTATTCGCTTTTCCTTGACAATGTATATATAGACTATGTTATTCCAAAATGTGTATATAGAACATGTTCTAGAAATGCGAAAACTCTCATGGTAATTTTCTGGGTTAGTACAGGACAAGAACATCTGAAATACGTTCTTGAGTTAATATTCTGATAAGAACCTGGCAAAAACTCCGTAAGTATATGTCCTTTTTTTTTCAGGAAAAAATAATTCTATAGTGGGTTAATGTGGGAAAGAACTCGTCCATCACGTCGGCCCATTTGCCAGAGATGCTGACAACCTGACTTCTTTGCTAATGCATCGGAAGGTCGCTTAAGCGCTGACGGTCGCGAGTAATCTCTTTGGATTTCTCGGTCAGAGAACTTCTTACTATCTAATGATCCACATCGTTTGTATTATTGAGCCAATTATTCATGAGACGAATGTTATGCAGAAATTCTTTTGACTGAAGTACTGTAAAGGTAGACAACGGCCCCTTCAAATTCATTAAGTACCTGTACGAGGTTTGTGAGTCGTACTTCAGACAGTGTTATACGTTAATTGAAAACAATCATTTGAATTGCGAACGATTCCATAGACACAAAGAATAAAAAAAGTTACCGGACCCAAAGACTTGACATAGTTTCTCTATGTTTGTCAACACGCTAAATCCGAATGTAAAAAACCAGAATTGAGCCACACCCTCCAATTGTATTTAAATCGCCGAAAACTGGAAGGGGGTGGCGAAATTCTGACTTCGGATTCGGATTCTGCGCGTCGACATAAATAGGGAAACACGTGTGTTGCGGGTTGCATGCGTACCCCTGGGTATTGCTGGTACACTTTGCACGAGGAATCTGTTCATATGGCTGACCTTACAGGGAAAGGAGACAGACACACTGAATGCCGTCTCAAAAACATAAACTTCGTAGCTTACCGGCAGGTAGCCTCGGTACAAACAAATACATTCATATTTCATGATAAGAAGCACCAAAGAAAGCCAATGTAACACATTACTAATACAATCTAAACAAAGTGTGTTTCAATCCCCAACTTGCATTAATCTACCCGATGTTTTCTGAACAGCGATAATAGTCGTAGATAATAATATTTATTAATAATATTTATTTGAACAAATACATACATACAAATATATATATATATATATATATATATATATATATATATATATATATATATTTGCACTTGCATTTGTACAAAAAGGTTTGATTCAGGAAAAACCTGTTTTTACATCAAACCTGAAAAACAGACACTCCAATATGTAATAATTTAAGGTACAATCATTTATGAGATTTAAAACAAGAAGAAAAAAGCAGAATATCAATTAAGTATAAAAACAGAATACAATAGAAGCAGAATACAGTAAAAGTTGTATACAATAAAAGTAGAACACAAAGCATGCACTTTACATTTAAATTATAATAAAGGAACGCAAATTCAGAACATATGTCGATAATAAAAAAATATATGTGCAAAGGATATCTCATTAAAAAAACAGAAGGCTGACAATAATAACGCATAAATAATAGTAAGAAACTATGAGTTACCGTAGAAAATTCACATCTAAAATTCTATTTACATGCCAAACTAAAGGTTTTACAAAGTTTTCAACAAAATATTGGAGTGAAGTATATCGTACAAAATATAAGTAGCATCAAAACAACACTGTAACAACAGTAGTACATAACTATTTTCCAGACAAAAAATTTTAAAATCAGAAATTAGTGGTAACAAAATCATGAAGGATCGAAAATAATTGGTTGTCTGCCATTCCCAAACATCCATCCGGTGACTGGTTAAACAAGTGCGGAGCCAAATAAGAAAAGGAGGAAGTGAATAATGATTTAGAATAGAGCGGAAATGATAACTTGGACGATGATCTGATGCAGAGTGACCTCCTGGCGTACCAGTCTCCCAAGAAAGTTACTTGATCACGAAGATAAGATGGGTTGGCAGTTTTAAGAACTTTGATAACAAGTTTAAATGTATGTAGCCAGATTCTCTGCCTCATTGACAGCCAGCCTGAATTCTGCATCGCCAGAGACAAGTGGTCGTATTTTCTGAGGTCATAACAAAATCTCAGACACATATTTTGAACACCTTGAATGCGGGTCATCTGAAGGGTTTTCAATCCCGGGCCATAGGCAGTATCCGCAAAGTTAAACAGGGATAGAATCAAAGAATCTGTCAAATACAACTTTATCTTAGTTGGTAAAGATTTTCTAAGCGAGTACAGAGTTCTCAAACGGGAATATGCAATAGAACATACTTTAGATATATGTCGATCCAACTTCCAGGATGAGTCAAGAATTAAACCCAAATTACGTGCGACCTTACGTGTACTATCGATATCTATTGATATACCTCTGGTGTCACCAAGACGCTCAGTAAGGTTCACAATTATGAAAGAAGTTGTAGACGGGTTCAAAACAAGACCGTTTAAATTTGACCATTTAGATATTTTCTTGATGTCCACCTCGAGGATACTCAGCGCAAGGTTTAAGTTCACTGGAGAGAATGGTAAGAATAACTGGGTGTCATCAGCATATGTGAGGATAGTAGATGACAAGTCTAACTTATGCATATCCGCCACATATAAATTGAAGCAGGTTGGTCCCAGAATTCAGCCTTGCGGAACTCCTGACTTGATACGAATTGGTGTAGAGATTCTTTGGGTACCCCGCGACCATAAGTCAACACGCTGTACTCTATCAATCAAGTAACTAGTAAAGAATTTTACAGTGGAGTCGGAACAACCATAGCTTTCCATTTACGCAAAAAGATAGCATGATTCTCTGTTGGGTGTGTTCAAAAGGGACTAAACATCGTTTTAACATTTGCTAGAGAAGTGATGTATGAATATATACTCGTACATAATTATATTCTCAAACTACGCTCACTTTTTTCATACGATGATTTAATCTCAAATAAAGTCGTAAATTACTTAGGTGTGCAAATAGTGATACGAATTTTGGAACGAGTTAATTTATTTAATTTTGTGCACATTGTTTAATGTCATTTATATAGTGCTATTTTTTATAAATAATGGCAAGTGGGATAACAGGGTTCTTATTTAGAATATGAAATATATAAAAAAAATGAGTGTCAAATGATGACCAATATTATTGTCTGCCATTAATGAACAATGAAATGACAAAAATATGACTTTTGTGCAATATGCAAGTGAGAATTGTAACACAGTGAAGCTATATAAACTCGCGCAATGAATTCGACTGAAAAAACACTTTTGACGTTACCTCTTAGTAGCAAAAAGAAAATGTGGATTTCAAAAGTAGTATCCTACTGCACTTGTAATTTTTATTTTGTTCTGTATCCCTGTTCGTACTTTAGCTATTTCAAAGATACAATTTTGTCTTTTCTAGAGCATCTGCCTTTGCTTTTGTATTTTACTCGCCAAGCTTTTTATTGGATTATTCAATATGCTTAACCCTTGAATGCATGACTATTTTTACGTTCATGAATGCATGACATGGGTCAATTTGACCCGGTCCGTAATACCTTGTATATTTTTAATTAAAAATCATTATGAAATGAAATAGGAATAATAAATACACTATAGTGTTATTCAATTAGAAATAATATTTGTTGATTGAGTTCAGGATTCACATATATTATTCCTATGATGTCAAATTTTACTTTCATGTAAACGGACATAAGTGAGTATTGAATGATCTGAACGTACATAACTTTTACATTCAAAACAAAGTGTTGAACATTTTCTGTCTTTCTTTGTGGGACATTTACTGCATCTTTTTCTCTTATTGTTGGCCAATGTACTAGGTTAACTGTTGGTTTTTTTCTATTGCACATAGTGCTATGGAACTTCGTATGTTCTTCTGAAGAGTTTTGATTGTGCTCATTTGCAGAATACATTGAAGGATATACTCTTTTGCCAAAACCATTAGAAATAAAAGTATTTGTGCTTTACTGATTGTTGAAAAGTGGGATTCTTTTGGATGAAAATTACGTATTCATTTACAGCAGCGATATCAAGCATATTCATGGAGGAGGCAAAAATTCCATATCCTTGTTTGGTGCTTGGCTGTGCAAGTGCGCACTAATTTGTCAAATGTATCGACGCCACTTCTGGTAGGATTGTATAAATTAACAATTTCAGTATTTTTCTTCCGACTTTAATTATAATATATTATATATAATTATAATAATTATAAATAACGAAATACGATGTAATCGTATATGGGCATCTCATGCATTTTGAGGACTAAAACAACTTATGGACACCGATCAAATAAGTAGAACATCGTAAAACGACCTTCTACGAATTTTGGATGACGAAATAAAAGATGTCTTAAACGGACACGACCGTTGGTAAAACCATTCCATCCAAAATATCAGAGTAAAATCTGATTTGGGTCAGATTGACCCATGTCATGCATTCAAGGGTTAAAGCAATCAGTGTCAGTTTTAGTTTTAAAGAATGTAGAATATAGTGTCATCTGGTTATTGACTGCTGTATGTACGACGCGCGGACCACTTCGCTAGCGGTCTCCACCTCTTGTAGGACCTGAAGTGCTCAGAGTATAATCGCAGCTGTTTCAGCTAGTCGGGGCTTCACTTAATGCGGACGAATAGGGGCTGCGCGTTCGTAAGCTGTACTATCTCGGTAGCATCATGGTCCGTGGAAACCTACGAGTACCGGAATTACGCTTGAACAGGCGAAAGACCATTACCTGCTAACACGAGCTCTCGAACCAAGTGTTTCGATTAGTCGCGAAATGAGGCAAGTCCTTACGACATATCTTGCGGTATAGAATATTATTCTACTAAAACTAGTAGAGCTTGTAGAACATTGCCTAAAATACCGTACAGTATTTAGCAAATTACCTTAAATATCCCACATTATATAGAAAATGCTAATGTAACATATGAATTCTCAACAAATGAAGCGCATCCGTCATGAATTGTTATATAATTATTTGTTTATGGAGTCGGTATGAGAAAGTTCGAGTGATTCTGTTGAAATATCAATTTGAAGGAAGTTATTAAAACTTTTAAGAGTTTAACTTCACACACATTAACTTTTTTAAATAGTAAAATAAATTATTAAGTAGTTACAAAAAGTAATGGCCACTAGTTTAATGATATTTTTTAAAGATAACTTTCAAACGAAACACTGGAAAATTTTGAATCGGTGTGTATATTTTGAACTGAGAGAGTATAATTGCCAAACTATTTAAATATAATTTTGTTGCATAAATTGCTGGTGGTGACGTATGTTCTCAAGCAGAGTTAATCAGTATAAATATTATTGTGACAACACTGAAACTAAACGGGTCATCTATGAAAAAATGGGCGTATTCTTAATTCGTCTTCTGTAATATGTTTTTAGTGAGTATGAATTCAAAATAATATCTACGTTATTACGCATTTATTGTGCCTTTATTAAGTGTAATCTCAGTTAATCTACGTATGTTACTAGAATACCTGGAGACACGAGAATAGTTTGCTCGTTATTCTGGAATATTGTAATTCTGTATGTCATATTATAATTCGGCACATAACAGTTTTATGGTTTCTATAAATTTTACGTAGTTTTAATTTAGTGCTCGATATCCAGTTTGTTTAAAATTTTGTAATGCGAGTTCATTATTTACCAAAAAAATCCAAAAATATAATATACAGAAGTTGCTTCTACACGCTATGGAAATATTATCTCTACTCGTGTCTACCGTTGCGAAGTGATGTATCCTATTGTTTGCCTTTATTTATAGGATGCCTACTGGAGTAAGTAGTTGCTAGGAAAAGGCAAAAATAGAAGGTTACTACCGTCCAGCTAAACCTGTCGTATCTGTCGCACGTATCTGTCTGCAGTAGTAAAGTACAGAGGGTAAAATAGTTTATTCACACTAAAGACATCAGTGTCAAAATGGAGGAGGAGAAATGGAATAAAAACTTGTAGGTATTAAATTGTTTTAGTATTCTCTTAAACTCTAAAATTACGTTATTTAATTTATATGTTCATTGTAACTTTCAGGAACATTTAACATTCAGCTGGCAACATTGTGTACCATACTGCAGTAGGACTAAAGGGGTCACGTAGACACCGGCGAATTATGTGCATAATTCATGAACTCCGGCGCTCACGACCGCAATGACAGAGTTGAGGGGGAAACTAGCAGGCCTCTGGGGGAGGGGCCAGAGAGCGTTCGACAGTCCGGCGCGCGAAACCCATTAATTAAATCGATTAATCTCCGAGGGCGTGCATTTTATTGCTCCCAAGATTACGAGGTCGACCCGCGCGCAGCCTTTGAGGAAGGACGTTCTAGAAAACGGAGGAGGAGGTGGAGGGGGAGGGAGGGCGCACCGTTGCGGGTTGCTGCGGTAATTAACCCTCTCATCAGCGGAGACAGCCCGTCGCGCTAATTATGACGCCAAACTTGCGAGGAGGCCGAGGCGCTGGCAGATATCCGCGTCCCCATCTTAATGGCCCCCGCTCCCCTCGCCCGCAGTCCGTATACGGGCGGGTCAGGGCTCGGGGGAGGGGAAGGGAGGGAGGAGTGGTCGTGTGTGTCTGGGGGAGAGAAAGAGAGGGACAGACAGAGGAGAGATAGAGAGGGACAGAGAGAGGAAGAGAGAGAGGAACAGAGAGAGGAACAGAGAGAGAGGAACAGAGAGAGGGACACAGAGAGAGAGAGGGACAGAGAGAGATGGACAGAGAGAGGAAGAGAGAAAGAGAGAGAGAGGGTGAGAGAAAGAGAGAAGGGAGTTACGAGCGGAATGGGAACAGGGAAGAAACAGGTAGACAGAGGAACAGAGAGGTGAACACGCAGGCTCAAATTTGTGTAAGAATAGAAATTATCGTGTATTTTAAACTGAAGATGGATAGTTACGAAGTGCAGTAATTTGATTCCACTTGTGTCTGAGCCCGAGATCTTGTGTAAAACAGTTATGTTCTGAAGCTAACTTGAGGCACGCTCCATAATACTGTAATATGTTGGCCTTACCATTTCGTTCATCTTCGCCCTTCACGCCTTTTGCACCGTTTACAAATTTATTTAACCCGTAATTGGTGACGTCATTTTTTTGTCACGTAACTGGTGATGTGGGGACTACACATACCTCGACCCAAAAACTTGCTTAAAAGTGTTGAAATATTTTTTGGTGATATGAACAATAAATCTTATACATTATAATTAGGATTATTACAAAAATAATTTAACAGAAAGCAGAGTGACTTATGAAAATTAAAAAAAATATTTTATTGCTTTTTTATTGCTATTTATAAAATTGCTTTTTAGGAACAGAATCTAATACAACACAACCTCAATTTCAAGTCACTTTCAACAGACCCTCAATCACTACAATTTTTGAATACTACACGCTCTCCCTCTTTTCACCACTGAATTTGCTCTTTTTCCCTTCCAAATTGATCTTGACGCATTACTCAAACCCAGGGTCATCTCTCCTGATAATATCCCTCTATAACATCCATTTTTTTGTGAAATATAAAAAGAATCAGCACGGAATCAATAACTACGTGATCAGAGAGGTGGAGATTGGTTATACCCCGGGCGACAGAAAAAATGTTTCTGCTCACCGTTAACAATGTGACAATCACAGGCTTCGCAGAACAACTGACTTCCTGAGAGCTACTGAGACGCTTTGGCTCCTGTTGCATCCGCTTCGGGCAGGTGCGCTATCTTTCAAAGGCTGGGGAACTAACAGCCACCACATCACCAGCTACGGGTTAATACCCAATATTAATAGACTCCATCTTCTGTGGAGAAATATTCGTGGTCACGTCGTCGCACGCTGACCCAGTTTTGTGATCTCTACAATGACATTTGCAATTGTAATTAATGAAGATTATTTCTTTGAATTTCATTTTTATACGAATAACGGGATCTGAAAATAAAAAGGAAGAGACAAGAGAAAAGAGGGATGTATCTGTAGAGGGAACGGAAAAGGAAGACAAACAGGATATGATATGTGAGAGAGAACGAGAGAGAGAAGAGAGATAGAAGAGAGAGAGAGAGTGAGAAGAAAGTGAGAAGAAGAGAGAGAGGAGAGTTAAGAGAGAGTGGGAGAGAGAGAGAGAGAGAGAGAGAGAGAGAGAGAAAGAGAGACAAAAGTGGAAACAGTGTGTCAGAGATAAAGAAACAAGAGAACCCATGTTCCCTTGAACATTGAAGAGAGTTTAATGAAATATTTTGTTTCTAACTCGTACTCCTAAATTTAATGTTTTGTTGGTTCTAGATACCGAAAAATTGCTTTGCAGCCAAACGTCTTTGGAATTCCTATTTCCAAGATGCAGTCAAGCCACATATCTGCATCCATTCCTTCTCGGATATACTGAAAGTCACTGTGTAAACAAACTGGCCTGCCTTTTTTTCTACACATTATTATAAACGCAATGTTAATTAAGCAACTGCTCTGTATGACATCACTGCCTCAACGCATGTCACATTTGGTTAATTCTAAACGTGTGTTAATTCTAAGTGTTCATTGTTGTACTTTTTACATTAGAGAATTTCGGACGTACTAATGAGCATAAAATATTGCGTTGTGAATAGTTTCGTGAAAAATGTTTTGTTTCGAAATTTTGTTTTGCAGAATTGGTACCAAAATTATTACGGTTGATGAAATTCTTCTACCATTTCTCATAAGAAATACTCTGGCGACTGGAAGTGATTTCAAAACTGTTTATTCTCTTCTACCCACATTATCTACTATCTAAAAATTAAATGTGATTGACAATAAACTACCTTTTCTGGAATGTGTGATAGAAATATATTTTATTTTTAAATTTTAGTTCTTTATTTACAAAAATCTACAGAGATCATAAAACAAACTTCTTAAAATATATGAGTAACGTTTGAGAATAGGTGTCGTCAAGTATCAATTTATTTATGATACTGATGACCTTTTCGATCGCGTATCTATCATCAGTGCTAATCTTGCTCAGTCAGGGCGGAAGACGAAGTTGAAAACTCTAAAATGAAGATTTAATGAAATACATTATACAACTGTAGTACTGCCGAACGTAACTACTACATTTCATGAAGGTATGATATTTCATGAAATTGTGATAATGGTCTGGTAGACGAAGAGTTGATTGTTGCTTTTTATGTAATTGAGTATTTGCAGAAACTTTTGTACCACACTGTTTAATTACATTTAAATAAAATTTAGAATTACGTTAGATTTTCAAGACAATTATAATTCACGCAATGAACAAATCCTTTTTCGGAACGAGCCTGCTTCTGTGCTTGTTTAACGACGAGCCGCATGAAGCATCATCTCGTGGCCAGTAAAACCAGAAAGAGAAAAACTGGAAGTCGACATATTGGCGGGTTGCGAGGGCCATCTAGCGGCAGCGATCCCAATTCGCAGGGGGCGGCGCGGGGCGTGCGCGACCTAGCGGCGAGTGATCGAAGCGAAAGGGAGAGGTTATGAGGCCGAGAACAAAGAGAGCGAGCCCATTAATTTGCGGCGCTCGGTTACTTCATTACGGAACAGCGCTTGCCTCCAATCAGGCCGCGCGGTCCCACTCCACCCGCCCCACCCCGTCCCGCCCCGCCTCGCCTTCAACGTCCCGTTTTTTTCCCTCGGCCGGGACTGCTCCAGCACACAGCGTCACACGTTGGGCCCAAATGAAAAAAAGCACGCGTAGCGGACTTTCTCTGATATCTCTACTCTACAAAAATAAACTTTTTTCTTTCAAAAGAATGAAAGTAACAGATTCTAGAAGTATTTCTTTAATGCTGAATTCAAATATAATTTCAGTTTTCCCCATCAGAAAGGAATTTTGTGCGATATTTATTTGGACTTTTTATAATTTTTAATGATTTCTCCAACTAGCTATCCAACTTTAAATGGTTTACTACTATTACGAATAACATTCTGACTACTCTTGTGTAACTACTCTTCTGTAACTAGAAAGTGGTAATGATGTTTTTCGGGCATATTCTGTGTCTGGAACATCTCTTCTTGCTCCTAGTCTATAATAGGCGAACATATTACAACACTTACCTTAGTACATATTTTCCATTGTAGAAATTTACTAATGAAAGCGCTCACCATGCTCATTGCAGACACGTCCAAGATTTTCCGGGTGGAACTCTAAGTCAGAGTCTGAGAAGTGAGTTTTGAAGACATGTTACATCCCATAGCTTTATAAGAATGCAGAAGATTAGCCTCTATGTCCGATAGTTTTCTGCTTTATGGTTTCGAAGGAAATTGCAATGTAAATTTTTGATAGACTTTCAGGCTGCTTTCTCCAGTAGATTTGACAGTTATTCAAAATGTCCTTCAGCCATTAATAACCGAATTTGTGGTCGTGAAACTCCCTTTCTTTCAATTTAGCATTACTTACTTTGGGAAATTTCGATTCAAGTACGTAAAGTAAGTAAATTTCGATTCATCAGAAGATCATTTCGAAGTAAGTAAGTAAATTTCGATTCATCAGAAAGTTTCTCCATAGCTTTTACAAAAAAATTGTATTTCTCCTAATTTAAAATGCAATGGAAATAAATATATTTTTCAGGATTCACTTAATGGACATGTGACACATTTTTCTGGCCAGGGATACAGAGATTCCTTTAATATTTATCAAACAGAAATAACAATCACTTAGATGATCCTTCGGTTCCCTCCAAATCATAGAAATTGCAAATGGCATATGGTGTGTACCATTTTTCTGTCAAGACAACAGTTTTAACACACAAATCATATAATTGGGGCTAAGCTATTTTCAAAATCATCAAGGTAACAGATAAATTGCCAGACATCTTGATAGCCCAATGCTGATGATACTTTTTCGTAAGTGGCGTTACATTTCGCTTCTGAGTCTTTCAAGTCAGCTCTCCACAAATACAGCAGAAATTATCTGCATGATTTACACACTTTCTTGGTATACATGATGATGAATTATAATGATGATGATGGAAAAACAAAATACTAAAACACAGCTTACGCAATACACAACTACACTATACAGAAAGGAAGGAAATATGTCACTAGCGATATTCGTGCTAACAAGCCCAAAGGCACCTCATTATTGACACATCACTATGCCAGATTATCTCGTCTGAGCATGTCAAAACATGAATGAATCTGCACAGTATTTCTTATTGGTGTTTCAGCATGATATTACGTATAATTTTCTAAAATACGGCTTGAATGAAATCGCTATATATAAGGTAAAGGTTCCTATGACAGGTCAAAGAGAATGTTAAAAACAGATTTTAAAAATAGCTGCCATAAAAGAACTGTGCATGTGGAGAAAATTCTTTATACCATTCTGAATTCGGTGAGAAAAAACGCACTAGATTCGCTAATGAAATTTGTTGTTAACGAAACCTTGTCGACCAGTGTATTCAATAGTATATTTCAAAGAAGTAAAATAACAAAAATTATATTTTCTTTTCAAAATGAATTGCCATTCATTTTCGTGACTTTTGTGATTTCTAGTTCCATTGGTAGTCTTCTCAATTTATGTTTTACGAATGTACGAAGAATTGATTTTCCGGCCATATTTCGAGATCTGCAAACGTGAGATGAAAATAGCTTATTTAAGAATTTCATCTCGTTTGGTGTTTGTTATATCTTTCATTAATCTCAAGTAACATTAAGACAATTTTAGCTGCTATTTTTCTTTTCCTATTTTCTTGATGTGACGTAATTTTTTGTTCCCGTCATATTTTTTTATAATATTTAAATTTTTTCGTATTTTCCGTTTTCTTCCTTTAATATTTCTCTTTACTATTTTTTATTTTCCATTTTCTTTTTTTACGCGCGCTTTCGCAGCTCTTTCGGTGCACTGGGCGTCGCGCCCCCCGCCCCCCCCCCCCCGCGCAGAGGCGGCGGAAGGTCTCCACGGCGCAACCGGAAGTGTTCGCTTCCATCTGCAATTAACGGGGTATTTCGGTTGCCCGGCGGAAGCCCCCGAGAGGAAGTGGGACGGGGTGATGACGGTGAAGGGGAGGTGAAAGGCGAGAGGGGCTCGAATTGACTCTAGAGGGAGCGAAGATGAAAAGATTTTTGTTAAGTTTTCCGGCCATATTTTTGTAGGATTCTTTGCCGAATGTTCAAACAATCATTATCGTTTTCTTCTGTATCGTTCTTCATAAACACGTTCATTATTTTAATATACAATGGAGAGACTAAATGTGTCATGTTAGTGGATCATTTGAAATATTGTTTTAAGAGAATCTTCCAAATATCCAATGTCCACTCTTCTGTCACTACCTTTTGAACCCACGACTCTGAATTGAGATAATTGTCTTAATTTCTGTCTTCAAACTGGATACTAACTTGTGTATCAAAAATATTTTATAATTTAATGTAACACTTGTATTAAATGAAGAGAACTAAATATATTAATGTAAATTATTGTTAAGCTAATATTATATTATATTTATAATGTATAAAAAATGATTACTGTAAAATCTTTTGTTTCAGGCCACCCCTTCTCCTGAGGAAGAGACCGACTTCAGCTTGATGTCCTCACTCAGCGTTGCGCTGCTTTCACAAACGAAATAATACTAAATTCTATTCGTAAAATATTCATACATCTCTGCTTTTCACTTTTTTGTGAAAGAAATTGTAGAGTCGAAAAACGTAATACTTCATTTTATTAGATTGAAAGAATGGAGTTCTGGATATTGATTTAGGGTAATTATTTACCCAGCGTAACTAAGCGTTTCAGTATGTTGCAATTCACATAAACTGAAATTTTAAGCGTAAAAATGTGATGTAAATTCAGGAGTTATAATCTGCGAAAGGGGAGAAAAGTGCAAAATTTCGTTTTCAATTTACTAGTAAATGGAAGCTTTATATTGGAAATAAAGAAATTTACAATTGTCAAAATACCGTAGAATTTTCACTCATAAAAGGTGGAACATGCTTCATGAACTTCAGTGAATTTGTGAATAATGGAATAATGTTCCTTGGAGAGATAATATAGAGAATTATTATAGAGATATTCATAGTTTTATGCGAGTTTTCAATTGTCCAGTACACAGAAATCAACTTACGTTTTGTGTATCTGATAATGCAATGTATCAGTAAAAATTGAACATTTTACTTAAATATTATAGTACATTGAAATAATTCATTAGTCACTACGTGTAATTAAGTGAACGAATAATACACGAATTAATTCTAATTGTGATGTTTGAAAAAGTGGTAGTTGAAAGTGTGTGAAAACTAATTAGTGAGTGCTACCAATTCCAGTGTGTCAAGTGTTTAATCTTCAAATCAAAAGAAAATCCCGAAACGTGAAGGAAGTGGTCTCCGAAATATCTAAATATAAAATAAAAGTCCGAGGTGTAGAAGCCAGTCTGTGCAAAATCGTGCCACGTGATGCGTGTGCGTGTGTGCGGGCGTGCGTGTGGTGGGCGCGTGCGCCGATGAGCGGCGAGGCAGCGCGCGCGGGGGCATGGAGCAGAAGGGCGCGTGGCTGACGCCGCCCCCCCTCCACAACAGCAGCTGCTCCCAGCAGCGCTTCCTGGCGGCGGCCGGCGGCGTCTCGCTGTGGAACCTGTGCCAGGCGCTGCTCATCCTGCTGCTGTCCGCCGGCATCCTGGGCGCCAACCTCGTGCTCATCGTGGTGGTCAACAGCCGGCGCTACTCGCGCTTCATCCACGCCCAGCCGCGCTACCTGCTCACGTCGCTGGCCAGCAACGACCTGGCCATCGGCCTCTTCGTCACGCCCTTCGGCTTCCTGCCTGCCGTCTACCGCTGCTGGCCCTACGGCGAGATCTTCTGCCAGATCCAGGTGAGCTCTCTTCGCCTCGCCCCACGCACTACCTGCTCACGTCGCTGGCCAGCAACGACCTGGCCATCGGCCTCTTCGTCACGCCCTTCGGCTTCCTGCCCGCCGTCTACCGCTGCTGGCCCTACGGGGAGATCTTCTGCCAGATCCAGGTGAGCTCTCTTCGCCTCGCCCCACCTGCTCACGTCGCTGGCCAGCAACGACCTGGCCATCGGCCTCTTCGTCACGCCCTTCGGCTTCCTGCCCGCCGTCTACCGCTGCTGGCCCTACGGGGAGATCTTCTGCCAGATCCAGGTGAGCTCTCTTCGCCTCGCCCCACCTGCTCACGTTGCTGGCCAGCAACGACCTGGCCATCGGTCTCTTCGTCACGCCCTTCGGCTTCCTGCCCCCGTCTACCGCTGCTGGCCCTACGGGGAGATCTTCTGCCAGATCCAGGTGAGCTCTCTTCGCCTCGCCCCACCTGCTCACGTCACTGGCCAGCAACGACCTGGCCATCGGCCTCTTCGTCACGCCCTTCGGCTTCCTGCCCGCCGTCTACCGCTGCTGGCCCTACGGGGAGATCTTCTGCCAGATCGAGGTGAGCTCTCTTCGCGTAACCCCACTTGCTCACGTCGCTGGCCAGCAATGACCTGGCCATCGGCCTCTTCGTCACGCACTTCGGCTTCCTGCCCGCCGTCTACCGCTGCTGGCCCTATGGGGAGATCTTCTGCCAGATCCAGGTGAGCTCTCTTCGCCTCGCCCCACC
This sequence comes from Acheta domesticus, assembly GCA_031308135.1. Taxonomy (NCBI): domain Eukaryota; kingdom Metazoa; phylum Arthropoda; class Insecta; order Orthoptera; family Gryllidae; genus Acheta; species Acheta domesticus. The sequence continues at coordinate 266,542,091 of JAHLJT010000631.1, read as the reverse complement.
TGCTCACGTCGCTGGCCAGCAACGACCTGGCCATCGGCCTCTTCGTCACGCCCTTCGGCTTCCTGCCCGCCGTCTACCGCTGCTGGCTCTACGGGGAGATCTTCTGCCAGATCCAGGTGAGCTCTCTTCGCCTCGCCCCACCTGCTCACGTCGCTGGCCAGCAACGACCTGGCCATCGGCCTCTTCGTCACGCCCTTCGGCTTCCTGCCCGCCGTCTACCGCTGCTGGCCCTACGGGGAGATCTTCTGCCAGATCGAGGTGAGCTCTCTTCGCCTAACCCCACCTGCTCACGTCGCTGGCCAGCAACGACCTGGCCATCGGCCTCTTCGTCACGCCCTTCGGCTTCCTGCCCGCCATCTACCGCTGCTGGCCCTATGGCGATACAAATGAACCTTTCCTATATAGCTGCGGCCAAATATTCTGCCAAATAGGTGACGTATCTTAATCTGAACCTTTGACTTCCTAACCAGGGTTTACTGCTCTTTGACCTAGAGGTAAATCTTCCCATTGCAAGCCATGTTTGTCACCTTTTTGCATATTTGGAAACCGCGATATAGAAACTTCTGAATGTGAATGCAGAAACCTCGGCATTCTCTTTTATGTGTATTATTCATAATATTCAGTGTTAATGTAGAATATGTGATAGAGTGTAAATAATTGATTGGTGTGTTCCGGTTCATGTCAGCGTTTAACTGTCACTTCATTTTGGCCAGAAGTACATTTTTTAAAAGTTTTGAGAAACTTACAAGCCATTAATTTGTTTGAAAGGTATATATTTGGCGTAATAAATGGTGAAGTTGATATTGTTTGGAATAGAGAAACAAAATTGTAGTTTTATTGTAAATTATATTGAATGATTACTCTTCGTTGATTACAACTATATATTTGTATATAATAAAATATACGACGGGTGTTCAAATGAAAGGTAACGACCCTGTGGGTGTAATTGAAGTCTTTATTCAAAAGTAACCACCAGAGGCCTGAGCACAACTATCCCACTAAACCTATTCAAATATTTATGAATATTTGTTTGTACAGTTTGGACATGGAATGAAAAAAAGGGCGACAACAACTAAGTCACTTAACATATAAATAGCCCTAATAGTCCATAAATAGCTCTAAAAGTAAATCCATCACTTTTGGCAGGGGTCATAATTACAGTGAAACACATTACCGTTTAAATAATGACATTATTCCGAGAGTTTCCTCGTGCAAGTACCTAGGAATTCATTTCGATAGTAAATTAAGTTGGAAAAAACACGTAGATTTTGTTGTAGGGAAAGCCTGGAGATCTCTTCACTTTGTAATGCGCATCCTAAAAAAGAGTACGGCAAACGCGAGGGAAATTGCTTATTTATCTCTTGTTCGTCCAATAATGGAATATGGAACAATTTGTTGGGATCCGCACAAGATTATGCAGTGTAAACACTTGGAAAGGATTCAGCATAGGGCAGCTAAATTTACTTTCAGGGACAAGAAAACGGCAGGGTGGGATTCAATCAAAAACAGGCGATCAGTAGCAAGACTCTGCGCCTTGTATAAAGCTTATAATGGTCATCCAGCTTGGAAAGAAATTAATCGGCGGCTATGTATTCCTACATACATCAGTAGAGTGGATCACAGGCACAAAATAAATTTAAGACAGCAGAGAACGGATGTCGGGAAATTTTCTTTTACAAATCGAACGATTACGGAATGGAATAGATTGCCTGCAAAAACCTTTGAACCCTTTCCTCAAAGTGTTCAACAGTTTATGAAATTAATTTAGGGTATTATTAAGTAAATGAGGGAGAATAGTGGTTATATAGCGATGCATAAGTGTTCTATTGTGAAGTGAGGTGTAGTGCAGTGTATAGCAGAGAAATAAAGAAGGAAATGTTTTCAGGTCTTAGTGAAGTGAAGTGCAGTGTGATACTAGTGCAGTGTGTGTGTGTGAGTGTTTTCTCTCTTAATGTGATTTAATGTTTTATGAATCAGTCAATTTTTATATTATTATCATTATTTTACCATTATTATTACTACAATTAGTATATAATTTGCTTCTTCTTCTTCTTCTTATTATTATTGTTGTTGTTGTTGTTATTATTATTATTAGTGGTTTTAGAGTTCTATATTACAGAAAGGCTGGGTATATTTATGTTTTTGTAATTAGCTGCCACCGGGTTATGCCCAATTGCAGTTTAAATAAATCTAATCTAATCTAATAATTTGTTAATAGATATCGTATGTGAATTATTCAGGTAGTTTTTGATGAATAATTGGTTTTTCTATAGGATTGAAGGTCTCAATGCAGCTGAGCACATTCTCATGCATTGCCCTTTGATATATTTTAATTCCGATCAAATATAATTATTTACTTATAAATTAACTAGCGTACCCGTGCGAGAACTCTCGCATGTTAGATCTTGAATTAATGATTATGCAAATAAACCTCGTCAGACTGCACAAACTACGGTGTTAACAGAAAGCGTTAATAAAGATAGTCAAATCTAAGCCTTCTAAGCGTGTCGCCACAAAAATTGCTACCAGCAGAAAAGGCTGAAATATCGGGGTGGCCTTGATAGTATTGAAGCGTGGAACCGAAACTTAATTGAATGGATCGGAAAATATCTCATCTTATGCTCTAAAACGCTTTGTTTACGAGTTATTTGCCGATATAGGTTGACATGTATTGCGGGTTGCATTTTACATTAATATTTCGATGCGTTTTTTTTGAAGAAATCATCCATATTTTTAAAGTCAAAGTGCAATTCGTCACGTCTCCTTGAAATTCTCTTTCTTTAGAGACCTCATTTATATTGATTGGTTGCTTGTGAGACCCGCAAAGGGGAGGTATACTACTGAAATAATATAGGAGACGATTGGATTTATTGATGACGTCTCTGTTTGAAATGTAATTACGAACACACATTCATATCTTGGAGGTTTTTATAAATTTGCTAGTATAATGACATGTAACCGTGGTCCAAAATGTTTATTTATAATTTCTTCTTGGATATTATATTTTTACAAATCATTCCAAGATGGTGCAGATTTTTTCTCTGTTCTTACAAAATAGGATAACATCAAACATTTCTCGGTATATGTTTTGAATTCAAGAGCTTAGGTTGTTGCTTCTTGATCATTATGCTGCAGAGTATGTGGTTAAGCTGTTGCAATGTGCTCTAAATTTGCGGTATTTCTAGCATCTAAGAAGCAAATATTCTCAATGTTTGGCTCAAAATTACGCAAAAACTATTAACATTTGCAATAGATTAATTAAATGTGCTAATTTAGAAGAAGATATTGCATTAAACAACCAATTCTCTGACTTCATTAGCATTGCAAAACAATTTTAACTTTCGCAATGTTCTAAAGTTGAGATATGTTAATAAAAACTTAACCTAAATCATATGTAAAAGAGTGTAATGTAGTACCAAAGTTATTAAGAGATCTGCTTCAAATTTGCAGGGTTTCTCGTTCGACTGAATAAATCGGGAAAAATTGGTTACTGAGAAAAATCTGTGAACCCAGTAAGTTCCCGTGTTGTTCGCAAACCGCTTTGAAACAAAAAAACAACACTTTTTTGATATCAGGAACTTCTAAAACGTGTTACAATTTCGACAGAGAGATGTTATAATTTTGACATTTCCTACATTAGTTTTTTTGTACTCCCCTCTGCTTGCTAGTAAAAGAGAAAAAAAATCATTGATAGTAATATTATACAATGAAACAGAGCAAGTCTCTATCCATAATAGATCCATGAAATACCTTTATAATTAAATTGAAATATATCATCTGGCATTAAGTTATTAGTCGATCTGCAATATTGGAAAACGCATACGTTACTCCGTGTCATGTGTTACACGCTGATAGAAACTAGATTCCACATTTCTGTTTTTCAATCGTAATTTCAGTCGGGAGAATGATACGATCATTGAAAATGTCAATATCAATGAAAATGTCAATGTTATTTGTGACATTTGTCCGGCACTAATTCAATTGAAATGCGAAGACTAAATTAACTACAATGTGATAGTTTTTGTTTTTCTCCAAAAATGAAGTACATAATAGTACATCCAAGTTCTTGCGAATTTCCTTCAATTAGATTCAGAATTCAGTGGCTAACAAAACTTCAAATAAGAACTTCACGTAAATTGTACTCATTTAATTTCGTGATACACAAAGTCTTCCTTTATAAATATATCTTGACCACAATTGTTTTCATAAGAAAGATGGAAATTTTCATTCTAGTTGAATATCTTAAAATGTTTTAAATAATTAATGAATAAAAGTCATTGCGTAAATTCATTTCTACAATGTTTGTTTTATGATTAGCAAATGTATATGGCTCAATTACCAAACTAATGGAGCTAATACGGCACGTACTTTCTCGCCTTTAGCAATGGTTATTAAATTGTATTAATACCACAATTTCTCTCCGAGTTAACACATCGCAGTCTTCATTTTTTGTAAAACTCATTTGAAATTGTAGAACATTTGGTACAAAAATTAAAAAGTTTTAAGCAATAGATTTTGTATTCAAAACTTAAAAAAAATCTGGTATTGAATTCCTTGCATAAGGTATTCAGGTTCAGGGTAAAGGTAAGTAGTGTATTGTGGCGGCATATAGCGGTGCCTTAATAAATTTACTACAAAAAACTTCTTTTTCTGTACTCTCAGGCAGACGCACGTGCGCTTCACCCGCTCGCCTCGGCCCAGCCGCGTTCCACCACGCCCGTTGTCCTCTGCTGTCAGAGTCGCACCCTCAGCCGGCCTGGTAAAAACAATTTATGGCCGTCAAAGGCCACTTGACGAAACCACTCCACTGAATGCACCTTTTGTGACCCAACCCCCGCCGATCCTGGGGCGCCCCCCTCGCTTCCACGCCTGTCGCGATAATTTAAGAAAGTCTGAACCCCTTTGCCATACAATAATTGCTCAATAGGAATGCCACCCCCCCCGACGAACGCAGCTGCGTTCCGGTCAACAAAGATAGCATTTCGGGAGAGAGAATTCAGAAAATTTTCCACAAATCCTCGGACCGCCATTCGTCTAAAATAATTCTGCGACGCAGTAAGATGCGGCCAATGAGAGGTTTCAAAAAGTAGGTCAGCGAGCCCAGGAAAAACTTAGGAGGGGGAAAATACGGAGAGGGACTGATTCCCAAAATCTTAAGGAGACACTAACACGAGAGTTACGAGAGGGAGGTAGTCGTGAGAGCGACCACGCGTGAGCGTCGGCTGCGAAAGTAACGCTTAAAAGGCGAGCGCTCTAAGTTACGAGAGGGCGCTTCGCGACCGAAACTCGTTGCCTAAGTCGGGCGAACGAGCCGCGAGTATCAGGAGCTAGCCTACGGTCCGCGCCAGCGATTAAATGCTGTAGTATCGCTCGTCTTAGCCGTAATGAGAGACGAACCCGGACTCGTCCAGCGTCTTGGTGGCGAGACGCCAAGGAGGCTCGGGGCAAGCAGTGACCGCGGGAAGATATCCGCCTTCCCGTTGCAACATAGCAGCTGGTAAGACAACGCCCGTGGAAGACGCCAAGGCCATCGACCTCAACGTGGACACCCCAGTCCACGCTCGTCCACAGATAAGACTTTTTACGCACGCACGCGCTTTGGGGCGCCCCGCCTCGAGACGAGGCGGAAAATGCCATCGAACTTTTAAAGTGTTTGGTCTTTCTTTATGTTGTTTGTTTGTTTGTTATTGTTAAAATTAAGCGATGCCGCGCAATGGCATATTTTTTTGTAGAGTGTAACAGAAGTGTCATTAACTTTCTTTTATTTTATTTTTCCTTTTTACCGAGCTCAATTGGTAGGGTGTGATCCCACCTCATGGGATTTTTTTTTCATGTAACTTCCCCGGCCGTAGGTCGGAAATAAAGGTATCATTTTATTTCACTGCCCAATTACGGCTCATCATTTAAAGTAGTCGTGGCACCTGCACCGCTCTTCCACCCATACCGTTGCAATTCGGCTTTCCCAACGTGGGGCCGCCATAGATAGCAGCCACCGTTGCAATTTGGCTTTCCCGCCGTGGGGCCGCCATAGATAGCAGCTACCGTTGCAGTATTCACGAATATATCCGATGAAGTTTTTAGCCTAACATTATACTGCGTAAGTAGTATGCGAGAAAGTAAAATAATTAAAAGTTTATAAATAATACGATATTGATAGCGTTTGCAATAAAATGCAAATAGATCGAAAAAATATTATAGTAATGATTAAACACCATATTATTGTCATATTCTTCAAATATAAAAGTATTAGTTTAAATTAACGCAAACAAGAGGAAGTCGTTAAGTAGCCCAACAGTGAAGTACCTAGGACTCACAATGTGCAGAAAATTAACCTGGAAATCACATATCACAGATCCAGCAAACAAAACATACAAAACATTATAAAACTATCCAATACTAAATCGTAACTCTACACTTAGTATAGAATGCGGTAAAATAACCAACAAGTCAGTAATCAGATCCTCACTAACCTACGCACGCCCGTTTGGATAAAAGCATCCCACACCTACATTAACAAATGCAACATAAATCCTTCAGAAAAGTTACAAAAGCTTCGTGTATCATAAGTAAAAGAATTCAAAATAGAATCCATTCAAGATTATATTATGAAATTTAAAAAAAACTATGATATACTACCAGAATCCCCAGCTACAGCAACTTACCATCTAGTTAAGCCACGCTCGCTCTCTCCCGTTCTCTTCCTCTCGCTCTCTTACTCTCGCTTGCTCTCTCGCGTTCCCGCTCGTTCTCTGGCTCTGGTTCTCTCTCTAGCTCTCGCGTTCTCGCTCGCTGTCACTCGCTCCCGCTTGCTCTCTCGCTCTCTCTCTCGCGCTCCCTCTCTTGCTCCCGCCCGCTCCCTTGCTCTCACTCGCTCTCTTCTCGCTCTCGCTCGCTTCCTCGCTCACCAGCTCTCGGAACGGCATCAGCCGGCAACCGCTCTTCCTCCGCACCTTCCTCTGAGCGTCCATTATTCGAGTCAAGCAAGGAATTCCTCCTCGGCACAAATCCCTGTGCGAGCCGCATAGGTGGCGAACGCTTTCTCTTTGGAAGCGGAAAATTTACGGCTGGCAATGCGGCGCGCTATCCAAGTGGTTGCGAATTCGGCTTCCGGTAATTATTGCGATTGCGCTCTGATCGATACAGAGCGCGTGAAGGAATGCGCGCGTGGTTGTGCGGCCAGAGACGTGCGCTTACGCTAAAGCTAAATTGTCTAGTGTCGCCGTAGTGAAGAATTTTTGCTTCAATGTGGAACTACACGGCTTGTGAGGAGACAATGAGGTCAAATGCTTGGATAAATTATAATTATTAATCAATGAAACGATAAAAAAAACTTTGTAAATGATTCTTCGAAGAAAAAGTATTTTAAAAAAGTAGTGTAATACACGCCTCTGACCGGGTAGTGTTAGGTTCCAGTCCCAACGGTGGAAGGATTTTCGAGGTGGTTGTCAACCAGGCCGAATTCAGTCGCTGTCTGGAGGAGGAGGCCAGCTGCTCTGATCGGTACTTTTCCTTGGTTTCTCCGATCAACACCAGGCGAATGCCGGAGGAGTACCCTAACAAACGGGCCACGGACCGCGCGATCTTTCCTTCCTCTTCCTTGTCCTCTCCTCGGCCTTAAAACGCACACGCTAACACGCACTAGACTACCACACCACCGGTCGGGAGCTGAGAGCTTGTCCCGGCTGGAGCGGTGCCCCACTGATGGGCGATAACTGGTTGGGGAAAACCCCGTTAGCCGACGGTAGGTCGGCGCCGGATCTCGCCATCCAGTTGGCAAAGACCACAGAAGGTCCGTCGCACGGCCAGTTCTCGTGGAATCGAGAGCCCATCACAAATAAGATGGCAAGAGGACAGTTTCCTCAATTTATAGTAATTGATTAAACATTCACTTCGCAATAAAATATTCACAACTTTATATTGTTAGTTGCTTTATCACTATCAAAAAAATAATATGAATATTTTGAAAAAAATGCAATCAAAGTACAAGCTTCTAATGCCTCTCCTTCAACTAAGACTTGCACCAACTCTCGTGAAAACCGGATGTTTCTACGTTTTCAGAAGTAAATTCTATTTACGCAGCATGAGTGCAGAATTATTCCGATTATTTTGTAATGTAAAGTTTTCAACACGAAAAATCTGTATCATATTAATAGCGTACATTTGGTACACAAAACACCACTTCGAAAAGTTAAAGGTTTTTTTTTAAAATGTCCCCAACACTTCCCATCATTTTGTTTTCCCAACTTTTCTCACGAACAACAAAAAACACCTCATTTTGAGGGTACAAAATCTCCAATTTGCCAGGCCTGTGGAGCGTGTCTACTCTGATCGCCTTATTGGGTTCATTCAGAGTGGCGTTCTCCGTCGAGTGTAATAGAGACGTCAGGAAGTCGGGAGACGGGGTGCGAAAGGACAGGAACGAGGCACACAGTGAGGCCAACACAAGATACTCACGTCAGTTCCATAGAATATTGACGAAATTAGTGTTTTCGATTTAATAAATTAATGTTAATAAAAACATTTACAAAATTAACACACAAAATTAAACGTATAAAGTTGTGCATTAAAATAATTGAATGAAAATAAACAAACGTGTTTTGAATGTTTCCCAACTATTATTTCAAAAAAAACAAACTTACACGTATCCGTTACTTCTTACTGCGGGAAGTGTGTGAAATCAGTGTGTATTATATACCTGTTAAAATAGGCTTCCATGAGATGCAAATTGTTGTATAATAATAGCAAACTATTCTATAAGATGTAAAAACTTTTTAAGTTCAAGAATAATAATGGAAAATATTTTGAAGTAATGTTGATTATTTTATAACATTATTTAGTAGCGCAGATATTTTTTACATGAAATATTTCAAAATAGGTAATTAACGTAGTGAAATTATAAAATTTATCTAATCTGTCTCCAAACTTTTAAAGAATATTGAAAATATTTTAACCCTTTTATGCCCTGTGCTACATATAGAACCACATTTTCTGGTTAACTCACATTTGCACCTTTTGCGCTAATTTGAGAATTTTATTTCTTCAATAAAGTGAGACTTCTTAAATGAAACATATAAGTTCATTTTGCCATTCCGAAATTATAGATATAGATTTAGCCGTCATCTCTATATTATTGTACTTTCCTGGTCAGGGTGTATTAATGACTTACGTCGTTTCGAATCATCTAAAACCGAGCCTAGCTGCTGTATGGCTGTTTTAAGTCTGTGGATAGGCAGTATACATAGGACGATATAGTTGGAGAGAGATATAAGCAAGACTGGAATGTCTTATTTCACATTTAACTGAAAACCGTCAGTATGAATTGAAAGAATAATTGAAGAAACTTGAGAGAAAGCAAAACTCATACAAGAAAAGATTTAGACTTTGAACACTCATTACGTCTACTACTTTAGTATCATAAACATCATATGTTTCTTAATTTGTTGGTTTGTATTATGCTTGTGTAAAAATTAACAAATGTTAACTAAAAGACTTAAAAGTAATCCAAAAAATGGAACATTTACAATTTCGATTGAAAATAGCAAATATTTGATGCGTTAGTCAGCCTGTTCTCGTTTCGCGCGTACCGGCTGATTTCTCTTATCCTGTGCGACACTGCCTACGACACATCTGATGTCAAACGACACCAAGTTTCTAAAGAAGAGTCCATTAAATATTTGCTGTGCATGCATTTTGTTACGGAATAGCACCATTTTAGATAAGAAGAGTAAAGAACTTACATATAAATACTATAATACAAGTATGTTATAGCTGTATTAGGAAGGAATATGTTTCTTAAAATATTTAATTTGTTGCAGTGTTTTATTTAATAGTGATTCCGGGTGCGTCAACTGCTAACGTCGTGACTCCCATAAGTGTTATGATGGGAGGTGGCAGCGATCATCCCAAATTTAGCCAAGTCCTTACAGAAATTTTGCGGAACAAATCCCAAAGCTCCGATAACGACCGATATCGGCCGATATTTTGCAGAACAAATCTCAAATCCGATATCGGGACGACTTATGCTTTTACGCCCCACTTTCGGCTGATCTCGATTTCCAAACTGTTGTATTTAAGACGTTTCTCTGCCTCCTAGGTTGCGAAGTTTTGATCGCATGGCACAGCAACGACTACAAGAAGACACGATCTTTGTTTCCAAATCCCAGATAACGTCGCAGAGTTGCCATTATCATGCGACCAATTTGAATTTGCTGGTTGTGCAGTATTGTACACAGTCCAACAATTATTATTCTTTTATCTCACTAAAATGATTTCTTGACGTACCGCTCGATTTCGCCGCAGCTTTCCCGTGCAACCGCCCATCGTGCGGCCACCGGCAGGAGTGGGTGTGGGAGTGGGGGGGGGGCGGGGACGGACGTCTGCGGGCGTGCGTCGCCCATCGATCGACGCGAGGACCTCCGCGCGGAAGGGTCGCCCGCCCCCGCCCCCGCCCCCCTCCCGCTGCCCTCCGCGTGTAATCCTCTTACCGGCGCGGGAGGTCCTCGTCAGCAAAAATTCGACTGCGCTCTCTTGAAATAAAACTTCCGGTCCGGAAACGCGGCTCGCGTGACGCCGTGGCGCCCTCGCTCCCACGGGGGCGGAGCAAACGACACGCCGCCCCACGCCGCCCCACGCCGCCCCACGTCGCCCCACGCCGCCACACACCGCGCCGCTCCGCGTCGCCCCACGCCGCCCCACACCGCCCCACGTCGCCTCACGCCGTCCCACGCCGTCCCACGCTCCGCCTTCCCACGCCGTCCCACGCCGCTCCACGCCGCCCCACGCCACCCCACGCAACCCCACGCCCCGCCGCCCCACCGCCCCACGCCGCGCCGCGCCGCCTCACGCCGCCCCACGCCGTTCCACGCCGTTCCACGCCGCCCCACGCCGCCCCACGCCGCCCCACGTCGCCCCACGCCGTGCCACGCCGCGCCGCGGAGCTCACGTGAATCGGGAATGAGCGCGTCGGATTTTGAAGAGCTGCAATATTTGAAAAACGACCCATCAGGGGGCAGCACGAGCGAATAAAAATCGCGCGAAATGTGCTTTTGTTTGCAAACCCATTTTTAAAATCTTTCGCGTTAAAATACTGCACAAATGAATTTAAAGATGAAATGAACGGAATAACTTTCTCGTAGCATATGGATGCCGTTCTTGGTTAAATTTTGTTGAAATAATCCATTCCTTTTTTCACTGTTAGAAGTGGATGTGATGTCAATCAAATACATGTTCAGTGTGCTGGTAAAATATTCGCCCTTTAATCTAGTCGTTAGATCAATGTTACCATATTGAAAATCGAGACAAAGTCAATTGTCTGCAAAGTGTTTTTCTAGTTGAAATAAGCTGGGACAATATTTGCCAAAGAATTATTACGGTGCTAGGCCACTTTATGTAAGAGGTAACCACTACTATAAAGAACTTTGGCGTGTTACTGAAGAGTAGGGAAAAATCAGAATGGATGCTGGACTTGGCTTCCTTTCGCATCTATTAATTGCAAAAGACGTAGGGGATGGTGCTAATTCATACTCGAAGGGGACTTTAATTTGTTGCCCGATTACTTTGTTATGCACATCTCAGGAAAATTGCAAGAGAATCGATATGTACTCCCTTCTTTGCATTTTTGACTGACCGTTCATCCCTCCTTCTGTGGTCCATCCGTTCGTAGTCAACGACAGATCCAAAGTAATTAAGTTTATTTTCTCCAAAAATGATATTTCCCGATTGATGTAAATTAACTCAAAATCTTCTGTGTTTCAAATGGATATTTTGATTTCTGGTGGTACTTTGCATTAAGCCTCAAAACTATTTTGGAAATAATCTAAAATTAGCTACATTTTTATTAAACTTTGTCCTTTGTTGGTGTAAGAAAAGCTTAACAGAATTTCTCGTCTTCATTTTCGTTTAACCCCTGATTTTTCGAAAATTGCTAACTTTTTCTGGCATCTTCCTACAAGTAAAATATTGAAGAGAGAAATTATTTCCTAAGTGAAATTGGTCTTTTAAGATGCATATTGAAATAAGGTCATGTACAATTTCTTGAAAATTAGACTAGCTTTTGCTAGTCTTCTTCTTTAAATTTATCCTTTTATTATTCAAAGGACAATAAAAATTGAGCTAGCATCATTTCCGCCAGACTCTGCATTTTCGAAAATTGCAAAATTCAACATATAAAAGTTATAGAATTTATGATTAGGTTAAAACAAAATTAATTCCAAAAACTTTTCTCTTTAGAAAGGTCACAATCTTTTGAAATAACGAGTAGTTTTTGCTTAATATCTGCTTAAAATTAATGCAATGTATAAAAAAATATTTTCTCAAAACCCCCCTCTAATATTAAGTTCACTTTTTTTTCCACGGATTGAACAAAGAACGCTTAAAATAATGACATAGGTCTCATTCTCGTTTAACTCATTGAATTTTCGAAAATTGCAAATTTATAAACAATGCATGAAAGCATGTGCTTATTGCACCAACTAATTGGAAATACCTCGCACGCCGTCATTATTTACATAATCAGAAATTTGTATAAAACATTGCATTTGGGAGTGTTGCAAATAACTTGCAATGACGTTTCTTTAAAGCCCAAAGTTTTCTACGAAAAGATTGTTCAAATTTCACATTTGAAGAAACGTTTAAACATTTTTTTAAAATGACTCCAAATGTTTGCACAAAAAAATTAATATAGTGCTAGGTTTTACTCTTCTACAATAGTTATTTTTCAGTTCTACAATTAGGGGTATCGAAAAATTGAGAAAATGTGAAAAACATACTTCGGGCAATGAGAGATGGCAGCTGGGACGATAGTGAAGCAAAGTCGAAAAGCTAGCTCAAACCAAACTAATTATAAAACAAACTAGTGCGTGAATCTAGTTAGTCTCTACCATGTTGTAACACCACTAGTTTCAAAAGCTAAACAAATATAATTTTATTGAAATATATCTCTCGTGGTTAAAATTTACATGAAAATGAACTTGTATTGAAAATGAGATCAAAATTCTGCATTTTCGGAAAAGCGTGAATCAAATTTTTTGAAAAACGGCTTCAGTTTTTTTCTTTGTTTTTATGAATAGTACTAAACGCAGTAGTGAAATGTAAGTGCCAAATGCACACCGGCGCCATTTTATTTATTCTCTAATTTTATTAATAACAAAAATGTACTTTTTATCTCTAATATCGTTAATATTTTTATTACGGTACTTTTCTGTCCATTATTGGATTTTTGAACACAACTTCTTCAAAATATTGAAGATTCAGAATTGAACATTTTCAGAAACGCTCAAACAACATTTCATCAAAAATGGCTATATTTTTTCTATCAAAATATGCATGTATGAGTTTTGCTCTTCAGTAATAATCTTAAAAATAAATTTCAATTCTGCATTTAGGGAACACAAAATTGACAAAATATGAAAATAATATAGTTTGAGTGCCGACAGGTAGCATATGGGATAGAGAATGGGCAATAACGGAAAGTTAGGCTAATCTAAACAGATTAAAATACCAACTATTGCGAGAAAGTCTCTGTCATCCCTAGTTTCGAAACGACAGGAATATCCAAGACTCATCTCATGTTTAAAAAAAAACAGCTTTTTCGTTTTACTTTAAAAAGATATTTTTAATATTCATCAAGAGATAGTTTCAATATGAAATGAAACAACAATCCATAGAATGACCACGATCAATCGCGTTACTTACGACTAATTTAAATAGCTCTATTCATATTTTCGCCTAAAAATACGCACATTAATACGAATACAACCGTTATCATCAAATATTTCAAAAATAGCGGCTCACAAGCACGAGCATTCTGAGTCGTTTATTGTTATCACTAGTTTTGGAAGCGAAATAAATGTAAATATCGTTTAGTGGAAAACATTGAAATGCATCTCTAGAGAGGGTTGTTAAAACACACGAACACTGAAACAACACTCAGCAAGTGCCATAAAACCCGATGTTTTTTTTCACACGATATGCCCAGAATAGCAGAGTATTATTCTGTGTAGCACAAAAACGAACATGCGGGGTTGGGATGTTGTGAGTCGACTTTTATTTGCGTATTCAATGGCTAAAATTCGGCGAGGTACTAAACATAATCGTAAAATGCAATACTCTGCTAATAATGGACAATGATCTCATTTGAACAAAGCTCGCTCTTCGTTTAAATGATGGGACAACGCACTGCTTTTTGCATGTTATTAAATTTGTCAAGTAACAACAAGGTCGGAAAATGCAGATCTCTGTTTGCATGAGCATTTAAAACAAATTTGCATAGTGTACACCCAAATGAACGTTAATACCTTTCATTAAAAATTCTTAACATAATTAAATTTTCGTTCACAGTATTTTGAACAACGAATTTTTACCTGTCAGTTGTTGCATAAATAATCCATTGTATTCATTCTGCAAAGTTTTTAATTTTATCAAAAGTAGTATCATGTATTTAGTATGACTATTTCGCAAATAAATATAAGTTAACTGAAATGAACCTATTAAAACAACAAAATGTGCTTATTGTGCAATTTCGATGTGTCAATCAAATATCACTGCCTCTTTGAATGACTTTATTTAAGATATACAACAAAATCAATTCTACAATATTTTGTTCATTTTAATAATAATAATAATAATAATAATAATAATAATAATAATAATAATAACCAAGTGGGAAATTACAAGCAACAATTATTTTTTTTAAAAAATATAAGTTAACCAAAGAATATTAGTAATATAGATCGTTACACGATATTTCCTTGTAGATAGGACACAAATATCATCATTATTTTACTCCTTTTTATCATTTCGTAAAAGTCTTAATGTTAAAACCTATTATAAATATTACACTTTAGTGTGTATCCGGATACAAATCTGTGACAACGTTCACGGTCACGTTAAATTTCTTGACATTCGGTTAGAATTGGTCGTTATGTAGCTTAATATCTTAGTGCTTATTTGTACACGTATGGCCAGTTTTTCCTGTTGATGCATATTCGTGTAATAATAGGCGCATATTTTGCATATTTCATTAAATTAGACACTTGTCTAAAACGTTTCAACTTTTCATCTGATCTATTTATATGAGTGCGTTCATAGATTACAAAGAGCTTGTCAGAGCTTACGTTTATTTCTATATATGAAAAATACTTGAGCAAAGGTAGAACATTTCTTGATATCATATTCTTTTTAAAATCAGGAATGAAATGCAACAAGGCATACAATGTACGTCACGAAGGTGAATATTTACTTATATTATTTCTCCCGCGAAGTAAGATGAACTATATTCTGCTCGCCCAGAAATAATTTTGTTCATTCCCAGTGTGGTTTTCCTGAATTTTATCAATAAAGGTTTGTAGAGGAAGTGAAATATCGTTAATTTTAATTGCATATTAAAGTTCATTTTTGAATGCATATTTTATTTTTATAAATGCATATTTTTAAAAACGTACCTCAAGATATTTTAGGGCATAAAAATCCTCTCTCTAATCATTAACGTCAGGGGCGCTACCGACGATGGCACATTAGCGCTGTCTGCCGGGCATGGATTGATTAAACTAATTGTGGCGTCCAGATAGATTCACGCGATCTGCGCGGCAAACAGCATAGGGGCAAATTATTTCCTACAGTGGTTTCCGATAATCAATACAATTAATTTAACTTCTTCTTCCACAATTGTCTTCTTTAATCTTATGTTGATAAAATCTAACCAAACATTTATGTGGGATCTGATGTTTGACTAGCGCGGTGTTGAGCTACGATGGCGCCGCGTGGTGGAAGAGGCAGAAGTATGGCTGTCATAGAAAAAGAACATTACGAATATTATAATAGTCCGATGTATTAGTGTGTTGAAGTGGGTGTGTATTTTGTATCTTCGATTAATACACGTTCGTTACGGCAATTCGTGTTCTACCTTTTCTGAGAATCGTAAGCCAGCGATTCCTACTTTTATTATTTCAGTTTCTACAGTAAAAATGATGTTTGGGTGCAAATCATACGTCAATATATCATAAATAATGCACTGTCTTAAAACATTTTTGGAGAAAAGATATATTTTTAGAATGTTTCCTGTCTGTACTGGTCATTGGAAATAACAAACTCTTTAATTAAACGAAACGTGTTGAACGATTCTTCCCGAGACTAAAAGCAAATTAATCCTCCTCGCGTAAAAAGTCCAAGTAACGTTTTGTTTTCAAGTTTTTTCCCTTCGACTGACACAGAGAAAAACATTTTCTTATAACCCGTCCGAGGAAAACAAAGGGATAGATTTTAATGTTGTCCATTGAAATGATGAGTGATACGAAGCGGTTTCGTTGAGAGTGAAAATGGATGCAAATTTCGGATCACAAAGAAAAAAGAGAAGCGAGAGGAAGAAAATGGGCACGGCAGCCTTGGGCTGTCTGAGAAGAACAAGCGTTGCGGTGGTGGCCGCCTGCCAAATTCTTCAGCCCGCGCTTTGCCGCATGGCCCGCGGCGTCGATGCCCCCGAACCGCCAACGCCTCGAGGCCAGCGCCTGCCCGGCGTCTTTGTGCCACCGGCCACCGGGAATTACTTTACGATGCTGCAGTCAAACGCGTTTCAGTCTACAGCCTCATTGCAGTTAATTGAAACTCGCCCAGGCCGCTCGGCTTTTGTATTGGTTATTATTCATGCTGCTTTTCGTACAACACTCAATCAAACAAGTTTCAGAAAATAACGAATTATTTATTAACGTCTGATAAGAAAAATTCTTATAAGTAAGAAATGCCATTATTTTGCAATAACTACACTGATACGCTATCTTTAATTAGAACTCTTTGTTTTAATTGTTTTGAACGAACAGCGGAATGGTAAATCTTTAACAGTCGTCATTTTTAAGATTTTTTTCTCTCTTGTTAAATCTATACGACAGTATTTTATTATGAAAAATTATGAGATAATAAATGACAGATGATACATAATGAGATAAAATAATGATAATAAATGGTGCAATTTAGAATTAAAGCTATAGAATTGAAAATTTTTCAGAGAAAGGTTGTAGTTTGGTATTTTACAAGGTTGTGAATTTATGCAAAAATGAGGCGGAAAACACATTGATTTTAGTTTTCTTCATTGTGCCTTTGGGTCTCAGTTGGGCTCCTTGGGAGATGAAAGTGTTCGTATAAATTGAAGTTATTCGGCTTTCCTGTTGCTGTATGAATTCGGTAATTCACACCTGCTATTAATTTGTCTGTTATAATCTGCCTAACGCGCCTAATATATTTTACTTTTTTGCTAGAAGTTTTATGTAACAAGTTTTGATTCAGCCGTCGCTCGATTAGTTTGATATTTTCCAAGTGATCCACCTTTACTGTTAAAAAAGGAGTGGGACTTTCTCTTAAGGACCAAACACTATTGTAAATATTGCGATCTGCTGAAAAGTATTACCATAGTAAGGGTGTTTTCTATGAGGTGGAGGGAAATCATTGATCAGATCGAAATCGTGTCAGTTAGTCATTTAACTACGTGTTATCTCAAAGTTAAATGTATCTGCATTGCCTTAAAGATAATAACTTACACGCCAAGTTTCAATTCATGTTTGTCGAAGATTTCCGTCACATTCATGATACCAGTTTAATATGGTAGTTCTTTTAGAAAATTACTAAAATTATTTGCTCTCCAAACTTCCTTGCAACTCATCAAAAATCGTGGTTTTGATACATTGTCCATTGACAGAATTTTTTCTTGGAAACAATGATTTGTGTTCCGTAAAGCGCATTTAATCAGATGTATGAGTGTTAGTCAACGAATCACTATTATTAATTTTATTGATATCATCATTATGGTGAGGGCATCGCCTAATCATTTGTGTCCTCCCAATGTTCGTACCAGGAGAGATGGCTCAGTGCATCAACCTGATGTCACTGCAGTCCCTCTGACCAGGAGGTCCTAGGTTCGAGTTCCGACGGCGGCAGGATTTTCGACACTAGCTAGTCAGCTAGCTCGAATTCAGTCGCTGTCTGGAGGGGAATTCTGGCAGCCGGCTGCTCTGTTTTCCGTGGTTTCTCCGATCAACACCAGGAGATTGCCGGAGCAGTATCCTAACAAACGGGCCACGGACCGCGATGTTTCTTTCCTCTTCCTTGTCCTATCCTCTCCTCTTACACACACACACACACACACACACACACACACACACTAACATGCATTCAACTACCACACATGCCGGTCGGGAGCTTACAGCTTGTCCCGGCTGGGGCGGTGCCCCGCTGGTGGGAGATACCTGGTTGAGGGGAAACCCCGCTAGTCGACGGTAGGTCGGCACCGGATCTAGCCATCCAGCGGGGAAAAGATCATCGGCACCTTCCGAGAAAAACACGCACTACTCTTACGGGACTAATGATATCGGTAGTTGACGCGCCCGGAAATAATCAATCAATCAATCCCAGTGTTCGTTGACGGGTCGCGGAGCACGAGCGCCGCGTCCCGCGTCAGCTGAGCTCTTGCCCTCCCCCCCGCCCTCCCCCGCCCACCCCTCCTCGCTCCTCGCGCTCAACTTCCGCTAAGCAAACGACGCGTTCCTCCCCCGCCGTTCTCTCCCCCGCGTTCCGCCCTTGGCGCCTCGCGCGGCGTCCCCCGCCCACAGCCCCACTCCGCGCACCCACACCCCCGCACTTGGGGTTCCCCCCACCCCGCATTCCGGCCCCGCTCCCCCTGCATTCCGCTCCCCGCCATTTCACACCCGACGCCGCACGCCAAGCCTCCGCGCCCCTCGCCCCCGCTGATACCACCCGCTGCGCTTGCTTCAGCATTTAGTGCAGTGGTGTCAAGGTCTTCTACTGGGGGCTGTGGCACGCGTCGTGGCATCGTATGGCATCACGGCACGGTATATCGTCATGGCATCACGAGCTTCTCTGCGCAACTAGCGTCGGGAAAGGATACTATTACAAGTAGTAGTCACCCCGCCTTCTTACAGTAGGGATGGCGTCGTCTCTGGTGATGAACTCTGGACTCCCGGTCATGTCATGGACCTTTACAATGATTTAGTGCTTTCAGGCGCTTCCACAACTATGATCATTAATACCGGAAGTGTAGTGCATGATTTTATCACTGGAAATGATGGTGATTTCTTTCCCTAAATGGCGAGGCCCCGCGCCGACCTACACGTCGATTCGCTGTTCTTTTCTTCCAGCCGGGAATCTCCCACCAGCTATGCACCTCTCCTCCCACAGCCGTGATAAACCCAACGTACCCGACCGGTTTCCCATCATATGCGACAGTGTAGTGCAAATAAGGGGGTGTGTAAGGAAGGGGTGAAGAAAGGACAAGGAAAAAGAAGAAAAGATCGCGCGCTGTCCGTGGCCCGTTTGTTAGAGTACTTCTCTGGCAATTGCCTGGTGTTGATCGAAGAAATCACGGGGAATTACCGCGGCGCCTGTCTCCTCCCCACTCTTGACCCCGACAACCTCACGCCACCGCGCTAAGCTTCATCCCTTCGCCTAAGGGTCACGACTGAACACACCACACAGAGCCGAAACTTCTTTCTGGATCTCGCATCATCCCCAGCGCTCCCGCCGTGTTCCCCACGCCACGCCTCCATGTACTTTCAAAGTGTGAGTTGAGCTGCGAGTCACCATTGCCGCTAGCTCTGCAGGGGCTCTCATCACAACGTCCGATGGTTCCAGTCCCGATGGTGAAGGAATTTCCACACTATATATAACTAGGTCGAGTAGAGCTGCCTTCTGGGGAGGAACTCAAGCCGCCGGCTGCTCTGACGGGCATTTTTACTTAGTTTCTCTGATAAACACCAGGCGAATGTTGGAGCAGAAACCTCACAGACGTGCCACGGACCGCGCGCGATCTTTCCTTCCTCTGCCTTGTCCTATCCTCACCCCTTACTTATACACACTAACATGCACTACACTACTGCATATGCCAGGAGACCGATCGGGAGCTTAGAACTTGTCCCGGCTGGGGCAGTGCCCCAGTGATGGGAAATGCCGTTTTACGAGAAAACCCCGCTAGCCTGCTGGTAGAACGGCGCCGGGAAGGTCACCTCCACCCCCGAGGAAAAAGCATGCACTACACATACGACTAATGACCTGAGCAGTTGACGCCTCCGGAATCACCAACCAGTCAACCGGAAGACTAGGGCTTGATTCGGCTGGAGCGGCATCGCGCTGCGGGGAGATACCTGGTAAAGGAAATCTCCCAAAAGCCGAAATGTAGTGGTGGTGGTGATCTCATGGGGAGGGTGGATGGTTGGTGGTGAGGAATCTCATCACCCAGCAGGGAAGAACATCTCCAAGTGCAGCGATAAAACGCAGTTACTACACTAACGGGACTAACGACCGTAGCAATTGACGCGCCCGGAAGCATTAATCACCCAAACAGTTAATCTTTTACCCCTCGTCCCACCCCCATTTCCCACACTACCCTCCCAACGTCCCGCCTCATCGTCCCGCCCCCGTGTTGGTCTTGAGTGTTTCGCCAGCCTGGTGGGCGCGGAGGCCTCCGGAAGTTCGCGCACTTCATTATTCAGCCGCCGCTCAACTTGCGCCTTCTTTGAACGCGGACTGGCGCCGCTGCGGAATTTACCTACTTTGCAAGACAAAGGTGAAGGTATTTGCAGCTTAGAAAGGACCCCCGTTTCATCTCGGATGGCACCTTCATTAAAAAAGTTTGGGATTGCTGTTGCATTGAAGATGTCCGTCATTAAATTGCGTCTGTTTATTGACAATTTCCAGAGATGTATTTGACTTAAAACCACTCTTTAGTACATAACTACTTAATAATTTTCGGAACTGTAAACTTGCATATAACATATGTAAATCTAGACGTTTTGCAATTTTTGTTTGAAAGTTGTGCATTTAAATTGATCAAATAAATGTATAAAATGTTAACTGAAAAAAAATTGTATGTACTCTGGATGTAGAATAAATTGTATTCGTCTAATTAATATTTAATGAAGAACTCAGTAAGAGATAATCAGAAATAATCATGATCTACTCTAGGTGTTCTTAAATACAGCAACTCCAAGCAAAATACGAAGTTTTCCTCCCATAAGTCTACAAATTTAAAATTGTAATATTGAATGGGAGTAGGATTGCTGAGAGAGAATCGTTGAACGATCAACTTCAAAACCACAAAATAGGGAATTAGGACGAACCTCTCAGTTGTCACTCTGTATATCTTAGTCATTCATGTTTCAGTTTCTACTTACTAATTGTTTTTTAATATTTACATTATTTAAGCACAAAAATGATAACTACATATAACCTGAAGGAAACGAATGAGCTAGTCTTGTTACTTTGAAAAATCATACACTAGAAAGTTTAAACAAAAAATCTCTCATATTTTAAACATTAAATACTTTTTGTGTTAATGCCAATTTCACAGATTTTGTGTTATTTCATTATTATTATTTTGTAAAAAATACTTCTGTTTCATAAAAAGGGCGTTTTGCTTTAGGAAGCACGAAAATGACATTGCTGTGTAATATAGACAGTGTTGGGGAGTAATTGAGTGAAAGAAATTGAATTACTTGTAACGATTACTTTATTACCAATTTTAGCATGTAATCGTTACTTTTGCCAGAATGTATGTTTTACTTATAATTTGCTCCTTGATATAAAATTTTAATTGTTACTTTGTAGTGATCGTTACGTCGCAAGTAATCATAATTTTTCAAATATGCTTATGTAGTTCCTTTTGCTCGGAAACTTCATCGCTCGTCGCGAATTAATGGGTGGGTTCATTTAGTTAACAAACTTGGCTGATCCACGGTATAGAAGAATTGTCGTTGTTCCATCCCAGCGCGCCGAACGAATATTAGTTCGTTTAAACGAGTTCGTTTAAGAACGAAACATCTATACCTGTAAATGTAATTGTAATTTTACTAATTACATGCTGAAAATAAAATTTGTAATTGTAATTGAGGACAATATTTGACAATTAATTGAAATCAAGCACAATACCTTGGCTTGTGTACTTTTCCCATTACTGAATGTAGATTATTCAAGAGTGCTATTTTGTTAACGGAATCTAAATTCTGTGATTGATCTGAAGATCTCATGAAAAGTTTGGTGGTTAAAAAATACTTACGTTCAACGAAAGCAATCAAGCCTTCAACATCTAATTCTATTCATTGTTGCTTGGAAACCTTAGGTGTCTTTTCTGCTGTGCAATCATATTTCAATTTGGGTTCAAAATTTTAGGAGAAAAAATTTGACATTTACCCAAAAATAATTAGTATAACTGAAGAGATTAGATTATACAAATCCAATGAAATTCTTTATTTCATTATTAAACATCATCTCGTATCACATGCGTTCGACCATATTAATTAAGGGCATAGCGCTCCCAAACTAATAAAACTGATCAGAATTTATAGATCGCAAGTAGTCAAACTAACATTCCGTAATCCAGTGCGATATTCCTAAATAAGTGGTTTAAAACAGCGTTTTCATACAATGAGTATTTTAAAATGTGTGCTTGATTTTGCATATAAAAAATATTACTTGTTGTGTAATTCAGTGGTCCCTGGTAGTTAACTGTATCTATACAGAGTAAGATTGCTCAAATACAAGTATTGAGGCCAGGCTTCCCGCAGTGATATGCTGCAGTGGCCCACTCGTCGTTCGCTAGACTAGAGCCGATCGCTCGTAAAGACTCCCCTATCCTTCCCCTCTTTTTTCGACATCGATTAGACATACGAATACATCTTTGTTTTTTGCATTCAGTGAAGATTGTTTTATCAGTACTCTGTGACGCACCCAAGTGAGAGAGCTCATGGAGTTTCAGCTCCCCACTCCCAGAACCCAATGACACATGTTGAAAAATTAGCTTTTACTAATTTTGTGAACTAACGAAAGTCATTGAAAACATCAATTGTTCAACGTTATAAATATTACCTTTGGGTCAACAAGTACCAATACATTTTATATTTAGCATAAAAGCAGTTCTTTATGTGAAGTGAAGTTGCCGGCCCTCGGTGGCTCGTTAGTTAGCGTGCTGGCTTTCGCGGCCCAACCCCGGGTTCGCTTCCCGGTCGGGGTAAAAATTAACTGCGCGCTTTCCTTGCAATGCTCCAGCATTACTTGCAATGTGTGACGATCAGTAAGCTCACTTCTCAGGTTGATACTACCAGAGATACGGCGTAGGGATGGCTATGTGCTAACCACATGTACCCCTTAACCCATGGCCGCAAGACCGGGACGCTGCAGGTATGCCTTAGCTCGTGAAGAGCTGTATTATATAGAAATCGCTCCCCCAATAAAATTCTGGATGCACCTTTGTCAGTATTACTTATTTTCAAAACGCGCAGAAATTGAAAGTAAACTATGCGGCCTCCAAACACGTAAGGAGTGTCTGTGGTTTCGTTAAATACACACAAACTCAGGAAAAACCTAATCAATAAAATTTCCATGTTTATTAAAAAATTCAAATGTTTGATTATGTCAGTAGTCCAAATATGATACTCCCCGTAGTTTTCGAGCAGTGTCCACACTAGTTTTTGGAAAAACATTATTGTACATTTTCTTAACAAGTTTAATTTAATTTCTAATTCTAATTCCGAAAAGACGAGTATGAATATTACTTGCCGACAGTCATTGTAATACAACATTCTGGTGTCAATTAAAATGCTGGTGAATTTTAATTCAAATTGAAAGTTGTTTTATTTAAATAATAATAAATACTATTCATGTAGTCAGGTTCTAATATTATTATACTGCTGCATTATTATAATATTATCCTTGTTTATCATTTAATTATATGCGCCACTGATGTATTCATATTCTTCTTCTGTAGTTATAAAATTCCGTTTAGAATTGCTTGTATGTTTAACACGTATAAACGTTTACGGTTGTTTAAAAGCAAAGATTTTTTATATCTTTTAATTGCATTTGGGTTTAACAAAGGAGGTTTTGCTATATTTTGACATTCCAAAAATTATATTAAAAACATACTTATGGGCTAAAATCGTTTCATGATAATGTAAACTAATTCTATTTGAAGGGATATATATTGAACTATACGTATACTGAGAGTTTATCGGTGTTTATATTACAAAGTAATTACAAACAAATCAAATTATCTGCACATAGAAAATTGTGCGTCACCTTCATTGTGCTCATAGAAAGGGAAGTGTAACAGGTATAATAGCGTATATTTAATACCTCCATTAATCATTTCAATAACCAAACAGATAAAGGGTATTTTGTGAATAAATCCTATGAGCTTCAGTGAGTGATAAATTGATGGATATTGAATTTATCTGTTGTTTTATAAAAACTCGGGAGCCTTTTGGGGCATATGCAAAAAAACATTATCATGTTCAAATTATTTAATGGTTATGAATATTCATTTAACTTTGTTTCCCAAGTTAAAAGCTTTGTAAAGTTTGAATGCTAGTATCAGATTTCAGCTATATTTAAGCATTGTATTGAATACTTTAGTCATTTACGTAAAATTATTCAATAAAGTTCAATTATTGTTCTATGTTACATAAATTGTATTTTTTAAACAAAAGTTGAAATTGAGAAAAATTATATTGAGGCAAAATTACAAAGCAGTAAAAACCTTTACCCTCGAAAATATTTAGGATAAAAACATATTAAAACACCTACAAGAATAAGTTGGAAACTAGCGTAACTAGCTGTACCCGTGCAATTATATCGCACAGAAGGAAATGCTGTAGAAAAGTTACGACAAAAAATACTGCATATCCATGAATGTACACATCATTATTTACCAAGATCTTTACACATATATACATTAATTTTTGCCTATAACAGCAAATCCTATCAACCTTACCTTAATTAATGTAACAAAATGTATGAAATACAATTTCCAAATAAAACTCAGAACTCCCTCACTTCTTTCATGTTTTCCGTAGATATCACAAGAATGATATACATCAAAGTACATTGAATACTTACAAGAGTCACAAAAAATCTTTTTAACGATACACACACAACACGATATTCTCTAAGTAATGTCAACAGAAGGTTCCGGATCAACCGCTCTTTCATTTATCGCGGACTTGCTAAGTTGCGCATGACGCCATCTTCCCGTTTCCTTTCTAGCCGCACATTTCAAACAATACAAATGTCGTAGCTATTAATAAAGGAAAGTTGTTATCGGTTCAATACAAACTGAACTCCTCTTTCATTTTTCCCTGTTCTTCGGTCCTCACTTAATTAAAACCATTCACCGGGAGACGAATAGATGGAACGTCAAAATAGTTATCTTTACAACTTTAATATACGAATGTTATTCACGGCCAATCAATAATTAAAGTGACAAATTGGTCTTGAGAAAAACCGTTGTTGAAGTCCTAAAATTACCATACTTGTTTTAAGTTGGAATCACTGGGATGAGCGTGACGATCTGGAGGTCATCATTGTAGTGTTCATAATATCGAAATTAAGTTGGACGATGGAGGGTCTACCTAAAATTTCCACATTTGTTGAACAACATTTGTTGATTTTTTCTTTACTTGCTGCAGTGAAAAAAAGCTAATATATACTCTAGAATAACAAGTGTATGATGAAAGTTGTATGATCCACAAAACGTTTTACAAGTTTTTGCAAAAGTTTTAAAAGCATTAGCTGTTTATTGTGCACTGTACTGCGAGATAATCACAAAAAAGGCACCTAAAGCGTCCCAAAACATCGTCAAGGGGACTTTTCCTGCTGAAGCGGCCAGTTCAATGTTCGTCAGTCACTTGACCACTTTTGAACTCTTTTACCCACTTGTAAAAACATGAGGGTCACCAGCGCGCCACAGTTTTAGAAAGAGAAAATAATTAAATTCAATGATATTCTGGATATTTCAAAGGAAAAACAAATACAAATTAAGTGCCTTTTTGTAAGAAAAGAAACTGTATTGAAGAAAAACTACAAAGCAAAATACACGGAACAAATCCTATACAATACAATAACGCTGCTACAACCAGTAATTTAGAACGCTAAGATCATTATATAATATATTGTTCTTTGCACAACTAGTGCAAGTTGAAACTAAATCAATTTGAAATTCCCCTGGGAAGATACAGGCCTTGAGATAAACACCAGCTTGGGACCCACCCGTGACCCTCATCGCATAGGTCGGGAGTATTGCTGGGGCCCGCCAGTGAGCCTCACGGTGACAATAAAACCGCGTGAGGCACACCCCTGACCGTCAAGGCAGTCTATGAGCTAGAAATTGTACGTACTAGGAAAATCTGTTGACTGACATAATGTAGCGATTTCCAATTAAATGCCCAGAGGTAGATTTGAAAATGTAAAATGTTTACGTGTGCGATAATTCACATTTATCAAGTCCAGATAAATTTGATCAGGTTTGCCTTTTATAGAAAATGCTAAACGATCAGAGGCTTCGTGCTTTTACAACGAAAAATTGTGTGTTTTGACGAAGCAGTGATATCTTATTGTGGAAAGGAGAGCACCAAGCAGCGCTGTGTGAGAAAACCTATCCGATTTACAAGGCAAATTACAACATGTTACTTCCAAAAACATACAAGTTGTCGATTAGAGCGAACATCACTGGATCCTAAGAAAATGTGCAAGCGTGTGCTTGATAATGTGAGATATGATGAGCTCGACCATTTAACTGTGGCGAATACAAGCACTCTAGATGAGGGAATTGTATGAAAAACACGACAAAAAATGTAAATCCAAGATTCCTCTACAAGCAAAATCTTATGAAATATTTCATAAAATTAAATTTAAAGTGTCATTTTTATTTTTTTAAGCTGTAAATATTAATAAAACAATAAAACCTCCAATTAAGAAATATATATATATTTTTTAGAAACATACTTCTCATTCGATTCCACTGTTCCATTTTTGGAACATACAATTTTTCCTAAACAACAATTGATAAAGCCCTAGTTACTCTCCCAATTTTCTCCTCAGACATATTTTATGCTGTTAATACATAAAAATTGGAAAAAGTTACAAAAATATAACTTGGGATTAAATAAGTTAAAAAATTACAAAAACCAGATTTTCTCAAAACGGCTCCAAATTTTATTAGAGACAGGGCCTAATGTACTCTATAAGATGGCATAAATGCCATGTTGCTATATCATTTTATTTTTGCAAAGAGTACAAAAAATTTACTTTTTTTGACTTGTCTTTCACGTCGTTAATATTTACATTCGCGGCGATTTGTTTGCATTATATTATTTATGAGTACATGTGCTTTAAATAATGTCAAGTAACATTTCTCAAAAACTCAACCGTTTTCTGTGAAAACTAGCTCAAAATTCCGCATTTTCAGAAAAACTCAAACGCCGTTTTCTCATAAATGGCTCCAAATTGTTTGTTCAAACTTTTCGAACGAATAGTGCTCATTGCATTTTTTAATATGATGTAAATTTTGTATTGCGCTATTTTTTTGTTTTTTTCAAAAATTACAAGAATGTATTTTTCTGAAATATCTCTCACACCGTTTATGCGCATTTCCAGCAATTTGTAAACACAATTGTATTTGCGAGTTGATGTACTTCAAATGCTTCTAATAATGTTTTCAAAATGTCAAAATTGTCTGTGAAAAAGCTTGAAATTTCGCATTTACAGTAACGCTTAAACGCCATTTTTTTAAAGACGGCTCCAATTTTCTCAAGGAAATTAGCATTTAGGACGAGGTTTTGTTGTTCTTTAATATTCTTAAAATAATATTTTCGTTCTACTATTAGGAAACCGAAAAATTTATAAAATGTCAATAAATGTATTTTGGGCGGCGGTAGATGGTAGCTGGCAAGAAAATGTGGCAAGTCCCAATAGCTAACCGAGACCAAAGGAAATAGAAAATTGATACGGGAAAGTCTGTGTCATTCTGTAGCACTCTAGTTCACTTTGTGATCGAAAAATGCGTGTGTTGACTTCATAAACACATAGTGTAAATCGAAAGATATCTCTTTTTTACGCCCATATGATTCATTTCAAATAAACTGTTATATGTGTATGCTTCACACCAATTTTAGTCTAAGATATAGTAGTTGAACTTGACGTCATTGAAAAGCCTCTGTCCTCTGCGCTGCAGTCGCTTCTGAGGGGAGTGTTGTCCCAGCAGAGCGCAGTCATCCTGGTGTGCAAGGCCTCGACCACTGTATGTGCATTGTGCACCCAATTTCAATCTAAGAAAATGTTCAATAGTTAACTTGATGGCACAGAGAAGTCTCTGTTCTGTAGGTTGCAGTCGCTTCTACGCGGGGCGCTGTCCCAGCAGAGCGCAGTCATCCTGGTGTGCATGGCCTGGACCACTACATGTGCATGCTGCGCCCAATTTCAATCTAAGAAAATGTTTAATAGTTAACTTGATGGCACAGAGAAGCCTCTATTCTGTGTGTTGCAGTCGCTTCTGCGCGGGGCGCTGTCCCAGCAGAGCGCAGTCATCCTGGTGTGCATGGCGGTGGACCGCTACATGTGCATGCTGCACCCCGTGCGATACCACAAGCACTCCAGCAAAAAGGTGAGCTCTGCCCTTCCGCTGAGAATGGTTTTATGAGTCCAAAATTTACTAACTTGTATTAATGTGTGTAATATAACGTGTATAATACCCGTACTGTCCCATCCTGTCATGAAGATATAGTCAGAATCTGAAATATTGGTGATAATGATAGGTCGATTTCTATTTGCCAGCTTGCTCTTCTTGTACCCCAGGAGACAGGAAGAATAATCATTTTAGGAATTCGTGTTGGAAACGTGGGTTCGTAAAATATATTTTTAGACCACATGTTTCCCCTGTACAACAGTTAATCTTTTTCCATATTACTTCACTTTTTGTGTCAAATATATTACCTCTCGGTAATTGTAAGCTAGCACACAGAAAAATCCAATATTGATGATCAGAAATACAGATTTATATTATTAGTGTATTGCCTCTGTAAATTGCCTGATTTTCATACAATTTGGAATCGTTTGTAAGCTGTTTGAACTGTGTGTACTTAACTGTACTTGTCTTTTACATTTTAGTACGAAGCAGCTTGTTTTTTTAATAACTCTTACTTAAACTCTCTTCGTGGCTGATTATATGCGACTTTTCTGGCAGATAAGATAGTGAGAATTTGACGTGATGTTGACTTTAAGAATTTTTTTCTGCATATTAAAATAACGATCTTTACAATCACCAAAACCTATTAGATCACTATGCACGATCACAGGATATGCAGAAGGTGACTCAGGCAACATCTGTGACTCACTTTGAGACTGGAGTGCCCTGGTCTTTCGACGGTGGCGGATTTTCGACGCTAGTTGCACGGAGAGCTCGGTCATAACAAATCTCTATATATAAGAGCTAAACTCCGACACCGTAGGACCAAACTCTATGAAACTTGGCACTTCTACGTGTTTTTCACCCAAAAGGTTTATGTGGTGTTAATTCTGTTCCAACTCCACTACATGGAGATGTAGAACAAAACTAAATATTCACGTCAAACGCAACCCGAAACACACTCGGCAGTATTTTGAATCTATATCGTTAAATAATTCCCAAACGAGGCGTTCTAGGATCTTAAACATTTCTCACACCGTAATGTATAGAGTGAGCTCTTCTCGAATATTCTATTACGTTTTTGCTGGTCCTGCGCTTCCCGATATTACCTCACCTGCTCAGAGACGTGCAGAACCTGGAAGTAATGTTAATGAGAGGGACATAGAGCGGCAGAGACAGATACAGACAGACAGGGACATGGTGAGGGAAGGAGGGAGAGAGTGAGAAAGGGAGATTGGAGGGGAAAGAGGGAGATGAAGGGCGGAACAACGTCTGCCGGGTTTTCCTAGTTGCTTTTTATAGGCTCTTTATGATCAAATTTAGCACTAAATGGTATTTAGTGTCACAAATCACAGTGTCATTGCATACGGTAAGTCTTCAGACAGGGCATGGCATAGGCCTATACGCTGTCAGACAATAAGCTCTTCAGGATCATATTTCACTGTAAATGGTATTCAGTGTCACAAATCATAGCGCCATTGCGTAAGGTTAGTCTTTAGACAGGGCAAGAAAACATTGCAAATGGCCTATCAGCTGTCGTTCACAACCTGTTTACACATTGTTCACTACCCTTCACACACGAAAAGGCCGCCGCTTTGGCATCAGAGGAGAAGGAAACTGAAGCAATTACGCGTACCGCTCGTTTCTCGTTGTGTTTCTATTAAGTACGGGAGTAGTAGAGGTCATGTTTTGTGTTTCGTTACGCGTGGTTTTTTTAAGAGAATGCAGCAATCAGGAAGACTTATGTATGCCTTCAAAAAGGAAAACGGAAAAATCTCTATGCAATATATAAAATGGTGTTGTTTCATATTGAAAATACACTATTACTACGTGTACTAATGATAAAGAAAATTATTTCAATAACTTTGAGAAACTAAAAAGATATTCAGACAACATACATAATACTTCCATTTTTTCAATTTCCATTGTATTAATTTGTATTGGTTTTAAGCAAGTGAGTATTACATGTCAAAATTATAATTACAAAAATTTGTTTTAGAAAGAAAACTCTGGAACGGTTCGTCCAATGGAGAGCTAAAGATGCTGATGACATAAAGTAGACGTATAACAAATCTATAGGATGCAAATACCAACATTTTTAATATTAATGTATTTTGTGTTTTTAATTTACTAAAATATTATGAAATTATTAATGATTTTAAAAAGTTATTACAACGTTTGTTATTACAACTTGTTGTTTGTGACATTAACTTTAACCGTAACAAAATAATTTACTTTTAATAAATTTAGTGATATTATAATGAATTTACATCTTGAATCAGTATATCAAATGTGTTATTTAAAATTGAGATTTTAGAGAGCACACGTGACCCAATAACAACCTATCCCCGAGGGCGAGAGTGGTCTAATTGTAATGATAGTAATTGACAGTTAGGACACTCTCGCTCTCGAAGTAGGTATCAGTTAAGTAACTTGTTCTTTGAATACCTCAAATGTAAATGTTTAGATACATTAGTCAAATCTCACTCTAAATAATCCTTTTTGGTGAATTTTGTTTTATTGATCATGTGTAAATCAGAGATGTTAATTAAATAAATTCAAGTGCTGCGTGAAATTTCATTGGACGATTTTCGAGGTAACAAAGCATTGAACATCTAGTATTTAAATACGAAGATAAATGAGCAGATTGTCATATCTCACTTTTGTGCTAGAACATGTTCTTGTAAATATGCGTACGTTGGAGGTGAAAATGTAGTAATAAATTAAGATAATTTTTTTGTTTCAAATATCGAGTAGTTTTTCATAACGAGACATTCCATTACATAGAACTCCGTTAATGCAGGATTTTGTTTTTTTGTGCCAGGAAAAAAACTTGGTTTTTTTTGCTCCTTTTAAACTTTGCCTGTGCTTTTATTGTTGCGTGGGAAGTAAATGAGAGCATTGAATAATGAATGTTTTGCATTTCTGCAGCACCAAACAATGACTCGTGATTCTTTCATCCACTGCTTTGTTGTCCTTCGCCCGGCGGCCAGCTATTGCAAATGGAATACGCATGTCACACGGTGGCGTTCAGTTGCTCTCTGAAGCGTTCGTATTTTCGCGTTGTTGTCTGCCATTTCACCCGATGTGCGCCTGCGCAAACGCGAAGCGCGTTTGGTCCCTGATGCCTCTGGCAATGCGTGAATTTGAAGCGATGACGGTTAGTTTTTCCTCAGTTATGTGTGGAATAACCTTCTCTAGCAGCCGAACTAACGCATAAAAAGCTAACCGTAGTTCTAGCTAGAATGAAACTACATATACACTTTTTTCGTAGGAAACGGAATCGTCATTATCGCTTTACTTTGATATTACCTGTTCTGATTTGATATAATGGTAGTTCTTGTTTCGATGTTCAGTTCAACACATTCAAAGCGTTAAAGCTGCACACCGTGTCTTTTCTACTATTCTTTTCTCGCTCTCAAAGTTTACACACATTCTACTTTCTCAAAGTAAACACACTACATGTTCTACACACATTATTGTCATCTGATAAATGAGGCAGATTACCCCTTGAAGATATTTTTCTTTTTTTGTCTCTTTTATTTTTGGAAACCCTTTAATTCGTTTTTTACAAGTAAGTTCATGATTCAATATTCTTTGCAACATGAATCAGCTTCATTCTGACATTGGCATTCTCTAATTAAACAAAAAAATTATTACATTATAACATAACCACAAATATAATAGATTCGTGTAAAAATACACCAAAACAAATAAGAGTACAAAAACAAATAAGAGTTGCCCTTTAGTGCGTTATTTAAATGTTTACCCAATGTTGTCATTACTTGTGGAGGACATGGATTCCAGAGTTTCCACTCTCTCTGAGCTTGCGTTTTCAATCCATGTTTTTTTGAATGTTTGATTTTTTCCAATTCCGTATGTAATTTTGAAAAAAAAAACGTTTTCAATAATTCGTATTGGATTGTAATGTGACTGCTCGTCTGTGATTGAAAACACAGAATCACTCTTCAGTGAAATAAATAAAAAGATCTGTTTGGATATTAAACAAACTATTTTTATATAAATATTGTAATGGATAGAGAAGAGGCAATGTTACTTCCGGAATAAAGTAATGCTTATTTCTCTTACAAGTAGCTAAAATTGACCATTTTGCGCAAGTTGATACTTCATCGGTGCAGTACTATTTATTACATCGGTTATTGTAATGAACAGTTTTATTTTCTTAAGAGATTGTTATTCTACTGAACACATTAACGAGATTTAATGCAATCCAAACACGTAAGTAACTAGCACGTAAAGACAATCAAATAAGATGAAAGCCCTTATAACAATCTGGTCTCTCGTATTCTGTATGCAGCGCTCACTCGAAGTCCTTCTGGCGAAGCAGTGCGTACGTGGTAGGGCAAGCGAAGTTGGATTGCGCTGCATTCTGAATTGCACCAGGTGTTGTATGCGCTGCCGCGTTCTCGAGCGCAGGGGTCAGGGCTGAAGGGCTCCGCCTGTGTAGTGTAGGGGAGAGGGACGGGGGAGGGAGCGTGGAAGGAGTGGCTGCGCGCAGTGCTTTTCCGAGGAATGTGTGGAATTCCGCGTTGGGCGGACGCTCTGCCGCTGCCTTCGCTGCGCTGTATCGCCGTTGCCTCCCCGCCCTTCCGCTCGCCCTTCCGCTCGCCCTTCCGCTCGCCCTTCCGCTCGCCCTTCCGCTCGCCCTTCCGCTCGCCCTTCCGCTCGCCCTTCCGCTCGCCCTTCCGCTCGCCCTTCCGCTCGCCCTTCCGCTCGCCCTTCCGCTCGCCCTTCCACTCGCCCTTCCGCTCGCCCTTCCGCTCGCCCTTCCGCTCGCCCTTCCGCTCGCCCTCCCGCTCGCCCTTCCGCTCGCCCTTCCGCTCGCCCTTCCGCTCGTCCTTCCGCTCGCCCTCCCGCTCGCCCTTCCGCTCGCCCTCCCGCTCGCCCTTCCGCTCGCCCTTCCGCTCGCCCTTCCTCTCGCCCTTCCGCTCGCCCTCCCGCTCGCCCTTCCGCTCGCCCTTCCGCTCGCCCTTCCTCTCGCCCTTCCGCTCGCCCTTCCGCTCGCCCTTCAGCTCGCGATCACGGATTATCCCTCAGAAACTCCTGCTTATCGTTTGTTCCTCGTTGACAACGCCCTTTTTGAGTGATTTTGTTCAGTTCAACTGCGTCATCTAGTTCACCTATTTCTATCCTAAATCACTATCAAACTGTTTTTACCTTTCCCAAGTTACTTACCACTTCTTTACTTTATTTTGTTCTTTTCTCTTACTCTTTATCTTTACCTTAATTTTCCTATTCCATATTCTTATCGATCTTTTTTTTCCAATTTTTACTCCTTCTCATTTCTGTTCGTCGTTTCTATTTTTGTTTCCTTCGTACACTTTGTATTCTCTTGAGCTCCAGAGCTCGCTTCTTTCGTGATTCATATTACTCTTACTCTCATGCACTTTCACTTCTGTATTTTCCTCCTCGTTATCTCCTCTATCCCTCTGATCTCTCTTCTCTCTTCTTCCGATGCACGAAGTCATTCCTAAGTGTTCAACCGTCACTTAGACTCTTCCCCTTCAGAGCTCTTTCTGGAAATCCCGCCACAGAACGGTGCGTAACGGCGAGCGCTGGAGCGGGATGCTGAGTGACGTCGAAGGACGGCGTGGCAAGGTGCGGGTCGGAATGGTTTGGCCAAAGATGGCGCGGGACGGAGAGGAACCGCTTGGGGCGTGGGACGGCGCGGAGAGCAGGGGACGGACCAGCGGGAGGGACCGATGCGGCGCGGGACTGCGCCAGACGGAGCGGCAATAAGCGGGACGGAGCGGCGCGGAATGGCATGGAGCGGGACGGGGTTGCACGGAGTGGACGGAGCGGCACGAAGCGGGACGGCGCGAGACAGCGCGAGACGGAGCGGGACGGAGCGGCATAGAACGGAACGGAGCGCGTTGGAGCGGGACGGAACGGGACGCAGCGGCATGAAGCGGGACGGAGCGGGACGGAGCGGGACGGAGCGGGACGGAGCGGGACGGAGCGGGACGGAGCGGGACGGAGCGGGACGGAGCGGGACGGAGCGGGACGGAGCGGGACGGAGCGGAACGGAGCGGGACGGAGTGGGACGGAACGGGACGGAGTGGCATGGAGAGGGACGGAGCGCGTTCGAGCGGGGCGGAGCGTGTCGGAGCGGGACAGAGCGGCATGGAGCGGGACGGAGTGGGATGGAACGGGACGGAGCGGCATGGAGGGGGACGGAGCGCGACGGAACGGGACGGAGCGGGACGAAGCGGCACGGAGAGGGACGAAGCGCGTTCGAGCGGGACGGAGCGTGTGGGAGCGGGACGGATCGGCACGGAGCCCGTTGGAGCGTGTCGGCGCGGGACGACGCAGCAGAGCGCAACGGAGGTCAACGGCGCGGCGCAAGGCATCTGGAGAGGGCGCGGAGAGGGCCGCGGAGGGGGCTGGCATGTGAGGTGGAGTACAGTGGCAGCGGAGGGGGCGAGCCGTCCTCGCTGAACCCGGCGCGGCGGCGGCGCCGGGTCGCTGGAATGTGCGGGGGCGGCGTTGTATGCGCTGTCCACGAAAGCGAGGCACGCTGTTGCGCGGAGCAGTCGAATCCGCCGCCGTGAAATGGGACCCGGAACGCCAATGTTTCGCGACGGAAGCAGCAAGTTCACGAGCCGAACGAGCGCTGTGGAAGTTTCCTGCGTAAAATTCCTTCCATTGATGTAAATGCGTGTGAACTGGAGAAGTACTCTTCTTTTTTTATTGCCTACGAAGTGTGCTTCTTTTTCTTGTTTGACTTTTAATTTAGTTTAATCGATATTATTTGATTCAAATGGATATTCGTTTTCCCTCTATCACATCTTGTTTCTTTTCATAGGATTTTATTGATTTTGTTGTCATCTATTTTGTGCTCTAGGAAATGAGACTCTCATGTCAGATGTCTATCATATCAATATTTTCAAATTAAATTTTTGTTTTTCGGCTTTTGTGGGCATATAGTATACTCTTTAGTATTGTATTCTTCACTCATTTTATAACACCCCAATGAATTGAATTAAAAGTAATACGCTTGGATTTTAGTGAATGAATGTGATTTTAAAGTCTTATCTAATACTATTATTCAAAGATATTTTTCAGAATAATTGGAGGCTCTCTTTTTAGAAGCTTTGATACATTTATTATCAGAACTTTGATATATATAGAGAGAGAAATTTAAAGCGTCTGTTATTGTTTGAAGTATGTAGCTATCTTCTTCGATGTGTCTAGAACAGTTCATATTTGGGTAGAACTTCTGGCAACTGCTTTAATAAAATGTGCCGTGAGATAATTGTTTGGCAAACTAAATTACGAAGTTTGGTATGCTTTTGTAATTTCGCCGCAGTCACTAAGCGTTCATTATGTACCTTGGAGTTCATGCACTTTTGCTGTTCTTTTCATTCAGGAACGTTTATATTGTAGAGTTAAAGGTTGAAAACAGTGAAGAAAATTGTAGGATAAAAGTCAACGCATAAATATTAGGTATGCTTATAGCATTTCTCTTTAAAAAATAAATACAATATCGTATACGTATGTAATAGTATTTCTGAGAAAATGTTCTCTCTCTGTTTATGCAATATTTTGTTCTTTGCATTCACGTTTGTAATTTTAAATGAGACATATTTATGAGTCCCAGTAATCCAAAAGGGACGAAAATATTCCCCTCAGCTTTGACTGCTTGCAGAATGCAAAAATGCCCTTTGCCCTCGTTGGATCTCGTTCAAAAATGCATTACCGGTCGCGACGTGGCATCTACGTGCTCATTCAGCTGATTACGCCAAACGCGGTTTCTGTGTCAGCGTCCACTTCTCTCCGCTCTCTCGATCTCCTCCCACCTCCTCCCTCCGAATGACGTTATCTCTTTTATAAAGGTGACAGCATTTTCTCTCTCTGCTTGGAGGGCTATGTTCTCGTTACATATGTTTCTTTTGATCGCCTCTTTGAAAATTACTCTTTGAAAAAATGTATTTTCTAAATATCCAATTTCATTTGGTTTTTTGTACAGTTATGTTACATCCAGAACCGATTCCCGAAATTATAGAGGTAAATGTATTTATATCGGTATAGAAATGTCTCTACAGCTGTTTTATCTTCTTTAAAATATCTTTAAAATTTCAGTGTAAGACTCAAATACCGATATTTGTATAGGTATTTTACCACTATCGGTCGTCTCTCTAGGTAAAGTAACTCTATTTAAAGACATAGTACCGGTATTTCAGTAGATTTATACTGGTAGTTTTTTCGAGAAATAAGTGCTTTTTGCGTGCTGAGATGGCTGAACGAAACAACAATTATTGGTATTGCAACGTTTTGGATCGGGAGGGTTCTGGAGTTCGAGTCTCAATGTTGGCGAATTTTAGACACTAGGTCGAATTCTGCCATTTTCACGACGAGGATTCTAGAGGCCGGGTGATCTGATCGGTAGTTTTCAACGGTTTCTCCAATCACCACCAGGCGAATGCCGGAGTAGTACAGGCCAAAGATCGCGCGCCTCTTGTCATACACTAGTTGTACATATACTTCACTTACGGGGTACACGACCACACATGTCGGAGCTTACAGGTTGGAAGTACCTGCAAGAATGACCGCTGTCAAGCCGACTTAAAGTCGACGCCGGATGCAGAAAGGATGCCGGATGCCGGACGCCGGATGCACCAGATGCAGAAATACAATATGACCTGTACTTACGGGTCTTACAATCATAGATATTGATGCGCCAGATAATAGTCTTACAATCAAATGTGATTTTCTAATTATTATATATCATACGCTACGTTTTTCCCAATTTTAGAATGTTTTCCTCTTCCGACCAGATCAGTCTAACACTGCGAAGTGAAAACGAAAATACAGGTTGAACACATGGTATAGAGTATAGACAAACATTATTGATGAACAATTCAAAAACAATTATACTACCGGTCTATCATACTGAAAAGAATATCTTTACAGTACGTTTAGAAGGATTCAATGGGAACAAATTATGTGGAGTTCATATATTGATATGTGGAGTTCAATTAATTTCACTAACGCATTGTAAAAACGATTTTCATAGTTTTAAAAGTGACTATACTGTGTGAAGATACATTTTCACAATTTTCTTGAAACAGAATTGACTTACGAAATTCTGGGCTTCTCTAGAATTATTGAGAACGTGTAACACTACACACTTCATCAAACTAAAAAGACGTCAGCGAATATCATTTTTACATTTTTCAACGAACGACCGCGAAACGAAATCTCACGTACGCAAACAGACTTCTCAGAAAACACACACACACACACACACACACACACACACACACACACACACACACACACACACACACACACACACACACACACACACACACACACACACACACACACACACACACACACACACACACCACACACACACACACACACACACACACACCACACACACACACCACACACACCACACACACACACACACACACACACACACCACACACACACACACACCCACACACACACACACACACACACACACACACACACACACACCACACACACACACACACACACACACACACACACACACACACACACACACACACACCCACACACACACACACACACACACACACACACACACACACACACACACACACACACACACACACACACACACCACACACACACACACACACACACACACACACACACCACACACACACACACACACACACACACACACACACACACACACACACACACCACACACACACACACACACACACACACACACACACACACACACACACACACACACACACACACACACACACACACACACACACACACACACACACACACACACACACACCACACACACACACACACACACACACACACACACACACACACACACACACACACACACACACACACACACACACACACACACACACACACACACACACACACACACACACACACACACACACACACACACACACACACACACACACACACACACACACACACACACACCACACACACACACACACACACACACACACACACACACACACACACACCACACACACACACACACACACACACACACACACACACACACACACACACACACACACACACACACACACACACACACCACACACACACACACACACACACACACACACACACACACACACACACACATATATATATATATATATGGTCGTGTTATTGGTTAACGGTTTGTTAACGGTTTGCCTGCTGCGTCTTGACTGGGCCACGGAAGATTTTCACGGAAAAGTCTCTAAAACATTGACTAATATTCCATTGCACTTCAAAATTCGTTACCAGGTTCTACATAAAATAAGTGCTGGCGAAATCGTGTGATTCCGCGCTACTAACATGTCGGGAATAAAGCATTTGGAACATTCGTGAAGATAATTTCTTTTCGCCGTGTTGGTCATTGAAGTGTGCAGCACTGATATTTGACCGTTCGGTCCGGCGAATTTTCTACGTGATAGTGTGAGATGTACTGCATTCTTTGCCGCTCAAAATCACAAAATGTTCTCTTAAAGATATGTTTTTGGATATCATGAATCGTTTTAAGTACGTCTTGCGAGTGATCCATAACTCATGGCAGAAAAATTAAAATGAGTAGAAAACAAAAAGACAAAAAGTAGTAACAATTATTTTCCCAAAAATCATTTCTTTGGATTGTGCTGATTCGGAAAACGTGGTAAAAAATTACGGTATAGATTTTAACAGAGAAACAGACAGAACGATCTTATTAAAAAATACTGGTATTTCCTCCAATAATTTTCAGCTCTTTTCTCTTAATTTACCAATCTTCGTTAACATATTCTTCATTAATTTGACTTTGATCAGACACAAAAAAACAACAAATATCCTATGCAATTGAAATATATAAAAATAAAACAAAAATCAACAAAGCAAATTAATTTAACAGGAAATAACATTTGTTAAATGATACTTTATTTTATTAATAAGCATTTTGCAAAAGCGTTAACGAACAGAAGGTTTTTGTTTGGCTTGTATAGATGACCAGAACGACATTTTTTCCAATGAAACCGGCTGAATACCAATGAAACCTTTGTGACTGTCCATATCGATATAATGATTCTACAAATTTATTTTTCCTGAACAAAAAGTACAGATATTTGGAAAACGAATGAAAAAATTCTGGTATGTTATAGGTATTTTCAACATATTTTGGTACCTGGTTATAACGAAACCTTTAAATTAAAGAATATGAACATTATTCGAAACGAAAACATTATTTCCTTCACTACCATTAGTTGAAGGAAATTAATACGATATACGTTTTACAATTATTTTATGTTATAATTAATATGTAAAAATCAACATAGGAATTGGTTTTGTTTACCTAATTGAATGAAATATAATTTGTTGTATCCCTAATTCACGATACTCTAAATAAGAAACAGTCGGGAGAAGAAGTTTCAAACCGGCAAAGCAGTTGAGACAACACTTCGAAGCTGGGAGTTAAACAGGATGTTTCTCATCCCCCAACACACGTGTAAAACATGACCCCACTTGGAGACATCACTTTCAGTCTCTGGTGTGCTTTACATTCGGAGAAGCGTTTCGTATGCGTAAATTTACATTCCCTGGCGTAACATATGGGGCGGAAAAGACGCAGTTTGCATGCGGGGTGAATTTGCAGCCGGGGAATACCGGCGATGGTGGCGGCGGGGGCGGTAGCGCCACCGCGTTCCACGCGCGTCTCTTCTCTTTTTCCACCGCCTCCCCTCCCCCCCACTCTTCCCCCTCCACCCGCCCACTCGCGCTGCGAAATATTTGCCACCAGCGCCCCAAGCGGTCGTCGAGCGATACACTATACGCGTCTGATATCGCGGAGCGCCGGCGTCAATTCCTTTCAGTGGCGCTTCCTGCTGCCGAACGCGCGGCCGTTAACGTAACGGACGGTTGGCTGCGTGCCATGGTCCCACCGATGGTATCTCCGCCGCGGTCGAATATGAGGCGTAAGACTGCGTCTTCAAAGGTAGAATGGGTTTGTTTTAGGCGGAGTTGGAGAGTGTTTTCGAAGGGTGTGCGTGACCTCAGCAGCAGTTTGTAGTTTTTGAAGTACCATATTAAAAGAAATAGGCGCTGTAGTTGGGTTTTAGTTCTAAAAATTGATGTTTCTAATGTTTTCACATCTTCAGAAAGAAGAAGTACGGTAACTAACATTTTTCTGATAAAATGCAATATATTTTACGTGTACACTCAGTAAAAATATATTAAGAGACATAGTGAATAAATTAATAAATATAATATTTACCATTCATTCAGTTCGAAATTAACACACAAAGTCTCCCATCGCAAACATCCAGAACATACGTGGCTAAATTCATGCAAACTGAATACGTAGTTAACTTTTACTACTGTTGTATAATTCTCTTATTAGGTGACTACATTCGTTGCGTAATGTTAGCCATAATACCACTATGGTAAAGATATGTGACCATTCACAGCGAAGTTTACACACTAAGCACTGAGAAGTAATCAATCATTGGGCAGTGTTCTTTTGAATGTTTCGTTGGGCTGTGTAGGATATTACTGTAGCGAGACAACCCGCAGCATGTGGCCGTGAATCGCACATACCTCCTTCCCTTTTCCAAAACTCTGAGGAAAATCGCAACACTGAGACCATCGATGGGGACTGTATTAGTTAAGAAAGAAACAGGATTAGAAATACGAAAAGATACTGAGCTTTTATGACATTTCTATAGTCCAGTGCTGTCAAGTGTACCGACGCGAAGTAGCTCACGCTCTGGCGTGCCGTTTCGCTTGGAAATCCCAGTCTTAAGCCGGATGGGGGATGGGGGTGGAACGCGGCGGCGCCTCGCCGGCGCGCGCGGGGCAGGAAAATCCCAGTCCCAAAATAACTTGGACAACAGGGCGCGCGCGGGTACGAGTCTAGGTAATGACGGTTGCTCCCTGGAGAGGGCTGGCTAGCGAGCCGTATGACGCCCGCCGCTGGTAGCGTGGGGGACGAGCCGTGGGATATTTATTGCGGCGCCGACATGCGCTCGCGGGATACGCTAGTGAGTCGAAAGACGGGAGGTATCTCCAGTGCAACCTTGCACGTGATCTTCGGGTGTAAGATCAAAGTTGGCATCAGGCCATGTAACATTTCTAGTTACGGGGACTCTATGTCCGACAGCTCGCACTTCGCGTAGCTTTCTCATGCTCTCGAGCAGAGGTACTAGGCCTAGGGACGGTCGCGGGGTTTCACGACTAAGAGAATCGAAAGGTTGCCAAAGGGATTCAATCTTGTATCATAATCTTTTATTTTATTATTGTAAATATACTGTAAATACTATACAAATCCGTCGTCTGTGTTCTTCTTGTCCAGTACGTCACACAAGGTCTCCTACTGATGGCATTGGCACGCATCACGGCACCGTGCCATGCCACGAGCTTCTTTGCGCTACTAGCGTTGGGAGAAAAAAATATCAGCATTCCTGCCGTTTTACAGTAGTGATGGCGTTCTCTCTTGCGGCGGGGTTATGAACTACGTGGAAAGGCGATTTCGTCGTGCCACTCGTGCCATGGAGTCCCGCATGTGGCATCGACCAATACAACACTGCTATAGTAAATTAAATCCCAACTTGACTCTACTGCTCTTTGAAGGTTGACTGTGATGATGCTTAGCCAATGCCTCGTGGGAAACCTAGGTGTCTGTCTGCTGTGAGGTGTAGTTGAAACCTGCCTATCAGTTGTTACGTAACCATTCGATGTAAAATTGTATCATTAGTCGTAGAAATATTAGTTTGGAACTTGTTTTAATTAGTAATAATATAGTATCGTTTCATAATATCTTATTGTGTTTATGTTATAGACGTAAGCGGTAAGTAATGATTAGAAATTCGCTGATGTTAAGATCTGGTAGTTTCAATGTTTGGAAAGTAGCATTCCTTTTGAGAGATTACGAAAATGATTCTCTACACAGATTAAACATGGTGATTTATCATTATTATCATTTTGGGAACATTCTCAAGCATTTACTATTAACCGCTTGGAAATGGAAATAGCTCTTGTGTTTCCATTTACATTAATTTTTTTTCCACTGACGAAACGTTCCTCTCAAATCTTTAGGATCCGGAAACACTTTTTTTTCAAGTCAGAGGTTCTTTAGAAAATTATTATATGATTTAAATATTTTACAAATATTGTGAAAACTACTTTTGAACATATTATAATGGAAAATATTAATCCTAAGGAGCGTAATTATCTTCGTACTAGCTTCCTCTCTTGCCTAAATTTCTATTTCAGTTCCCAGAACTTCGCGGAATAAGAAATTTATCACGAGCGCTGTAAGTCTCTCTTAGCAACCTACATGTCATTCTATACATATGTGATACACAATGCGGTGCTTTGGTCTCTCGAGATTTATGAATGTTGTTACCCCTTGTGAATTATCATTATGGCGATAATAATCTGAAATATTGGGACATATATTATTTGCTGAATCATCGTTACTGATTGTGACGCTAGCCCTGTCAATTCAAGAGAATGATTTATAGGATTATTGAGCATCAAAATTCGAAATACATTATTAATTCGCGCGAGACCAATTGCTGTTTTAAACATCTTCCGAGCAGGATACAAGTGA
Organism: Acheta domesticus; assembly: GCA_031308135.1. Classification (NCBI taxonomy): domain Eukaryota; kingdom Metazoa; phylum Arthropoda; class Insecta; order Orthoptera; family Gryllidae; genus Acheta; species Acheta domesticus. The sequence continues at coordinate 266,499,012 of JAHLJT010000631.1, read as the reverse complement.
TTGACGTTCCCGTCATGCCCGGTCCGCAATACGCTGCGGGCGAGCGGGTTGCCTATTTGAGTGTGGAATTGTTGCCTGTGGTCACTTGCAGGGTTGCATCATTAGACCGCACGACAATTTTAATCGTGTTGTGTCTCTCCCACAAACCAATTACAGTTTTTTCCTCTATATAGATTTTACAGCATTGGCTTCACTCACAACCACAAAAGAAAAAAAATGAATTGTCTCTCTGCCATCTGAAAAATTGCAACATTGCGTCATTATATTTTATATTCTAAATTCAAATGATTCTTGTTTTCTTTTATTTATATCAGTTCTTTATTTGGTAATGTCTAATTTTGGTTAATATGTAAAAAGGGAATAAAATAACAATGTCATTTTATTCGATATTTCACTAATATCGTCGAAATGCTGGGTACTGACTTGGTTAATGTATTTTTACAACGAAAATGTGAAAAATTCCAACTACTAGTGGCAATATTTTCTGTTTCTGAATTTTACTCTTCAGGCAACAATGAATATGTACAAAATTCTGCTTCTTCCCGAACTACATTTTTAAAATGCAGCGAACAATGCTTTACGATAAGGTGACTTCAATCAAAATGCCTTGAAAAATAAATTACTTTAAAGTTTACCTTCATTTAAACGTTTCTAAATCTACCGTTAATTTATCAAATAGGCAAAATTTTTGTTCCAAGGTACAGTAAGTAAGAAGGTTAGTACTTTTTACAGAGTAAGTCCACAAGGGCCAACCACATTCTAACCCTACTCTAAACTTCACGATCTACTACACTACTACACGACGTACTACAATGTTAAGTGGCCAGCGACAGGTGTCGGAAACCCTTTTCCGACAGCCAGCTCACAGGGGAGCCCTTTACTTTCCCTGCACTGACCGTCTGCCTTCCACGCCCTTTCGGCACGCGGCGGAAGCCAACTCCCCGCTTTCGTCCCCCTCTACCTTCACCCTCTCTCGTCAGCCACCACGACAACCCTTGTACTGCTGTGGTCATTAGCCCTAAAGTAGAGTGTACGGTATTGTCGGGTGGTCGCGATTTTCCTCTTCCGAAAAGTAACGTGAGTTCCGTCGGCTTCTGAGTTTTCCTTCTCCAAGTATCTCCGCCCGCGCGGAATTGCCCGACTCAGAACAAGCTCTACGTTCCCGACCTATCTCGTGCCATGTGTGATAGTGTAGTGTTTTTTAGTGTGTATTCATGTATTTAAGGGGAAGGGAAGAAACAAGGACGAGTATGGCAAGATAGTGTGCGACCTTTTGTACAGGTGTTGTTCGAATTACACACGGAAAACCACCGGTCAGTTCAGTTTGCCGCTAGAATTCTGCACGAGATCGCGACTGATTCCTCGCTGTCTGTGTAGTACGTGTGGCGAAAATCCGCCGAAATCCGCCATCTTTGGGACTCGACCTCTGGGAGCTCCCGGCCAGGGATGCCCCAGAGACAACGGCAACGCGGCATCCGAGCCACCTCAGCGTGTGCGTCGTGTGCGACGAGCGCGTGTGCGGTGGAGGGTGGAACGGGGCCGCCGCCGGCCCCGGGCGAGCGGTCGCGGCGCAGGTGCGCGCTCCGGGGGTCGCCCGCACAAAGCCAACGAGGCGTGCGGGCGGGCGGGCGCCGGCCGCCCACTCGGCCCCTGCGACGCCGCCTCGAGCGGACGCGCTCCATAAACGCCCCCACGCTCCCGCGGCCCCGCGCGCTCCGTGTTTGTCTACTCAACGCAACGGATGGTGCTAGAGGAACGCCGGCTTTCGACGACGGAA